>JBBMEF010000008.1:7098787-7116597 GCA_037832685.1 Sicyos baderoa | reverse complement strand
TGCTCTGGTTCTTGGGAATTTATCTTTATTTATAAAATAGTTTATATTTGATATGATCTAGATCCTGGATCATATCATAAACCTCATATGAAATTTCTTGTTCTTGCTTTATGTTGTTGATCATAGCTGAATTAGTTCCTGTACATGTTTTTCTTTGACACTTTTCTTTGAGTAGGGGTAATTTTGCATCAATTCCAATCTCATCAAACAGGTAATGAGGATGCTTCCACCATGCTGAACAAAATCTATCAAAAGCAAAATTATGTTGCAGATTACAGAATTTGAAGGGGAAGCACAAACCCTGGTGGAGAAACAACTTTTTAGCAAAGTGGAAAGCAACAAGCATGAAATTTTGACATCATTATTCAGGTTAGCAAACTTGTTCCTCAATTGAGACATGTTGATAATTGTCTTGTCTTCTTTATTTATGATTCAGAAACTGATTCTGACTGGCTGAAAAGTTTCTGCTTGGTTTGAATTTTAAGAACACAAAAAACAGGATATAGCCTATTTGAAATAATCTAGGAATTATTCTTGTTTCTTTGCTCACCAAGATGCTTCTTACATGGAAAAGTCATATAATTATGAAACCCCCCCTTTGTTTCTACTTTTTTTGGGCCAGTGAAATTATGGATTGGCTATACTAAAAAGCTGATGGCCCCTCTCACTTTGAATTCAAAAGCCCCTATTTCAATAGCCTTCTTTTCTTTTCTTTTTCTTCCTTTTTTTCCCCAAAAGATTGCATATTTAATTAATATATTAAAGAGTGAAGTACCTATTGCATATTTAATCAATATATTAAAGAGTGAAGTACCTTTTGTTTTTTTAAAAATATTTTGAAGAGTGTACTTTTTTTTACATGGCTATGAAGTTGACTCATCTTCTTACAAAGTTATCTAGTCAATGAATGATTTTGAAAGAAAACACACACTATATCTTTTCAGATTAAAATAACAGAATGGAAGTTGATTGTTTGTATGACTAAAAAATTAAATAGGTCTGGTAATAAATGATTAAACCCACCAATAATGGGGAGTGACCTATTATTGCAATCATTTTAATTTAAATTTGAAATAAACCTTATTTCAATTCTGGAAGGCTAAATCATCCCACATACTCCTAAACCGTGACATTTGAGTCAATTGGTTCATGAACTTTTAAAAATTTCAAAAATACTTCTAAACTAATAAAAAAAACATTTTAAAAACACTATTGACATTAGCTTCGGATGGAAATCGTAAACAGTTAAAACTTTTGTTTCAAAAATACCTCTAAACTTTAAAAATGTTAGGAAAAATATCATTTTTAAAGACAATGATATTTTTTTAAACATTCTTAAAATTTGTGGATATTTTTAAAACAAAATTTACCAGTTTTCATCTTAGGTTAATAGCAAGGATATTTTTGAAACATTTTTTTAAAGTTGAATGGTATTTTTGAAATGTTTCAAAATTCAGGGCCCCATTGGAGAGCCATATCAAAATTATTGAAACTTTTGTTTAAAATATTATTTTGGTCAGAGTTTTGGTTTCTTATGGACCAATCCCACCACAGAGAATCTCTGTTGTATTAGCTCTGAGGGATTAAATTAGGGTGTCTAGAAATTCGTCTAGTGGAAATAACGGTGCCTCCAAGTGTAAAATTGGGTGCAAGTAATTTGCTTATAGCCTTTTTTCTTTTTCTTTTTTTTGTCTCCCAACTCTAAAATTTATTTTATTTTAGCCTTTAAACTTTTAAAATTTTAATAAAAATTTAAAATGGGTCAATTATAACACTAAAATTAGACTTAAAAATTTAAAATGTGTCAATTATAACACTAAAATTAGACTTAAATCAATACATGGTCGCTAATAACTTTTTATGAATGCTTCATAAAAGGTTTAACTCTCTGAAAGGGATTGAGGTTGGACATGACTCTGTTTCATATTAAGAAAATAAAGTGACCAAAAACCTGCTCTCTAACATTTTGCTTATTGAAGTCTGTGTATAATAAATGCTATATAGTAAAATCGCTCTAAAATAAATCAAGAATTAAATTTAATTCTTAGTTTCGAACTTGTGACCATGTTTGTGAAGTTGAAATTGATTACAACAAATCAAGATAATCAACGTACAATCAATTCATTCAATATAAATATTAGATATTAGATATCATAGTGAATTTGGAATGTCGGGTAAAATATTGGTCTAAGTTATAATGAGTTTTTTTTTTTTTTTTTTTTTTTTTTCTCAGAGGTTCGAAGTTCATTTAATATTTTCAAAATAATTTATTGGAAACGAACTGAAGAAGCATAACACAGCATATAATAATCTAAACCAATTACACATTTATACCTGGAGGCTGGAACAAACTCATTACTCATTTATCTGTCCAAAAAAAAAAAAAAAAACTCATTACTCATTTAGAGATTGTTATTAAATCTCTTTTAACTGCAACACCAAAACTTTGCCTTAAAATCCTCAACTTACCCCAACAATTTCCAACATTGTGCACAACCAAAATAAGGAATACAATTTATTAAAAAAAATAATAAATAAATAAGGAATACAACTCTGCATGTGAGCTCATTCAATCGAACTCTACAACTCACACATCCACCGTCCATCTTCATCAGCATTCCCAATCCGAAAAACATAGGACACGTGTCGATTGATAAAGGTTGCTTCTGCAACTATCCGTTAATAAAGGACGAAACTTGGTGGGCTGTTCCATGCCAAATCTTTCTTTCCTCTAAAATCCACACCAAATTTGAAAGGGAGGTAAAATAATATTCACTTTCAGTTTTTTTTTTTAATTTTTTGAAAAGTTTCATTTTTGTTCCTAAATTTTCACAAGTTCAATTTTATTCTTGAACAATTTATTCCGTTTTAAAATCTGAACTTTCAAAAGTCTATTTTTATTCTCTAAATTTAAAAATTTATTTAAAAGGTTTTCTCTTATAAATTTTAATTTTTTTTTCATATTTTATCTTTCATTCTATTAAATTATTGAAATCATTTTTTATTAATAATAAATTTAAATTAACTATTACTTCAAAGTTTTCCTAAAATACGTAGATGAAAGTTTATGAATTAAAACGAAAGAAATTTTAAATCTTTTTTCAAAAATTGTTGGACCAAAATAAAATAAAGCTCAAAATTAAGATTTAAAAAAAAATATACAGAACAATAAACTGGAAATATGCAAACTTCAAGGGCAAGCGTGCAGAAGAAAAGATGGAAAAAAAATACAGAAAATCAGAGGAAACAATTTAATAATACATATCTGGTTTGCCATTCCAAGATGTTTTTAATCTGTCTGATGTTTGTCTTTGTAGTTTGTACAGATCCAACGGTGGAGATTATGGGTGGAATTGTAATTGGACTATCAGTTCACTCATAGTCAACAGTCTGTCAGCTTTTTCAGTCAAAAAAATTAAAAAAAAAAAAAAAAAAAACCCTCTCTTTTGTGAAGTTCTATATAACCCCACTTCACTAACTTTCCTCATTTCTGTTTCTAATGGAGATTTTGAAGCTTTTAGTTCTCAAAATTTCATTCTTGTTCTTGTTGCTGTTCTTGAGAGCCCCTTATGTAGAAGGTGTTGATGAATCCTTGCATTTCTCTTCTGATGTTGAGCTTCTTTTGGGGAAGATTAGAGCTTCACTTGAAGGTGACTCTCAAAACTTGCTTTTGCTTTCATGGAATTTCTCTTTGCCTCTTTGCCAATGGAGGGGCCTCAAATGGGTGTTTTCTAGTGGGGCTCCTTTGCTTTGTGGTGATTCCTCTTCTCCACAATGGTCTAATCTCACTCTCTTCAAAGACCCTTCTCTTCATGTTCTCTCTTTGCAGCTCCCTTCTGCCAATCTCACTGGCTCTTTGCCTAAGGAGCTTGGTGAGTTCACTATGCTTCAAAGTATCTATTTGAGTTTCAACTCTTTGACTGGAACCATCCCTCTTGAGCTTGGCTATTGCTCCTCTCTTTCTGATGTTGATTTGAGTGGTAATCTCTTGACTGGTGCTCTTCCTCCTTCTATTTGGAATCTCTGTGATAAGCTTGTTTCTGTTAAGCTTCATGGGAATTTGTTATCCGGGTCGGTCCCGGAACCGGCTTTACCGGGTTCCACCTGCAGGAGCTTGGTGGCTTTGGATTTGGGGAGCAATCAGATTTCTGGCTCTTTTCCTGAGTTTATCACTAGGTTTCAGGGTTTGAAGGAGCTTGATCTTGGGGGGAATTTGTTGTTTGGGCAAATCCCTGAGAGGTTAGGGGAGTTGGGGCTTGAGAAGTTGAACCTTTCAAACAACAACTTCAGTGGGGTTTTGCCTGCTTTTGGGAAATCAAAATTTGGTGTTGAGGCTTTTGAAGGGAACAATGGTGGGCTTTGTGGGGAGCCTTTGAGAAGCTGTGCAGGACCTTCTCATTTGAGCTCTGGTGCCATTGCTGGGCTTGTTATTGGCTTTATGACTGGAACTGTGGTCTTGGCTTCATTGCTTATTGGTTATATGCAAAACAAGAAGAAGAAGAAGAAGAGTAGAAGTGAGAGTGAGGATGAGATTGAGGAGGGAGAGGACGAAGAGAACGGAGGCGGTATTGGCGGTGGTGGCGGCGGCCAAGGAAAGCTCATTTTGTTTCAGGGTGGTGAGCATTTGACATTGGATGATGTGTTGAATGCTACAGGGCAGGTTATGGAGAAAACAAGCTATGGGACTATATATAAGGCAAAGCTTGCTGATGGAGGTACCATTGCTTTGAGACTTCTAAGGGAAGGTAGTTGCAAAGATAGAAACTCTTGTTTGTCTGTGATTAAACAGTTGGGGAAGATTCGCCACGAGAACTTGATTTCTCTCAGAGCTTTTTATCAGGGAAAGAGAGGAGAAAAGCTTCTCATTTATGACTATTTGCCTATCAGAACTTTACATGATTTTCTACATGGTATGAATAGTTCTTACTTTCTTTTGCTTTCTCTTCTTGATCTTCTATTTCTCCCTTTTAAATAAGCAATTTTGCAATAATCATCATGGGTTGGAAGTTGTGTATTTGAATCATGATGCTTAACCTTCTTAGAATATTAGGATTATATGAAGTTTTAGGATCCCACAACGAAAAGAGTGGAGACCTCAATATATAAGAAAGGTGGACTACTCCTCTCTTAACACATTGATTTTGAGATGGATGTCCATACTATCTAATATGGTATCCGAGTTCATTAAGCCAAACGGGTATTCGGTCCAATAAAAATAAAAATTGAGATCTGATTCAAGATTGGTGAATCCAGAAGAGGCACCATCTTGATTCTTGAGGGTTATGTTAAGATCTGCAAAGATCTCATAGCAATATATAAGAAAGGTTGACTAATCATCTCATCACCAATTGATTTTGAGATGGATGTCCATGCTATCTAAAAGAAATATTGAAAGTTGTGTTGTAGAAGAATAGTTGGAGGATTTGACCCCAAGGGCTGGCCTCACTGGTAAGAATTTGTGGTCTCTTGACCATATTGGTTTAGAGGTCACACATTCGAGTCATTGAATGAACTTGAAAATAACAACCATCGATGTCTCTTGAATCTGGGCCTTAGAGAAGGTATGGATATCCTAGGTGTATAGTACAGGAGAGCCAAGCTTCGACTTCCTGGTTGATTTTGAGGATTGTTGACCATGGTTATCAAAAAATGAAAAGCATTCGAAAGTCTCCATTAGGCATGATGAACCTATATTCATTACTTGATGTAAATATCTTACTGCTGCATATTGTTGCTAGTGGCTACCTCAATGAATTTCTCACATTTAAAGTTTTACCTAAATTCTGAACCATAGTTGTAGTAAATTTGACCTGAAACAACATCTTCTGCAGTTCTTTGTTTCTATACTGATATTTAACAGAGAATTTTTCCTTTCTGATTGAATGCAGAATCTAGAGCAGGAAAGCCAGTGTTGAACTGGGCTAGGAGGCACAAGATTGCATTAGGCATCGCTCGTGGACTAGCCCATCTTCACACCGGTCTCGAAGACCCCATTACACACGGCAACGTGAGATCAAAAAACGTGCTAGTGGACGACTTCTTTGCAGCAAGACTGACCGAGTTCGGGCTCGACAAGCTAATGATCCCATCGGTAGCTGACGAAATCGTATCACTTGCGAAGTCGGACGGGTACAAGGCACCAGAGCTGCAAAGGATGAAGAAATGCAGCTCAAGAACAGATGTGTATGCATTTGGAATCATGCTGTTAGAGATTCTGATAGGGAAGAAACCAGGGAAGAGTGGAAGAAGTGGGGAGTTTGTGGATCTGCCATCAATGGTGAAAGTGGCAGTTCTCGAGGAAACAACAATGGAGGTTTTCGATGTGGAGGTTTTGAAAGGGATTCGAAGCCCCATGGAAGATGGAGTTGTTCAAGCATTGAAGCTTGCAATGGGCTGTTGTGCTCCAGTGGCTTCAGTAAGACCTACCATGGATGAAGTTGTGAAGCAATTGGAAGAGAACAGACCAAGAAACAGATCTGCTCTTTACAGCCCAACAGAAACAAGAAGTGAAATTGGTACCCCATTTTGATAGAAATTATGTTCCTCCCGTGAAAGCGGTAATTGGCGTGTATTCTCGACCACGAGGTTGCAGGTTCGAATCTCACCATCTCGTGTTGTTGTACTAAAAAAAAAATCATTATATTTCTCTCCCCCCTTTCACTTTCTTTTTTTATTTTATTTTCTTATTATTTTGTTACTCTTTGGTAAGAACTTAACTGTAATACATGCTGATAGTGCTCATTCATGCTAGTAAGAGATATTTATAAACATTCTTGTGGGCTTGTATTTGTTCTTTTTTGCTGATTGAAATGGATAAACATCACTATATATAGAGAGAGAGAGATTTCTTCATAACAGTGAAAAGCTATTACTTAGATGACCTCTGTGGAAGTGATTGAAATCTTAATGAGGATGAATCTTAGTTTGATTGTTATGCCAAAGAAACAAAACTTTATGCTTGTATCTATTTCAATGCTTTCATGTTGGTTGAGTTTTAGGCTTGTATGTATTTTTTAAAAGATTTAAAGTTTTATACTCCCAATAAACCTACTAGGTAAACTCTGATATAGAATGTTGGTTATATTGTTTAAAAATTACTGGTGGTTTCAAGTAGGTTGAAGCATTTAGTGGCATAAGTATTAAATTAATGAAGTTAACAATAGAGACTCAATCTAAAGGAAATTATGCAGAAGCTCCACAGAAGTGTTATGAGCTCTATAATTAGAAGTCGATTCATATGATCGAAGTTATTAACTCTATAACATAAGTCTTATTCACACAAGGAACATAAAACATACGAAAGTTTTGAAATATTATTTTCGGGTACTAAAACGAAACCCGTTAAAACAATATAAAAATATCTCATATCGGTGCCCATGCCGATGCAAAGTTGTTTACAACACATTAGAAAATTTCGAGTCTGGTGCATCTCATGACATCAACGTATGCACATAGATCTTAAATGTTATAACAATATTAACAACTTGGTCATTCTTATTTGAATATATATATATATATATATATATAATTATTTAATTGAAAAGTTGGTGTGAAATTGAAAATAAGATGTAGCTTTCGGTTGGAAAATGACAGGCAATAGTTTGAATAAAATTGGAGAAATCTAAAGGGACCAAAGAAATTATGGTAAACGCATTAAGTGTCCTATGTTATACTCAATGGATGTGGGCTCAATTCCAATATATTGCCATTACTTTATACACAAATTATTATTCATTTTGGTACAAATTATGTGAATGCTTTTAAAATATAACGGCTACTATTAATATTGTTGTTATTTTATATAGCTGTCATTCTTATTTGAAATTGTGTGTTCAAAATTATTTTTAGAAATTATTGTCACAAATTGGTGATTTTGACAGGGTACAATTAAACAGATTAAATAGTCTCTAACTTGAATAAGAATTGGTTTACTTACTAAGAATTCTAATGAACATTCGCCAAGGCGGGTAAGTCTAGCATTACATGTATCATAGAATAAGAATTCGTAAGTTTGAATCTCTCCGTCTCGGTCAGTGTACTTAAAAAAATAATATATATATTTTTTAAACAATTGAAATGAGGAATAGATGAGAGTATATTTTTCAAAGAAAAGAGAAGATTTAATTGTCAAAACTTTTATTACACCACACAATCCCAATTCTTTATAATGACCATACAGAACAATCTGCCAAATACACATTTAATTGTCTAACCTTAACTTTTACAACTATTATACATAATGCTTATACAACAAAAATAAAAATTTACAACAAATAACTCTTATAGTATTTTCATCTTATGTACATACCCTTATCATTTACAAAGATCAGAAAAGAAACAGTATATGCAAAGTGAATTGAGAACCAGCACCATCCAAGATTCAGGAGCAACCAAAACATTTTCTTATAAACAAAAAACTTGATTTCTTAGGTTCTGGCTCTGGTTCATGTTTCCTCCGACCGAGTTGCTTGAAGAATGCTCTCACAGCTCCTTCGACCCCATCCTCGTTCTCGAGAACCTTCGCAAGCTCGACAGCCCGCTCTTTTACCTGTCACATCACTCTCTTGATATATTACACTAGTATCAACCAAATTGTACCATGTTTTTTTTCAAACTATTGGAAGATTATACATCAACCAAAACATCCATGCAACTGGTATTGTTATTAAGATTTACACATCAAAACTAGGATTGAGCCCAATTCTAAACTACTTTATACTTTTAATTTTTTAGTACAATTCTAAACGGTTATGGAGGTTCGAACCTGCAACCTCATGGTCAATGGTATGTGTCAATTACTGTTAGGTTAAGCCCGATTTATATCTTGGGCATTGAATAAGTTTTACTCTAAAGATTGGAACCATAGTGAAACATCTATCTTAGAACTGAAATTTATCGAACTCACTTAACATAATCATTTTGAACTGAACTCTCAGTTTTACCTTGGGATCGAGCATGTAGTTTATAGCATTCACCAATGTTGGAAGTGAGAAATCATCAACCGGGATAGGCGGAGGGCCAACTCCTCTAGCATGTACTTGCTCCCCCCAGAAAGGTTGATCGCCAAAGAAAGGAACGACTGTAGTTGGGCACTGTAGAATTCAATGAGAATCAGAACCAGTTCGAGCCAAACTAAAAGCGAAAAACCGTATCGAATGAATCTAGTACCGCAGCTTTAAGACCAGCAGCTGTTGTTCCTGCACCTCCATGATGCACCTGGGGACAAAGCAACAATGAAGTAAGAGTAAGAACATGTACAAATATGTGAAATTGGTTGCTTCTGATTCAATTTTGTTGAAGGAGCTCAAAATTCATGAGTCATACATAGATCTGCTACAATATCTATCCTAATAATTCAACTTGCTGCTTCAATATGGTTCCTTTGCATATAATTAGAACATTTTCTATGCTTAAAGAAGAAAATATCTAGGCAGTAAATGCATTTAAAGCAAAAAAAAAACTACTAAGCCTCACCACAGCCTTGCATTTGTAAAAAAGCCAATCATGAGGGCAATTGTCCAACAAATATACGAAGTCCTTCGGTTCTGCAGCTGGGAAGATAAGAATTCAGTCATGTAAGCCACACGTTGCTTATCGAGTACGCAACTGGAGTCGTTAACCGATCCATAAACAATGTGTACTGAACGGAAACTAATCACTTACACTTCCCGAGGCTGCCCCACCCTTCGTTAATGATTCCCCGCTGTCCGGTGCTTTCCAATGCTTGTATGATAATTTGTGTCATCTTTTCTGGTTCTTGTACAGGCTGAAGAACAAATGAAAAAGTAGCTAAAGCATCAACTTGACTTTCCAGCTCCATGCTTGATAGATACTTCTCTTTATTTCAAGTTCCCCATAAAAATTCAATTTTTATCATTTTGTACACTTTGTACAACAATTGGATGCATTCTCCCATCTTGAAGTCTTACATTCCATAGTTTCTTGAGTGTTTTAACATTTAAGAATCACTCTTTAGTAGACTATCAAGCACTATAATATTAGTTTATTATTTATATTGATAACCTTTGGTGTTTTTGGCCTAATTACTAATTATTGTTGCTGGTCCAATGCCCCCACAAGTAGAAGGACAAAGTGCACTATTGTATATTGGAGAACAAGTTTTAAATGCTTAAGGTCTCATTGATAACTATTTAGGTTTTTGTTTTTAAAAATTAAACTTGCTTTCTCATGATTTCTCTACAATGTTTTTCATCTTTCACCGTGAACATTTGTATTCTCAGTCAAACAAGTTTATAAAAAACTACTTTTTTTGCATAATTTTGGTTGGTTTTTGAAAACATTGAGAGAAAGTAGATGACAAAACAAAAAAAACTTATAGGTAGAAGTGATATTCATAAGCTTACTTTTCAAAAAACAAAAATCAATTGGTTATCAAACGTGGCGTGTCATTTGGTAACTATTTCACTGTCAGTTTTTGGACTTTTTAACAGGGCTTAAACCAATTAAGTTTTCTGTTTCTTTTATAAATTATAAGTAAATTTTCAATTACATGACAACATTCATACTGGTATAGATTTAATGTTGAAAATAATTAGTGAGGAAATCTAATAGGCAAGAGGTAGAAGCAACAAACTTACAAGGCTGCCAAAACCAATATAAATAGGCTTGTCTCCTGCTTCAAGCCATTTCACAAGTGACTCAGGAGGTTCATAATTTGATGCAAGGTCAAGGAAGCAATATCCAACAACATCAATCATAGGCCCCCAATCTAAAAATTATTGAAAAGAAAAGGTGAATGTCAACATCTAAAAATGGCGTTCTTTCATATTGAAGATATAAAGTTCTACTACAAGAAACAATTGTAGCATATGAGAAACAAAAAAATGCTTAGGAATTTCCTTCCAACATAGAAACGCTCTTTGTTCATGCTGAACCCATCTTCATAGGTTCCATTGTTGCTTCCTACATGGACATAAGATCATACAACAATCATCATGGACTTGACCTAGTGATCAAGAGGGTCTTGTGAGCTAACAGGTGATGGGTTCAATCCATGGTACCACCTACCTGGTAATTAAGGCCCCTTTTGATAACCATTTGGTTTTTTGTTTTTCAAATTTAAGCTTATTTTTACTCAAACTCCTACCATGTGTTCCACCTCTCCTACAATGTATCCATCTTTTCTTAAAGAAAGTAGGTAGATGTTAGCCAACTTTTAAAAACAAAAACAAACTTTTGGAAGCTACTTTTTTTTGTTTCTAAATTTTGGTATGGTTTCTACAAATATAGGTAAGATGTAGATATCTAAGTAACAAAAAACATATGGTAAAGTAGTTCTTGTAAGCTTAAATTTCAAAAACCAAAAACAAAAAACCAAATGGTTATCAAACGGGGCCTAATTTCTTACGGATTTCCTTGATATCCAAATACTGTAGGATCAATCGAGGTGCGCGCAAACTGGTCTGGACAGTCACGGATATCAAAAAAACATATATATTTTGACACAACATGAATATAAACATGTCATTTAACCAAAAGACGACTCATATGAGTGGCCTAAAACTGAAGACCAGTGTAAACCAGGAGAGAAAACATGCAACTTAACTAAAAAAGTCAGAGAATGAAAAATCTTTTTAAATATAAAATCACTACCTTTTGGTTTAGGAACAAGGTACGGACTCCACAAATAAGCATGTGGAACATCAGATTCATCGAATCGTGAACTACTTAAATACGTTACAGGTCGTAACTTCAGCTCCTTCTTCCTAAAATCATTAACAATATCCCGCACTCCAAGCCAAATCAAGGAATCAACAATTTGATATGAAAGCTGAAAATAAACGAGAACCAAACCTTGAGAAGAGCACAACTTATCAAACAAACAAACAAACCTTTACTTCTCATGCATCACTTTTTCTGTATATTCAAAGTAAACACATACACATAACGAACCGAGCAAAACCGAAGATCCAAACTGGCTGTAAAAGTATAGAATGAGTATGGTATCTGATTCTCTATCCTTGAGATTCTTGATACTATTTCAAACTAATACTTTGGTTTAAATAAAAAGATGGGGTTTTGCTTGATGAAAAAAATTCATAGACAACCAATAGACTCACCCTATACCCTGCCTGTTGCTTGACACGGGATAACGGATGCGGAAATTCACTAGTTGGCCTGGAGGAAACATAGAACATAGAAAGTTCAGTCCAAACTAAAGCAATCAACCTAACCAGTATATATTACATTAAAGAATGCACACAAAACCATAAAGTTAGAACAAGTCAAGCAGGTCATGGTTCAGCAGCATTTCATCATCAAGACACAAGACTTACGTCCATGGCATTGTAAAAAAGATATGAAGTGGTAGCTTAAGTCCCTCTGCCACATGTGTGTGCCCTAAACAACAAAGTTGATGAGAAATTAGTATCGATAAGTGTTGAAAGATGGGAATTCAAATTCTCCGAATTCTTCGTTCAATAATGTTATAAAACGTTGGAGTTCTTGTTCCACTAAACAATTTCCTTGGGTGTTGGATGGTTGAGCAAACTACAATGTTCTTCAACTTCTACTTGGCACCAAGTTCATAAGCAAATTTAAACTTTTTTTTGGTGAATGTGATTAAAAATATTATATAAAAAAAAAATCTAACCATATGCTGTGCGGTTGGCAATGATTGCATCTGCTTTAAAGGGAATAGCAGTATCCACATCAGGTTCTTTGCAAGCTGGAAGAAGGGAATAAATAATTTCCTTCATATGAGTTCTTTGCATGAGAATCTCAGATGGCCCAGAAGGCAAGAACCCTTTATTTCTTACCATATCTGTTTCACACAAAAGGAAAAAATTTAGAAATAAAAAAGTATAATTAATTCATACATCAAAGCAAATGGTGTGTCAAGTACTTACAAGATGCAAGCAGTTTTGGATCTCCTCCTAAAGGATAAAATTCCAACCCAGCCATCAACACAAAGTCCTTGAAATTTGGATGAGTGGCTAATCTAACACGATGCCCATAATCCTACATATATAAAGTCTCAACATAATAAGCTCGAAGTCGAAGAAACGAAAACATTTTCATTGATAAAGTGAAAGTGTTGAGATAGAGGCTGACCAAAGAGCAACAAGAAAGCAACGAATGATCATTTCATTTTTATATTGTTTCATCATTTGTAATTCATACATTATAGTCTCCCTCTACAGCTTAAATCTAATGCTTCACGTACTGTCAGTCTAACAACCCAGGCTTGATATTGATAGTTTTTTTTTTTTTGAAAACCGGAAAATTGAAACTTCACTCCACTATACCCAGGGTAACCACGCACGTTCCTAGGCCAGGCATCAGGAGACATCGAAGGAATAGAGACACAAAAAGTGGCTATAAATTAATGTCATAGGTGAGTCACGAACCTAGAGGGATCGTTAATTGCAAAAAACAGTATTACCTGCAAGCGCTTGCCAATCGGAATAAATGGCTGCACGTCTCCTCGAGTTCCGACGATAAGTATTACTATTTGCATAGGCCTTATACACTGAAAGTCAACTGTATCCACGGATTCATCATCAACACTAGTGAAAATTTCTTCAGATTCAATATCAATTGATTGAGATTCAATGTCCCCTCGAACTTCAAACTCGATAGTTCCATCATCTTTCATGGTAGTTACTTGGTGCAACAATTTAAACTGCAAGATTTGTAAACATTAAAAATGAACATTTGAAAAGGAGATACATTATAGATAAGAAGATATCAAATAGTTACAACATTAAGATATTTTTCAACCTGCTTTGATTCTAGAGGGGAGCCCCTTTTCATCTTTTTTTTTTTTTTATACTTATTAGATTACAGGAAGTTTCATCTCAAAATCAATTCGCAATGATGTTGATGAAGTAGCTTATGATCATATAAAGGTTATGAGGTCTCCAAAAGTGAGATCAAATCATCATGTTCTCTCAAAATGGTGTCTCTTTTGTTCACCTTTCTTAGATCAGATCCATATCTCTTTTACTTACTTTTTTTTAATACTTTGTTTGAACTTTATGAGCTCTGATATCATATTAGACAACAAGTAACTCTATTTCAAAATTAGGTTTCAATTTTCATGGGGCCACTGGCATATTATTAATAATCAATCAATAAATAAATAGTCAACAATATAAAAAGCATAGCAACAAGATAATAAGAATAGTGATCTAAACACTATGCCCAGCGTTTCCAATTCAACAATTTCCACTTGGCACATTGAACCAACAATACCTTATCCACTAAACAATGATCAAATCACCACATAACAATAAATTTTTGGAAATTTACTCTCACCCGCACATGTGCTACCTCTTCTAGTATAATATTTGCAACATAATTTCTAAAATAATTCATCTATGACACGGAATTTTCTATCAATGATAGAACTCAACCAGTGATAGAATGATTGAATTCTATCAGTGATAGAACTCAACAAGTGATAGATTAAGTCTACCACTGATTGAATTCTATCATTGATAAAACTCAACTAAAGATAGAACTCAATTTGGATTTTTCTGCTACAAATGAATTAGTTTTGATTTTGTGCAATATTTTACCTTTTTTTTTATTATACATGCAAAATCTCCTAATTCTTTTTTAGTACAATCGCAATTGAGTGAGGGATTCAACTCACGACACTTATATACCGATTAAGTTATTGCTCTGATCGGCACTAAATAACAATTACAAACGTAACAAAAAGCTGGCAACGAGAGCATAGTTTAAACGACATAAGTGTAAGTACGTGCCTACGATCAAGATGTCATGTATTCTAATCCCAACCTCGAGCCGACATCAACAACCAACAAGCCGCATCAGGGTATCCGATCCCTCGTCCCTAATTCTAGTTGAACTCAAAAGGAAAAAGTAAACAGAGAGAATTTGCTTAAACTGAAAGTTATCTATAAGGAAACATCCAAGAAACCTGGAGTGGTGGTTTGATGATCAAATCCGCCATTAGTGTCTGAAATTGTGTCGAGATGATGACGATGACGATGACGATGACGATGATCGATGATCGAAGGTTTTGGAGGAGAAAACAGGGGAAGGGAGTTTGCAGGAAACAAAAGAGAAGCAATCGATATATTCGAATTGCAGAATTTGGAACCCAGTGGCGTTTTCGTAATTTAGCGCCTTCTTTCAACGCTCTCAACAAGAAACAGCTTTGTCGCCTTCTCAAAATATAAAAAAATCAACTTTATTCTGCCGAATAAGTATATTTTTTTTTTTTGGAGTTTAGATAATAATTTATTTGGACGTGGACTTAAAATGGTTTAAAAAATGAGTTATCTCGAATAGTTATAAATTAATAATTAAAAATAAATGGTAAGAAATGAATTTTTTGAGTAATAAAAAATAGAGGTTTTTGCATGAATAGACTAAATTGATCAAATATTTACAACACTAGACAAATTTAAAAAAATTAGCAATCATAGTCAAATATACGGTATAAAGTAATATTTTTTATTCTGAATAATTAATATATAATACAGTATGATGAGTCTTATTTATATTGTATATTTGACTATAGATGCTAAATATTTTCAAATTTGCCTAGATATGTAATTATTTTGTAAAATTGAACTATTGAGTACAATTTCCCTTAAAAATAAATGATTAACAATCAATTATTAGAAATAAAAAGTTATTTTGAATAATTAAAAATGACAAAAAAAAGAATTTGTAGTTATAATAATTTATTTGGATATGATTTTAAATAGTAAGTAAATATTTATTCTAAATCTTTTTTAAATACGACAATGATATGTCTTTATATATATATATATATTTTGGTGATTGCATATGTATTAATGAGTAATGTATTAATGAGTATTGTCCTACTCTACAAAAACATTTTTTTTTTTGAAACAAGATATGTCTTTTTTTTTTTTTTTTGAAACAAGTTTTTTATAATACAATTTTAAAACATAATAATGATTATTAATATAAATAATTTAAAATTATTCATTTAATATAATTTTTCCAAACTAACAATATCATAACTTTACTGACATCGGTAAAACCTAGTAACCATAAAGTTACACGTTCAGATTCTTCTTCTCCATTTTTTCATATGATAACTATTGTCTTTTTTTTTAGTACCATATGATAACTAATGTCAAATCTACTTAATTAATTATATTCGGATTAACAAATTGTTATTTTGTTGAAAGCATGTTATATTTTATTGAAATCAATAATTTGTTATCAACTACTTGATAAAAAAAATATATATATATTGATAAATGATTTTATATTGTCAAATAAAGGGAGTATGATACTCCTATCTTACTAGAAAATTTCTTAGATTGTGACTGTTAATGAAAATAGTATAGAAAATATTTTGTCAAATAATCTTCCCGATGGTTATTCTATTGTTGAAGTTGTTCATAATCCCACGCAATTGAAAATTGTGTTTAAAAATTATTTTCAAACCCCCTTGCGTGTTGACAAAATTTATTATTGATTTGAAAAGGTTTATTTATTTTTTTTAAATATAAGTTAAAAGAGGAGACCAACAAACCTTACTTAGATCGGGGCTCTATTACTTTTAAATAATATGAAAATTATATTAACATCAAACAAAATAACCAATTACGTTATTATTTCTCTTTCTATTTGATTGTTTGTTATTGAATATATAACCTATGTTATTTGATTATTTGTTATTGATTACTATCTGTTAAATAGAATATTATAAGATCGAAAAGTAGCATAATTCTACCGTCATCTTGTAAGTTCGAATCCCCATTAAAAAAAATAGAATATTACAAGGTAGATTTAATAATTTCATTGAATTCTCAAATTATAATAATCTTTGAGGTAATTTTTTATTTGATTATAAAATCCCTCAAGAAGGTCCACTTGTAATAGTTTTGGATTTCAAGCTTTAATCTTATCGTTTTTATTTTGGATTGTACCTCGTGTGTTGAGTCCTATGATGTTTTCACTATGTTTGATATTTAAAATTATTCCATTTCCATTTATCCATTTCCATTTATCCATTTATTAGAGTAGTTGGAGAGTCTTTTTCTTTTCTTTTTTTTAATTAAATAATAATTGTAAAATCTTATTTCAATAATTTTGACTTTTAATGACAGTCCAAACACGTCATACAAATCATTCAAATGAAAATTTTATCTTTAAATCATTAATTTATGTCACTTAAGAACCGTGAATAAAATGTAGTCTGTGATGTTTTTAATTGTCATGGAACATTTTGCTATGTCAAAAAAATTTCTATTTCTTTTCTACCATTTTCTTGCTTTCTATTGATTTTTTTCAATATATAATTAATTTTCTCATTTGGGTGGAGAATCTCACTTTGTCCTATATTGAAAAAGTGAAACACTTCAAAACTTCTATAAAATTACAAAGTTTCTCTTCTAATTATTAGTTAATTTAAAGATAGAATACTAATTTATCTATTTAATATTATATAATTAAGTAGATATTTGGTCCATAAAATCCATTTGATCAAAAGTTGGTATTCGAAATTTCCAAAATTCTAACTGAAACAAAATATATATATATATATATATATATATTATAATATCATTAAACTATCTATCATAAAGTGACGTAATAATTAAAAGAGACTAAATTTTACACAAACTTTTTTATAAATATTATAATGTCAGACATTTTATGACATTAGTCGAGATACTAACTAACTAAATCTATGAATCTATAATTCAAACAGGGCAGTTAGAAATCATTATTTTCCCTCTATTGCAAGATACACATAATTGCATTGAAAAAAAATAATAGTATTGCCAAAAACAGCATTAATGAATGATTAGGTATTGTAGCTGACTGTACTT
>JBBMEF010000008.1:7043785-7085598 GCA_037832685.1 Sicyos baderoa | reverse complement strand
TATATAAATCAGTTTTGTCTATAACATGCCAATAACTTTTTTTAAATAGGTATAGATAGATAATTAAACTAAATTAAATTCATAATGATTTTACAAAATATTCTTTAACTAATTATAAATGTGTTTCTAATTGTATTTTATGTATATGTTTTAAAAAATAAAATAATATTTTTAAAATTGAAAAAATAGATTTCATTTTTGTATTTTGTATTTTAATCTAACTTTCATTATTCTTCAAATGAAAAATAACTATTTGAAAATTTGGATATAAATGAATTTTGTTTTGTTTTTTCATCGTGTTTTTAAACCTTGTCCTCCTATACTTTTATAAGAAAGACGTTGAGAAGAGGTTGAGGTTGTGTGTATGTGTTAAGACTAGAAAGTGATATGGTCGACCGAAAATTGCCAAATAAATGAGTAGTTTTCAATCTTTAAAAAAATATTAAATGATTTTATTTTTGTTGTTAAGATATATTAATATATTTAGAAATATTTATCACTATTTTTCTTTAATAATTAACTAACTAATTAAAAAAAATCATAAATGTGACTATTTAAAAATATTATTGAAAAAATATTTAAAAAATTGAGGAAAATTCTCTATGGAAAACTTGATTTTCGAGACTCTCCAATATAACCTCTACTAAAAGATAGTAAATTTCATAAAGATGAAAATTATATTATGTGGCTTTCGTCTGGCCAGCCTTGCCTCAACCCGTGCACATCTATAATTTATAGACCACGCAATATCATGCATTATTTAGAGATTTATTGACACACCAAAATTTCTAGGTTCTTTAAAAATTATTTTATTAATTAGACTTATTCATTCATTGTGTACGTTCTAAGTTATTAATCAGCATTTTAAGCCATCCCTAAATTATATTAATTTAATGTTTTGAAAAAAAGATCTCCAACAAATTCTTTGATTTCTCTATACTGAGAGTTTTACTCAAATAAATATTTGAATTATAGGATCTTTTCTCTCCTATTTATTTAAAGTTACTTATGGTTAATAAATTATGGAATTAAAACATACAAGAAAAGAAAAAATCAAAATGACATTCAAAGTGATCAAATGAAACAACTCATATAAGATACCAAGCTATTATTTCGAGTTGTAAATGTTAAAATAATATGAAAAATCATGAAGATACGAACCTATTTGTATTATAAATGATTTATTAAAGTAGTGATTCTGTCTGAGTAACTACACTTCTTCCCAACTTTAGGTTTGGACAATAATTCTAACATAGGTTAAGCAAAAATTGATTAAGTTTAAATAAATTTATGAAACAACATATCATTTCAACACTGACTTCAAAGAAAAAAAATCAACCAAAATATTGAAACGAAAGGAGCATGTACGAGGTTAGGAACTCCTGCAATAGGCAGCTACTCGAACTAAATAACACTACTCTCATCCCTCTACCGAGGTAGCTACTATATGTATTCGTGCTTCTTAAATCGATGTTGACTAGTATATAAGTCACATATGTTGAAAGAAAAAAAAAACCTAATATGAATATGATTGTAGAAATAATACTCTTTCGTCCTTATTATAGTATAATAGCCAAGAGGTAATTTAAGTAGGGGTGAGTTGTTTTGCTGACCGTAAATTAGTTTGGTGAAAATCAATTTATAAAAAAAATAAAAAAAT
Organism: Sicyos baderoa; assembly: GCA_037832685.1. NCBI lineage: Eukaryota > Viridiplantae > Streptophyta > Magnoliopsida > Cucurbitales > Cucurbitaceae > Sicyos > Sicyos baderoa. Next base: position 7,083,938 of record JBBMEF010000008.1, on the reverse strand, counting down.
AATTAAAATTGAATGGGAGTTGTATCGGTAGAAAATTTAAACATATATTTTTGTCAATAATATTTTTCGAACAAATAGTTGTTTCATTTAAATTCAAAATTTTCATATGTTTTTCAGTTTAAATTGTTTATCAAATTCTGTTTCAACAAAGTGTCGATTTTATTTTTTTTAATTATAAAAGTTAAACCTTTAAATTGTTTATCAAATTCTGGTAGAAAATCATTCATGCATTAATTCTCAACCGTATATAGATTTTTATTTTAAGCTTTTACTCTTGATTAGTCGTCAATTATTAAAAAAATAAGAATTAATGAAGTTTATTGATAGGAGGAATGAAAAATATGTACAACTACATCCTGAACAAATATAGTCCTAAGTAATATATATATGTCTTAAATATCTATTCCACGGCATTATCCAATACATGTTCATATCAATTCTTTGAATGTTAACAAAAACAAAAGGCAATAAAAAAAAAGGTCTGTTCTTGACCTAGTAATATTTTTTAGTAGAGGATTTTGCATGTATAGTAAAAGAGGGTAAAATATTTATGTCTATAACACAAAATCAAAACTAATTCATTTGTAGCAGAAAATCTAAATTGAGTTCTATCACGGAATAGAATTCAATAATGATATACTTATTCTATCACTGCTTGAATTTTCTATGAGTGATAGAACTCCAAATTGAGTGATAGAAAAAATCTGCTATAAATAAATTATTTTAAAAATTATGCTATAAATATAATACAAGAGGTAGAATGTGCTGCTGATGGTAAATTCTCATTTTAGTTAGCACTATTTTTTGTGAGTTTGCCAAAATGGGTTGAGCCCCACGATAATTGGCATGTATCATCGATCAAGAGGCCGGTTGAGGATCAAGCAAAGTGGGAGCTCAGACAGTTGGGATTGAGGGTTCAAACTTTGTCCATGTCAGTTGGTTTTGATCTGAAACACTCTTGTGTACCATATTGAATGAAGGATCATGTGAAATGCATCAAATTTTGCAGGTTTTTCGTGCCAAAGGAAATGTTGTTGCACCATTTTCACTCTTGAATGCATTGCAAGGTAGTTCTTCTCTGGGATTGAGAGGAGAATGTTCCTCAAATTTGGTATCTCTCTCTCTTTAACGAACACCGAGAACGATTCCCAATTCAATACTTCGAAGAAAGGAGGAACGTAATTATCTGATATGATCACCGGGATGCACTCGTTGAGAATCGCTTCAATCACCCGAGGAGTATGAACTTGGTAGCCTCGTGCACATATGCAATACTTGCTGCTCTTCATTTGCTCCATGTAGGCACTTTTCCCTCCAATAATACCATTTGGCATTGGCCCAACAATCATCATGTCAGGTTCTTTGTCCTCCCAGTAGTGTAGAAGAATAGGCCGGAGATAACCATGCATGCTCCCAGCAAAGAAGGCCAACGTGGTCCTATCGGAAGGAGATTTCCCGCCGATATCATTTACAGGGTCGTCGATTGAATGTACAAAAGTTACTGGTAAACTGGTGTCTTTTCCAATTTCGAAATCTGCAGCAGCATTCGCATTGCAGAGGGCTCTTATGCAATTCTTCACCAAACGCTTGGTGAGTTTGGGGGCCTGAAAATTATCTCTCAGTCAATATAGTAAAATTGCAGCAGGAAACATTACATGTGTACTGGTATTCTGAAGTTAATTAGTTTTTTTTAGAGTACTTTAATTGAGAGAAATAAAAGAATTTATAAAGGCATACAAAAAAAATCTTTTTTTGGAAGGAAAAAATTTCATTAATATATGAAATATGAAGTCAATAGAACTAATACAAAAAGTTACATAAGATTACATTGCACTTTTCCAATTAGAGAGGAGATAAGAGAAAGAAAAGTGCCTTTGATTCAGATACAGCCATAAAAACAATGCCATCAAAAAACGATCAAAGGGCAATTCAAGATCGTGGAATATCCTCCTATTTCTCTCGTCCCAAATACCCCAAAAGAAAGCCCTAATAAAGGATTCCCACAATAATTTAGACCTCGTTTTGAATGGATGTCCCACCAAGCAACTGTCAATTAGCATACCCAAAATAAACAACAAAAAAGGTGAAAAAACAAACAAAGGAGTCCAAACTTAAAAACAAAAAGGATTCCAATCCAGAAAACAAGACCAAGCTCATAATTACAGAATTGTCTAGTGACCAAAGCCCATAAGGAGTCGTTAATCCTAACTAACTACATCCCAAACTTCCTCACTCAATCTCTCTACCTCTCCGAAAGTTATATTATTCCTCCCGAATCAACAAGTTTCAGGCTTTTGTTACAAAGAACAATTAGCAAGGTTTTTTTTTGTGTCCGTGTCCGTGTTTCATAGGTCATTTTCATCTAGGCTAGTATTTGATTCACAAAAGCATTCCTGTCACATAATGAATTGAAGCTAAATTTATATGAGTAGTGAAACTGAAAAGGGCAGAAAGAGAAGACAGTACAACTTAAAGCTAGATCTAGTTATTGTATAGAATGTGTACCCAATCATGACAGGCAACTAGGAAATGGTCTGATCCTCCATTTCTATTCCAAAAAGGATACTTCTTCCCAATTAAGTCAATATACTTCTTGAGAAGCTTTTGTAGACCCCTCTTGTTGCGGAATTTGCTTCCGAAAGCGCCTCTTAGGAACTGTGAACTGAAGGGCATATAAAATAAATGAGCTTTCACAGGGTCTTTCACAATAAACTTCTTGCTTTCTTCCAATAACTTCATAAACCATCCTTCTGAAGCATAAATTCCAGTCAATATAGGCTGATGGAAAATAGGTTTTTCTCCTTCCTCATATGTATAGACTTTAAGCATTTTTTCCATCAACTCGTAACTTCTGCAACGATGACGAACTGTAAGCTTAGCCTTAGTAAATTTTGATTTCTCAAGATAAAATTTGTGTTCTTTCCCACTCATAAAACAAGTTAACCTAGATCATGTAAAACTTTCTAACAGGAAATAGTCTAAACTTTTTGAGACAAATACATGATTCAGATTGTTCAGAACTGATTTTTAGCCTTTGCCTTTCAACTGCAAACTATAAACCTTATAAAAAATGTTAACCTTTTGCTTTCATTTTCCTATAAAGAACCATATATTTGAGAGTATTCTTCATTTTATTAAGTTCAGGAAACCAATCATAAAAAATGCCTAACACAACATTGTCTTCAAAAAACATGGGAAGATACAAGAAAAATGAAAGACAATATTTTGAGGCATGTACTATGCATAGGATTACCTTGTAAACATGGAAATGTTTCTGAAAATAGATGCATTAATTTCTGGAGTGCTCCTCAACACAGAAGCCTTTTCAATCTCCTGTCTTGCATAGTGTAGTTCGCGATCACGCTGGGATGTCTGTCGACATTGCGGCCTCTGCTACCAAATGTCATTCATTACAAGTGAGAATTTTAGAACTCCAGATGGTTTCAGTTACTCAAATGTGGAACCTCGAAATGTAATCCATACCTTCAAACAAGAAGACTTGTGAGCCCTCGATAACTTCGAATACATTTGAGATATGGATATAAATGGCCCACTCAATGTCGAAACGTCAGGCCCCACCATTCTATCACTCGAGAGAACTAAATCTTTCTTCACTTTCTTCAATTCATTATTGTTTTTAGTTTCTTGGGGTTGATTTGAAACAACCATAGTTTGGTTTCCAATTTCACTCATCCCTGAATTGCTAGTGGCTTTAACTTTATCAACTTTTATGTTACTATCCTCTAAAACATCTCCCTTCGCCTTCGCCACGAGACCGTAACTTAATTCTGCATTACTTTCCCTTACAACAGTATCCTCTGTCAGATTACTATTTTTCAACATCAAACTTTCATGAACAACCTTTCCCTGCTCATCAAATGACTCTTTCAAACCAACTGCTTCTTTTCTTACCTTTTTGTTAGTATCATAACCAAAACTTTCCTTTGTATCAAACTTGTTAATACCCGTATCAATTGAATGAAATCTACAAAGTCCAGAATTGTTCAAATCACAGACATTCCGAACCAGCATAAAAGTCGAGGCCCTATCCCTTCGAGTTTTCGTGTACCGAAACACAGAATATTGAAAAGAAAACAGAATAATAAGTATCATAATTGTGATAAAAACAAGCAACTTCCGGATTTCCATATTGCTTATAACTCAACCAATTAGTCACGAAGGGTGGCGTTGTGGTCGAAAGCTTGGGATTGAAGGCGTGCTCCCTTCAAGATCACAGGTTCGAGACTCACATGTGAGATTAATTTGTAGACAACCCCGTGTTGTCCTAGTATAGTGGTATAGCGGAGGAAAGCTCTGATCTCTCGATTTCAAAAAAAAAAAAAAAAAAAAAAAACTCAACCAATTACCACATCAGTATTCCAAATCCCATAATTGAAACAAACACATCTTCATCAAATAAACCTACCCACAATAAAATCAATATTAAAAAAAAAAACCCAAAAAATGAAACACGAATTCGTGTCTTCCCAAATGCAAATTAAGATCGATAATTAAACCTAATTTGATAAATCGAAAGCTACATTTTTGAAGGAGAATCTAGATTGTAGATGATGACAAATGATAAGGCCAAATGTACCCAAAAAGGAAAGAAAAGGGATATTAAGTGAGGGATCAGCTTACGAGTTCGTTAATGTCGGAAAGTGGGTTGGCCCGCCATTGAAGAAGAAATTATTGCAAGCTTCTAACAACTGTGAAATCAATTAGTGCAGGAATAGAAACAGAGAAATGTCGTCTCTCGATCCATTACTTCTCCGCTACAAGCGGTCAAAAACTAATACGATTGGAAAGTTCTTTTCTTTCTTCAATTTTTTTTTTTTTTTTTTTTTTTTTTTTTTTTTTTTTTTTTTTTTTTTTATCATCATCACAAGTTTGGAGAGGGGATTACAAATACTGATATTTTCCGATTGGAAGCTTATTAATTTTTAAATTTAAAAAAATGTGATTTCTTTTTTTAAAAAAAATTATAACAATTCAACCACTTGAACCAGTGCTGCTTATTTATGCTTGTCTCAATAAGCCTTAAAACGAATCTCTCAATAATAATAATAATAATAAATAAGCCTTAAAAAAAATGAGAGAAACATATTCAAATTAAATTCTTTATTTATGTGTGTTTCTATTTTCGGTTTACTTATTAAAATCTTTTATGAGAGTCAAATACCGATTTCTAAGATTAAAATCGTGATCATGATATTGAACTAAAAAATTAGAAATCACTAAACTACTAACCCTGTCCGTGAATGATATAACACATGTATTATTGAGAGAGATTTGTGATAAACTAATAGTTTTATTAAAGACGTCATAAAAAGATTACTAAAATTTGAGAGCTTCCCGTCACAACCCATTTTGATAGGATGTTTCAATATGAATCTATTTTTGGTAAAAAAAAGTTTTAAAAATAAATTTCAAGCTAGTGTTTATCTATATTGCATAGGGAGTGAGTGTCTTTAAATGTCCACGAGGTGGGGTTAGGCAAAGCCGAGAAGCCACCAAATGGAATCGGCATCCTCATAAAAATCACAATTTTTCAATGAAATGTTTGCAGAGAATCAACTTTGTGAGCCGGATTTTCCCCAATTTAAGTGAAAATAGAATGAGAAATTGATTTCTATTCATGATGTTGTAAAATTTGAAGGTTGAAACTTTTGGTTTGTTGGGGACAATTCTTGAGTTAGAATTTGAAACACACTTAATTTTAAATTTTGGTGAATATGATTAATAAGTATATTTTTGGTTAAAATATTATTTTGATCCCTATACTTTCATGTTAGTTTATTTTGTCATAAATCAAACAAACATGAAAATTTAGATCTTAGTCATCTATATTGCTTAACTGATCTATATAAACAACGCATTTATATACATTAGATATATGATGTCAAAATAAAAATATATAGATAAATCATTATTTATATACAAAGACATACATTTTGATATTTTGAGGAGGTTAATACTTTATAGTAATGTTACTCTTTTTTATACTAATATTATCTTCTAAAACAATTTTTGATGACAATAAGAGAATTAACTCAGTAACATCAATATATATCTATAAACCAATTGATCATAAGTTTGATTCCGACTCGATGTTATTGGCTAGATCATGTTACAAGTGTAAAGAGTTTATGAACTTTCTTAATTGTAACGGGTAAAAGTTTTATTTTATTACAAGACTTGTTTGGATCAAATTAGGCGCACCTTAATTATTTTAATGTAACTCCCTATAACATTACTCTAAGACACTTAATTATCAAAATAACTTAAAAAAAAATAATTAATTTTTAGAAAACCCGACTGGCTTGGAACCTCTCTCTAATACACACATATCATTTTTCTAATTAAGCAATAAACTTCAATAATTTAATATCAAAACTGTGAAGATACAAAGCGATTTGGAGTAGAAATTAGCAAAGGTTAAAGAGTAATGTATTATATTATCCCTTTTATAAACTCAATTAACCTCTATTGATTCTTGTTTTAGTTGTTACTAAACATGTTGAATCTCACTTCTCTCTTCTCCAACAAATCTGTTCCAAAACCAATGATTCTGCCACAACAAATATACTTCTTCAATAGGGACTTGTTTAGTTTCAGGCAATAGGAAGTAGATGAAGCTACTCATTATCACAATCAAACCCGCGAACAACAGGAAGATCCCGTACCGGAGATAGCACATAGCGGCGAGGAAACACTGCGCTATCAAAGCCGTGAAGAGCATGTTGACACACACCACCATGCTCTGCCCCGCCGATCTCGTCTCCAACGGAAATAGCTCGCTCGGCACGAGCCAACTGAGTGGCCCCCATGACCTTCCATAAGCCAACACAAATATGCATATCACTATCACAAGGAAGATCCCTGTCCCTTTTGGAAGCTCTCCCCCTCCTTGTTCCAAGTTAAGCGCTAGTGTCACAGCTACTGCGATCTGCATGTCATACGTTACGTTAGAACTTCTTGCTCTGATATCATGTTAAACGAAAATTTGTTTTAAAGTTGAAGTGAGTTTACCATGCAACATATCATTTCGGCGCCCGCTTCGAGGAAGAAAGCTCTTCTACCAAATTTATCTACCAAAAGCATTGAAATGAAAGAAGCAAGTACAAGAGCACCACTTGTGATGGTAGATGAATATAGGGCTGCTTGAGAACCAAACCCCAAACTTTGGAACATGACTGGAGCATAGAACAGAATGGAGTTCATGCCAGTGAGCTGTTGGAATGCAGGAATTCCCAATGCTCCAATCACCAGTTGGGGTCGGTTTTTTCGCTGAAGCAGGTTCTTGAAAGGGTGTTTTATTGCTCGCGCCGCATTGCTCGCATCGACTAGATCGTCGAACTCGGCGTCGACATTCTTCGTCCCTCGGATTTTCTCTAGCACAGCTCTTCCCTCCTTCATTCTGCCCTGCTCCACCAAACTGTTTGGTGTCTCAGGAAGGAAAAGTCCCCCAACAAACATCAAAGTTGCTGGGACTGTGGCCAGTCCAAGAGACAGCCTCCACCCCCATGGATGAATCTTTTCAGTTCCATAATTTATGAAATTTGCAATCACAATCCCCAAGCAAGTAGTCAGTTGAAACAGTTGGTTAACCGCTCCTCGAATCTTCGACGGAGCCATTTCCGATAGATACAAAGGCACTGCCTGCACAATCAGAAGAAAACAAGAGTTAGACATGAGGCAAGAAGCTTGATATATATTTCTCATTACATAATTCAACCAACAGGCTTCTTACTTGGTTAGCGAAACCGATGCCAATACCGAGGAAAATTCGTCCGACGAGCAGCATTGCCACGTTCATGGCAGCAGCGTTGATCACGCCGCCCAAAAAGAAGCTGACCGATCCAACGAGGATGCTCGCTCTCCGGCCTCGTTTTCTTGTTACATAAGAAGCACCAAAAGTAGAGATGAGACCAGCAAAGTATAAAGAGGATGTGAAAAGTGTGAGAATTTGGTTATCATATTTGCAGTAATCTGTTTCTGTCAGATGAAGATGCTTTCTATTGTATACTTCTGGGAAAAATTCCTTCAGAAAATCATCCATGGATGTAACACCACCTGAGGTTTTACAACACCAAACCCCATTGATGTTGAGCATATAAAACAGATTGAAATGAATCAAAACCAGAAATCACGCCTCGTTTGATAACCATTTTATTTTTTATTTTTGAAATTTAAGTCTATTCTCACTCAAATTTCCTACACTGTATTTCATCATTCCTACAATATATCTATCTTTCCTTGAGAAAGTAAGTGAATACTAACCAATTTTTAAAAATAAAAACAAACTTTTGTAAGCTATTTTTTTTTTTGTTTTCAAATTTTGGTTTGGTTTCTACAAATATAAGTGAGAGGTAGATATCCAAGTAAGAAAAAACATATGGTAAGATAAATGTTACATGCTTAAATTTCAAAAACCAAAACCAAAATACTAAGGTTCCGCTTGATAACTATTTGATTTTTTGTTTTTGGTTTTTGAAATTTAAGTCTATTCTTACTCATATTTTCTACAATACATTTCACCTTTCTTAAGAAAGTATATGAATGCTAACTAATTTTCAAAAACAAAAACAAGTTTTTGAAAGCTACTTTCTTTTGTTTCTAAATTTTTGTTTAATTTCTACAAATATGGATGAGAGGTAGATAACCAAGTAAGAAAAAATATATGGTAAAGTAGTCATTGTAAGCTTAAATTTCAAAAATCAAAAACAAAAACTCAAATGGTTATCAAACGGAGTCTAATTTAAGAGAAAATCGTAGTATAAAAAAGAGGAATAACATCTCCATTGATATAAAATATTTTAAGTAAGTGACGAGGAGCAAAGAGAAACATACCAGAAACTCCGAGGTCATAGCCAAACAAAGAACCACCAAGGGCAGCAACAAAGCAAGCCATAACAAAATAGCCAGTAATTCTATACTCATAAAGATGAGCCCGTCTCAATGGCGCCCCATCTCCAAACGCTCCACCAGCCATTTCTTTGAAGCTGATCAAAATGTATGATTCAAAAATCAATATGAAGTTTCAACCCACTTGTGCTAGAGAATTTAAACAAAAAGATTCTCAAAAAGGCCTTGGGACCATATGGTTGTATGTGCAGACAAAATTTAACAACTTCATTTTGAATTTATGAGAATCTTCAATTTTGTTTTTTTAATCTCATTTATAAAGCAAAGATTCTTGTTTTAGCGACAACCAGGGATATGAGGACCTGTTTTACATAACTCTCCACCTTTCTTTTTCAAGGTGGTTGCAAACTTTAACAAATCAGCTCAATCTTATCTTTCATTACACCTTTATCCCTATTTTAGAGGCAACCAAAGAGTGTCACATATACAACAAGTAGAATTACAGCTCGTTTATGATTAGAGAAGTATTTCTTCATTTTAAATACGAAATTTTATATGTATAATAAAAATAGTAAAATATTTTCAGTTATAACATAGAATTAAAATTAATTCATTTGTAGCAGCAAAATTAAAATTGAATTCTATCACTATTTGAGTTCTATCAGTGATAGAATTCAATCAGTAATAAATTAAGTTTATCACTAGTTGAATTCTATTATTAATAGAAAACTATATTTTTTCATTTGTTGAATTCTATCACGGATAATTCAATGGAATAGACTCATTTTATGGTTGAGTTATACAGGTAATAGAAAATTATATATTATTGATGAATTATTTTAAAAATTGTACTACACATATAATATAAGAGGTAAAATCTATTACGGAAGGGTAAATTTCATTTTAAATTTACATCTAAATAACATGTTATTTAGATTCTAACTTATGTGCAAATTTTTTTTATATATTAACAATTTTTTTATTAATTTTAACTACTCAACCTAACTCTTTTAAGTTAAATTCTCTAAAAGTTCAATGTTAGTGCCTACATTTCCAATTAAAATCTTAATTTGCCGCCTCCGAAAATATGATGAATAAATAGAGCTGCTCCATAAAGAAACGATTATTATTTATAATATTTATTAAAATAAAATTTATATTTACTCACCTTGAAATGTTTTTATTTATTTCTTATTTTTGTAATTATTATTATTTATGATTGGTATATGCGTATATTATTTAAGAAGAAAATTATTATGAATATCTAATAAATAATAAGTAACGCAGTCTTTTATTATTAATATAATATTATGTATTATTAAGATATTAATATGGATAATACAATATTGCGTATTCTTACAGTATTATTGTATTATTAATATCGTATTATTATTAACTGTAATAATTTGAGATGTAGCAAGAAGAGAATGATGGAAGTCATGCATTATTGAAGGATTAAAGTTTTGAGAATTTCATTATTGAAGAAAAAGGTGTAGAGGCTATATTGTGTCACACACCTCAACCCTAAACCATACATACTTATATATAGTAAACTACATCTTAACTTAAGGTTTATTGTGCTTATATCAATATTAATAATCATAATTAATCATTCACTAATCCTAATTTAATCTAAACACTCTAACATTAACAACCTATTATTATGGTTGCGAAATTTTTTTTAAAATGAATTATAATTATATTTTTGAATTTGACTAGTAAGTTTTCTTATTTAATATATATTTGAATTTGATGCGTATCATTTCCTTCTTCTTCTCTCTCTCTTTTTTTTTTTTTTTTTTTTTTTTTTTTTTTTTTTTTTTTTTTTTTTTTTTTTTTTTTTTTTTTTTTTTTTTTTTTTAATGTGTATCATTTCCCTTGTTTAAAAAAAACATGCATTCCCTCCCATCGAGTGACTTTCTTTAAGAATTCTGTTGTTAAACCAACTGTTTGTTTTCTTTTCTTTTTTTCTTTCTTTTTTTAAATAACCATAGAGATTTGTTTTTAGGACTAAACTACAAAGACTTACTCTTTTAATTTTTTTTGTTAATATCCGTATGCTGGGAGGATTAAGGAACCACAAAAAATTAGACTCAACTACTTATAATAGTTCTACCTAAAGCCGGGAAACTCAATCATTTACGAAATATTTAATTTAAATTCCAAAAGTCTTAAAAGATCCTATCTAATAATCATTTGATTTTTTTAAAAAAAAATTCTTAATTTCCTTGCAATGTGTTAAATCTTCTCTATCATTTTTTTATATCCGTAATTGTCCGGACCCAACTTCCACATGCATCTCGACTAATATCACGGGACATACTACCTGACCCTACAATATTTAGATGCCAAGGAAATTCGCAGAAAATTAATTCTCAGGTAGGTGGCCACCATAAATTAAATCTATATATTTATATTTCTTTTATAAAAAGTATGTATATGTTTAACCAAAATTTAAAAATATTCAAGTAAAAAAAAAAACAAGTGTAAAATTATTGTTGTAAGCTTAAATTTCAAAAATCAAAAATCAAAAATTTAAAATAAAATGATTATCGATTAAATTATTATTCATGAAATACTCAAACTCAATAGTGTTTATAGGTAAATAGATAAGTAACTCAATAGTTGTTTTTAACCAATATTTAATTAGTAAGAATTGAAATTCATAATTTTTTGATTAACATGTAAATCATGTTTTTTTTTTTGAAGCTACATGTAAATCATGTTAAATCGTCTGACATCCATACTTAACAATCTACAATATTCTGATAAAATATCACATCCTTTCATTTTCAAAATAAAATATATTTTTTAAAACCCTTTTAAACTAGGGTAATATTTAGATCGATCTAATAATGTATTAATTTGAATGCATAATTAATTAAGATATCGCATCTTTAAGTCAATGATTCTCTATTTTTTATATTTACTTATATTCTAGAGTCAATTTAACAACTAATTTTGGCGCCCGGTAGAAATGTTCATATATATTTGAAATATTTTATCTCAAATCAGTCATCTCTAAATAATCTATTTAAAGTTGAATGTAACTTCAAATCTGACCGTTTTTCGAAAACATATTTCTAACAAATCTCTCGTACACTTAACAATTATAAATTGTATCGAACTTAATGGTTTCATTATTGGATAGAAATTCAATATTCAATATGGTTTCATTGTAATTTCAAATAATCTACCATAATTATTTGTCAACACAAAACCCACTTTCTCATTCATCCAACAATATACATAGAAGGTATGGATTGAATTTTATGTTTTTACTTTGAACTGAATTTATCTAATATTGTCGCTAATTTCTTTATATTTTCAAAACTTTAACAGGAAAAATTATTCAACGTTACGAAGGAGGTTGATTCGTAGAACTTGATAATTTTACAAAGGTTTTGAGTATTATTATTATTCCTTTGTTTTTTTGATATATATAACTGTCCGCGCCAATTTTTGCACACCTCAACTAATATCACGATATACCATCTGACCTTACAATATTTGAATGCCAAAAAAATCCAGTAAAAAATTAATTCTTAGATATATGACCACCTATGTATTCAAATCCATTATCTTAAATACCCCAAGACCCTCTTTAACCAATTTGAGCCACACCATGGTTTATTATTATTATTATTATTCCTTTTCATATTGCAATTTCTTTATATTCATATTTTAAATATAAACCCTAGCCATTCTCAAAAAAAAAAATATAAAAAAAAAAAAATATATATATATATATATATATATATATATATATAAACCCTAGTCTTAAAAATTATTAAAAAGAAACATTGAAACTTTTAAATGCATGCTTTCAAGATAGATATATTAAAAAAAATAAGTTATTAACAACTGTTCTTACTTTTTGTTAGTGATCTTTACTATTGTATTGAACCTTGTTAAGTGATTCTTAGGAAATTGAAGAACACTAGTCAATTCAACCAATATTATATTGTCATTAATTTATTTTGTTTTTCTTTAAAAAAATTAACAGGAGAAATTCATCATCATCGTTGCGAAGGAGGTTGATTATCACAGCTGTACAGTTTTACAAAGGTTCTGAGTACTTATTATTATTATTATTATTATTCTTTTCAAAGTTCTAATTTCTTTATATTCATATTCTAAATACAAATCTTTTCAAATAAAAAAATAAAAAAAATTAGAAAGAACCTCGGAGCTTTCAAGAAAAATATATCTTTTTTTTTTTTTTTTTAAATGTTCCTTCTTTTTGTGAGTAATCTTTAGTATTGAAGCTTTATAACTATAATTTTTTTTAGGAAATTCAAGAACACTAGTTAATTTAACAAATATTGTCATTTAGTTTATTTTTATTTAAAAATAATAATATGAGAAATTCAACATCCTTACGAAGAAGATTGATTCTCAAACAAAGGTTTTGTGTATTTATTATTATTATTCTTTTCAACATTGTAATTTCTTTATATTCATACTTTAAATGTATAAACCATAGTTTCAAAAATTGTTAGAAAGAACCTTAGAACTAAACACTTTCAAAATAAATATACTAAAAATAAGTTGATTGTTTTTTTTTCCTTATTTTTTGAGTATTATTTACAATTAATCGTACGAAAATTGTAATGGTCTATTATTATTAAAAGAATATTTTGTATTTAATACATTATTAATACAATATGTACACTATTGTATACTAATAATACCATATTATTATTAATATTGATGCGTATGATTGCTATTTTTTTTTCTTGTAAATATTTTTCTAATTTGATCTATTCCTAAAATAACTCCATAATTGTATTGAAGCTTGTTTAGTAATTCTTAGGAAATTGAATTTCTTAAAAAAAAAAAAAAAAATCTTAGGAAATTGAAGATCCACTAGTTAATTTGGAGGGAACATTAAAACTTAAAGATAAGAATCTAATCATGATAGGGAACAACCATACAAATTCAAAATCTACTTTTCCCTTGATATATAATCGATTTTAATATATTATCTCACTTATATCCTAAATGTTTTGAAAAACTCAAAACGTAATTAGATTTTCTAAATCTTGCCTTTAAATACAAATATTTTTTCTTTTAGATTGAGAGCACTTTTAGACATTTTCACCAAACAAACTATCTAATCCTACAATATTTATAAAAAAAATTGTTCAATTTTTTATCTTTAAATTTTGAGGTACAATATTTATAAAAAAAATTATTAAATTTTTTATCTTTAAATTTTGAGGTTTGTTTCCTTTCGACCCTTAAAATTTAAAATCGATCTTTATTTATTTATTTATTTTTTGTTAAAATAATTACCATCTTGTTTTATAAAATTTAAAAATATGTTCATATTTTTTTGTAAATATAATAATAAAAATTAGACTTTTGAAAATTTAAAGACAAGTTACTACTTTAATGTTTTCAGGATAAAAAGGTTGTAAATATCAATGGTCAAGACACGCTACTACTTTAATGGTAAATTACTAGACAAAGCACACTACAATGGAGCTTTGAATCTTTATGCTTATGCCATGAGTAGTAATGAAGCCGAGAAAGTATATGGACCACCGAGGGCGACATGTTGTTTTATTCAATCGATGGGAAACGACGACGACGACAATGTCGTCGAGCAAGCTTCAACTTCAAAGACTATAATCAACCTCAACGAACCTCCACCCGACGATGAACAAGTACTCGACAACGAAAACGACGCCGAAGAGGTGCGGTTGGTGGTGCCGATCCCAGCGATAAGGAACTTGATCGGAGCGTGCAGCGCACCGTTCGAGAAGCAATTGACGAAAACCGACGTGCAGGACGGACAAGGGCGGTTGACTATGAAAAAGGAATTCGTAAACCTACATTTGGTTCCAATGTTCAACGACCATGAGGATTTGGTTAACGGAATTAATGTGACGGTTTTTAACGGTGAAGGGAGGCAATACGACATGACGTTCAAGCTTTGGGCTTCGAAGCTGTACGTTCTGATGAGAGGGTGGAAGGAGTTTTACAAGAGCAATAATTTGACTAAGGCTGGAGTCTACGTCACTTTATGGATGTTCCGACATGTCGGCAACGACAGCCTTTGCTTTGCTATCACTCGTGGAAGAAGGGCTGATGGGCTTTGAGCTTTGCGTGTAATGGGCCTCGTCCATCACGGCCCATTAGGTTACCTTTTTAGATTTTATTTCTTATTTATTTAAATTGTAGATTAGAGATAATTTATCATAAACTGGGGTAGGGGATCACAAAAGAAAATGCTGAGATAGTAGGGAGTTTTTTTTTTATGCTACAACGAATAGTTTTTTATTTATTTGAATCAATTTTGCACTTTTCTTTTTATTTGCTAGCTTTTTCAACATTGTCTCCTATTGGGAATATTTAACATGCAAAATCTTAATTTAATGTAGTATAAATATTGTTGAATTAGTTTACAACTAAATAATAAAATTTTTGGAAGAAAAAAATTACAAATATTGATTTAGGGATGTCTGTGACCATGAAATCAAAATAGATTAATACTCTGACTTCACCCACCCATTCGATAATAATTAGCATTTTTTTAGATAATGGTAACAATTAGCATATTGATTCAACCGTTTGTGAACATATATTACATATAATTATTATTATATTTTTTTTACTAAACATTATAACATATAATTATTATTTTTTCATCAAAACATTACATATAATTAGGATCGAACTTATAATGTTGTTGTTGAACTGATTTACAACAAAATAATGAAATTAGACTACGTAACAATATAAAAAATTAATATAAAGTTTGAGCAGTTTATTTAATCAATCGTATAATTTGATTGATTATAACTATGATCACGAGTTTGATCGAATGATTGGCCAAAATTTGTCCTGAAAAGGAAAAAAAAAAAAAAAAAAAACAAATTTATTTATTTTTGAGTGAGTCAATACACATTTAAGAAATAAAAACTTTTGGTCCGGTTGAAAAAAGGAAAGAAAAAGAATTGGTAGACCGATGTGGTGCTAAAGTTGCAGGTTTGACCGGCCAAACAGCGCAAATTGCTCCAAAAGCAGGGCCGGTCGATTTGATCGGAAGAGGCGTTTTGATCAAATCAACGAATCGTTCCAGTGAAGAACACCGACCAGATTTCTGATCAAATTGTGATTTCTCTCGCACCATAATCCAGGTTTTTTCACTTCATACTCGGCTGGATCACTCGACTTAGGGTTCTGTTTCAATCATCTGCCGTCGATTCGATTCATTTCGTTTCTGGTAATTTATTCCATTTCTTCAATTCTTGGTTATGGCGGATTTAGCTGTGATTGAGACAGATGTGTGTGGGATGATTGGTTGCTGGTTTCTTGTTTATAAGCTGCCTAGTTTTTTTTAAAAAAAAAATTCATAAATTTCTGTTTTGTTGACATATATGATGTAAGCATGTTTGCAACTTCTGATGATTTGGATGATTGGAATTACCATCTAAATATATGCAGGAAACACTGTATGGAATGTTACTTTCTCCTGGATCCGTTCCTGGATGTTAAATAACCGGTAGGAATTAATATCGTGAGTGTCCAATCCACCTTACATGCACCTCGACTGTTTATACGAAAGATACCGCTTGACTCTACAACATTTGAATTTTAATGAAATCGGTTGGAATTATTTCCTAGATAGGTGATCACCATGGATGGAACTGATAAGTCATAACCACTTAGTTACTTTAGATCCTTATTGCGCACTATGTCACTCCATGATGATTCACTTTAGGAAATCTTACTACAAGTTCCATCAGGATTTATATGTTGTGTTTTCGTGTGGATCAGTTTCTGATTGTTGAGTTTATGTGATGTTATGTATCATCAGATTGTTGTGTTTCTGACATTTAAGAAATGCCAACACGGATTTTTTTTATTAACAAGATTTGGTGGTTTGACAAAAGTGCTTTTTATGCTTATGCCAAAATATTTATGTCATTAGCATGTTTGTAAAATGTGGTAGACTTCTTCTTTTTGTTTATTACTTTTTTGAAACAAGGGTAACCACGCCCGTCCTTAGGCCAGGCACCGGGTTCTTTTTGTTTATTATTGAACCTGAGAATACCTGCAAAGCTTAAATATGGGTCTCGCAATCTGCTGAATCTTTTGGCATTATATGTTTCATTGCTGGGCAAGGGATAAGTATCTAGAGATTAATCAAATTTGATTCTACTCTTACACTAGAGGTTTTTTTTTGTATATCAGCCGAGTCAAGTATTGATGGATGACCATTGACTCGTGATCTTTGATAACTTTTAACTGAAAACATGGAGGAGGACAATGGGCTTGAGCTGAGCTTGGGTTTGGGTTTGTCGTGTGGAGGATCATTGGCCAAGGACAAAGGTAAAATTGTCTGCTTTTCCGATAACAGAATCGAGGAAAGTGATGATAGAGGCAGTAAAATAATTGATGATTTCAAGAATTTCCTCCAAGGTGGCAATAATCAGAGACAAGATATGGGTCCAGATCTCTTGAGAAGTGACTCGATGAAAATTAAAGAGAATTTTTTTAATGACCTCTCCCAAACTCATACAGATTGTGATAGTTCTCTGAACTCGAAGGCCACTAGAATCTGGATGATGGAAAATGACAACCGCGTAGACATCCAGGAAGAAAAACAGCCCGAAACGGGCAATAAACGAAAGATGTTGTTTGAGGAGATAAACTGCCAAAAGAAGCATGAAGGGGAGTCTTGTCAGAAAGGTGTAGATGAGAAGGCAAAAGCATCATTTACTTCCACAAACGAGGATGGTTCTGCAGCTGAAAATGAGGTCGTAGGAGAGTCTGAACTTGAGGGTTCTATATCAAGGCCAGTTTCACAAAATAATGGACATTCTGATTTAAGTGTTACAGACTTGAGTGCACAAAAGAAGTTTAACGGTTCGACAGGCAATGATATGGAGCTTCATAACATCGACAGAAGCGTTCCACTTCCATTCTCTATTCAAACTACAAGTATTCAGAATGGTATTTCTCCTCCAATAGTCAAAGTGTCTCACGATGCTGGTGCATCCGGTTCAACAGGCCATTCTCTACATGGCCTAAGGCAAGTATTCCTCGCTGGAAATGGCGAACAATGTGGGGTCCAGACTAGGAATCCTGTAAGCTTGCCTTTGATGGGGTTTTCTTCTAGCCAGCTTCCAATTTTAGTTAAAGATAATTCCTGGGGATTTATTTCTCAGCCACAGTTGCATAATCCCTGTAGCAGAGGTCAACCTTCTTCAGGTAAACATCCTATCTCACCTTAATTGCTCATAGAAATTTAAAGCTGAAAACTGAGTATTAAGCCCCGTTTGATAATCATTTGGTTTTTTGTTTTCGATTTTTGAAATTTAAGCCTATTTTTACTCAAGTTTGCTGTAATGTGTTCTATCTTCCTTATCATGTATCCATCTTTCTTAAGAAAGTAGGTGAATGCTAAACAAATTTCAAAAACAAAAACAAAAATGAACTTTTGGAAGCTACTTTTTTTTTTTGTTTCTAAAGTTTGGTTTGGTTTCTAAAAATGTAGGTAAGAGGTAGATATCCCAGTTAAGAAAAAACATATGGTAAGGTAATTGTTATAGGCTTAAATTTCAAAAATCAGATACTAAAATCATAATGGTTATCAAACGGGGCCTTAACAGTCTGGATTGATCTTGGTTTTAAATTATATCATTGAAAGTTAACAGGAAGAGTATTAATAGAAATGAATTTGAAGAGATTTATGCATTATTAATTTTTTATTATCAAACAATTTCAAGGATTCAGTTGCTATATGGAGATTGACTTTAACAACATGGACATAACATATTTTTTCCTAGATAAATTCTCTCTTTGTCATGAATGTTTTTTGAATGCTAGGAATTCCTCCTAATTCAGCCGAGGTTACTCAACATGATGCAAGGACGTTAGAACAAGAAAAAGTTGAAGGCAGACAGCCTATTATCGAAGAAGGGTCCTTTTCCCGAGCAAGGGCAAGAGGAAGCACTAGTAGCCTTGGGGCGAAAGACGCATCTGAACTATCAGCAGGCGGTGTGTTAAATGAAATTTCTGCTATAAAGCCAGGCCTAGCAGCGGATGTCAAATTTGGTGGATGTGGTTCTTTCCCTAATCTACCTTGGGTTTCTACCACTAGTCCAGGTCCAAATGGTAGAACTATTTCTGGTGTGACTTATAGATACAATGCAAACCAGATAAAGATTGTATGTGCTTGCCATGGTACACACATGTCTCCAGAGGACTTCGTTCGACATGCTGGTGAAGAGCGTCTCGATACGGACAATGAAACTGGCTTGGCTCCATTCTCGAATAACAACCCTTCAACCTCTACACAAAATTGACTCGTAACTTTTATGTTTGCATAGTTAGGAAACTCTTGTGGATTGAATTAAACCGCACTCCTTGTTATCTCTTTGCAAAAGAAGAAGCACAAACCTCAATATTTTTCTTGGACATTTCATTTTAACTCCATCACTTTTGCAAAACTGGGATAGTTTTGTTTTAACTGATTTTTGTATATGGGTGTGAGAATGATAGAAATACATTCTATGAAGATTTTTTGTTTAGCCATTCAACTTTTCCCTCTCATTACTTTTCTGCCTCTCTCAGTTGAATGAAACTATTTCTTATTTTTTTTTAAATGGAAAATTACACAAAGAATTCGAAGGATAATTTTCGATGGAATACAGAAGCTACCCTAGCTTTTGAGAAGTTAAAAGTGGCCATGACTAGATTACCGGTACTTAGACGCCTCCGGAATAGGAGTAGGAGCAGTATTAATGCAAGAGGGACATGCTAGAATGTGCAAACTCGGACTTAAATTTCTCATATCAGACTGAATATTAAGGAAAGGGCTAGAATGTGCAGTTTTCGGTGCCTGGGCTTTGAATGTATGCTTCCTTCAAGGTCCCAGGTTCGAAACTCACCTGTGACATATTCCTTCGATGTCTCCGGTGTCTGGCCTAGAGACGGGTGTGGTTACCTTGTTTCAAAAAAAAAAAGAATGTGCAGTTTTCCTATCCAAATTTGAGGTCTTCATTTGCTTCCAGAATTCAAGCATGCCTTTCACATCAGCTGCATTGATCATTGGCTCGAAAAGCATTGAGTTGTCTGCTCTGTTGGTGTCAGATCAGCGACAAGGCCGCAAGGATGTTGCCTCTTTACCTATTCCAAAACTATGGAGTAACTTGACAGAAAGATGCTCTTTCACAAGCATAAACACCAAGATTCTTGTATCTGACTTTGTTTTCATGAACAAATGGAGTAACTTGAGATGCTTAGAGCCATGTCATGCGATAGATTCTCTTCTTTGGACTCGGAAAGCATTCGTCAGTCGACAAGAAGAGAAACCGAGGGAAAAAAGATTACACAGACTAGGAAGAATGGAAATGAAGAGATCATTTGAGAGAAGGGTAAACACAGCTTTGAAAAATAGTTTAGTTTCAGTCTCAGGTATTCACTCTATATCAGAATCTAGATAAAATGACAATCTTAAGAGGTTTGCAATCCTTGCTTAAAACATGGTTTCATTTGATTGTTTTGCAATTTTGAGTTCTTTAGAAGACTTATAAAAATGAAATTTGACCCTCTTTTTTGGGTCATAAGATTGTGTATTAACATTGTTTTCATTTTCCTTCTCAATATCTTGGCTTCTAACCAGTAGGAACACACAGAAACAAACTAGCACTCAGATTTCCCATTTGATGCCATGGCTAAATGATATGTAGGAGCCGGTTTGATAACCATTTGGTTTTTAAAATGTAAGCCTATTCTTACTCAAATTTCCTACAATGTAATATGTGATTGCAAATCAACTTTCAAAAACAAAAACAAATTTTTGGAAGCTACTTTTTTTTGTTTCTAAATTTTGATTTTATTTTTATAAATATAAAGTAAGATGTAGATATTCAAGTAAGATAAACATATGATAAAGTAATTGTTGTAGTCTTAAATTTTAAAAACAAAAAACAAAAAACCAAATGGTTATCAAACCGGCCGTAATATTTTGGTTTCATTTACCCTTTAAGTTGAATGACTGATGGCATCAAGATAAGTTTTGTTTTGGTGCAGGTGATGTCATAGTTTGATGCCTAGCTACTGTTTTTCCCCTCTATATATCTGCTACTTATCTTCCAAGTAATGCACACCAATAAGAGCCCCACATTTGTAAACAAAATTTTAAAATACCTCAACCTTGTCATCATCTCTGCTGAGTCTCAAACTTCAATAAAACTTGCAATTTTAAAATGATATATGAAGGTGAAGTCATTGAACAGCAGCCAGAAAAGGATTAAAAATAAGAACCACTATCGGAAGGGTTGATGCCGGATGGTTTTATTGTTTGATAATAACCTAATTCAACATCAAGATCACGAGTTCGATCCTAATCGATATTTGAATATCATTCATTCGAGAGTAGTAGTGTCCTCTGTGTAGGGTTTGTGTTCCCTTTCCTTCAACTTATACTCGAAAAAAAAACGAAAACAATTGATGGATGAATTTGATGTAGTCTTGGACAAATAGGACTCCAAAGAAGAGTATTTCAAAAGAAAGGATCTTGATCATTAATCAATACATTGGGGGATTTGTGTTTATAGAGGATTAGGGATTTACTAACTATTTATAGAAATACCCAAAATACCCCTAATTCCTCTTACATCAGCATTTCTTTGCAAAGGTGTATTTAAGGACTCTTTTATATAGAAACTTCAACTCCTGTCACCCTTTTCCATGCCTATCAGACATGGTGTTTTTTTTTTAGTTTCATTTGATTGGGATATTGGCCTTTTGAAGATCAGTTGATTCTAAGCATCAGCCGTCGAAGAATCGATGATCCGGTTAATTTCGATTGCTTTTTGCCTCATTTCTGTGTTTTCTTATGTTGAAGCTCAATTTGATTCTCAAGATGCTGAAAACAGTGATTTTAAGCCAAACCTTGGCTTTGTGATAGGGATTCTGGGAGTTATGTTTGTGTTGACATTTGTTCTCCTTGTCTATGTAAAGTTCTGCCATAGGAGATCTTCTGTTCATGGGAATAATAATGTCAACCACCTGGGACAAGTCAGATCAAGCTCTCGGTTTTCGGGGATCGATAAGACGGTGATCGAGTCCCTTCCGTTCTTTAGATTCTCCACACTGAAAGGTTCCAAAGATGGTATGGAATGTGCAGTGTGTCTTTCAAAATTCGAAGATATCGAAGTCCTTAGGCTGTTGCCAAAGTGCAAGCACGCGTTTCATATCAACTGCATCGACCATTGGCTCGAAAAGCACGCGAGCTGTCCTCTTTGCAGGCAAAGAGTTAGCTCTGAGGACTTAAAGCTCATTACTAGTTCAAGCAGCATGAGATTCTTATTGAGCAACTTATCAGAACTGAAACAAGACTCAAACATAGAGCTCTTTGTACATAGAGAAGAAGAAGAACAACAACAACAACACCAACAAATCCAACATGGCTCTTCAAGATTCAGCATTGGAAGAAGCTTCAGAAAGATCTTGAAAAGTGATAAAGAAGGGGAAATGTTGATACAAAAGGCCTGTGATGGAGATGAGAGCATGAAGAGCTTACACAAGCACAACCACAAGATCATCGTATCCGATTTCGTCTTCATGAATCGATGGAGCAACGTAAGCTCCTCGGACCTGATGTTCTTGAACAAAGAGATGATTGATTCCATTTCAAGCAGTAGATTCCCTTCCTTGGAAACAGAATTTCAGCAACCAACTCTGCCAAGATCAGTACAAAATGAAGAGATCTTGAAGATCAAGGAGGAAATGGAGAAAAAGAGATCATTTGAGAACAAA
Organism: Sicyos baderoa; assembly: GCA_037832685.1. Taxonomy (NCBI): domain Eukaryota; kingdom Viridiplantae; phylum Streptophyta; class Magnoliopsida; order Cucurbitales; family Cucurbitaceae; genus Sicyos; species Sicyos baderoa. The sequence goes on along the minus strand of JBBMEF010000008.1, from coordinate 7,061,288 downwards.
CTCAACACAATAAGCCAAAGTAACAAAGTTCAAATTGTGGGATTTCCTTCTTCATCAAATGAATGCCAAACAGCAAGAATTACAAGCACAGAACCAAGAAGATCAGTTTCAGAAATCACAGGCATATCAAGATTTAGAGATAATCTGAATATGAAATTCAACAGAAAACTAGAAATTGGGGAATCTTCTGATCTGGAAAACAATGTTAAGCAACAAAGAATGAGACAAATTTGGTACCCAATTGCCAAAAGAACAGTTCAATGGTTTGCCAACAGAGAAACAAGGTCCCAACCAGCTGAGAATAGACAGCAGGCAGTAGAAACTGTATAAATCAGACCAGTTTTTTTTTAACCTTTTTTTGAGATTTACCATACAAATTTGATTAGATATAAGGTAAGTTTAAGTTTTATCATTCTATATTTCAATGTCAATAAGTTCACTGTTGAAAGAGAAATCTTTTAAGATCTGAAACTCTCCAAAAGGAGCAGAAAAAGCTTCTACATTTCTCTTCAAATTTGGTTTTTTTTTTTTTTTTTTTTTTACATCTGTGACTGTTTAGGCCAGTTTTCTCGCATTTCGACTAATGTCACAGGACAAACTGTCTGACCCTACAACATTTTTGGATGCTAAGGAAACCGTAGGAATCTTCAAATTTGGTTACTGTTTTAAAGATCTCATTTTCCCCTTGTGGGGCAGAGATAATTTGTTCAACTAACATCAAAATTCAATAATTCCAAAAGAAAAAACAATTATAAATTAATGGTACAAAAGAAAACATGGGATTCCTTGCCTGCTCCAAGTCAAACAGCATGCAGCCATCCGCACAAGAGAACAAGATGATGATGCTTAAAAAATGGAAAAGTTGCAGACAATTGCCACTAGTTATTTTTTTTGTAAAATAATTGTTAAATTATGAATTTAGTCATTATCATTCAAGAAAACAATTTAATTTATTTAATCTTTTTACGATTTAAAAAGCTAGAGTTGAGTGAGTATGATTTGAGAAAAAAAAAAGTTTATGTGAATTTATAAAAAAAAAAAAAAAAAAAAAAAAAAGAGTTTAATCTTAATAAAGTTTAGTTTCTATGAATTTAATTTATAAAAATTACAATTTAATCTTAATAAAGAGTCTTTACCTTAATATAAATAGATTTAGAATTAAACCTACACAACTACTTTGTCTTTTTAATTAACACATAATCATGTACTACTTCATAAGTACGAATTAGATATGTTTATCGAGTGATAAAAACTGAATTCTCCCTTGAGAAATATTTAGATCCTTGAGAAATATTTAGATCATGCTCGAACACATGACTTAAATATTAATGTCCACACATGTGGTCTAATATGAGCCACAAACTTTTTTTTTTTTTTAAATAAAATAAAATGTGGTGTATCTTGATTGACATTGTTATTTAGGTCATGCCCAAATATCACCTAAATATTTCTTTTCTGACTTTACATTTTCAAATGAAAAAGGTTAAATTTTTTTTTTTCCTTTTTTCTTTTGAAATTATGTGACAAAAGTCTTACCTTTTTTTCCTTCAAATTATAAGGCCTGAATGTAAGGGTTTCCAGCATTGACGTAAGAGGTGGAGTATTCTTATTTGTCTTCTGCTTAGAGCCTTAGATTTCAATAGATAATAATTATTATTATTATAGTATCAATCAATAATTAACATCATAAACTAAAATAAAAAAAAATAAAAAATAAAAAATAAAAAATATTGTTTTCTGTAGCTGTTTTGACTTTCTCTTCACCTCGCATTACCTGAACACATGTGGGGAAGTAAAATTGGAACTTATTAATTTATGGAAATGTTGAAAATGTTAGAAGAAATATATTCGAATTAAAAGGGATCTTACAAAATATAAATTAAAGTTAAAAAAAATCTAGATAAAATGACCTAAAATTTTAATTTTAGGAAAATTTGCATATATATTACAATAAGATAAAAAAATTACATAAATAGCAAAAAAATAAAAATATTGGTAAATATAGCAAAATTAGATTTTATAGACTCCATCAATAGAGTCCGATAGACTCCATCAATAGTGTTTGATAGAGTCTATTAATAGTATCTGAAAAAAATTGCTATATTTGCAATATTTTTAAAATGTTGCTATAATTTTAATGTGGAGTAGGAAATTTGCTATAGATTGCAAATTCTCCAAATTATGTAATTTCATCTCATTAAACTTTGTAAATTTTCACAAAAATTATCTTTAATACTTCATTTTCTCTGATCATAATAGACTTCTGATTGAAAAATAAAATATGGAAACTGTAATTGAAAAATAAAGTTTGAATTTAATTGAACTCTCATCGGAGAGTTTTCCTTACTGGTCATTCAGATTCAGTTATGAGAAAATTCCATTCAAATTCATCCCCTAAAGTAAGTCATTAATTACTTATTATTATTCTAAGTTATTAACTACTTTTATTTTGGTCAATTAATAATCACACATGTGGTCCTCATAATTATATTTAATCAGATAGCATTTGATTAAAAAAAAAAAAAAAACAAAACAAAAAGAAAGAAAGAAAGAAAGATGAGAAGTTCAAATTTCTCACTTGTATTTTACTAGTATTAGATGAGAATTCTTGATTTCAAAAAAAAAATTAAAAAAATTGAGAATTCTTGATTTCAAAAAAAAAAATTTAAAAATTGAGAATTTTTCATATGTCGGCTTAATATATATATTGAAATTGGGGGATTTTGCATAAATATCACAAATGGGATAAATAATTGCATAGATAGAAAAAAAATGAAAATAATTAAGTATATAGCAAATGTTGTTTGAAAAGACCAAAATGCCCTTTTAATTGGACTTCCATTTGATTGACTCAATCAATGATCATTGATTGAGTTCAATCCGTGATTATTGATTGAGTTCAATCCCTTTCATTTAATTGACTCAATCAGTGATGATTGATTGAGTTCAATCTCTTTCATTTGATTGACTCAATCAGTAATCATTGAATAAGTTCAATCTCCCTTTCATTTGATTGACTCAATCAGTGATCATTGATTGAGTTCAATCCATTTCATTTGATTGACTCAATCAGTGATTATTGATTGAGTTCAATCCCTTTCATTTGATTGAGTTCAATTCCTTTCATTTGATTGACTCAATCAGTTCATTGATTGAACTCAATCATTGATCATTGATTGAGTTCAACCCTTTCATTTGATTGACTCAATCAGTTTACTAATTGAACTCAATCAGTGATTATTGATTGAGTTAGGGTAGAATGGGTATTTTTAAAATAATTATCCAAATTTTGCTATAAATGAATTTTTAAAAAGAAGTTGATGTAATTTTAATAAGAGGTTGAGATTTTGCTATACAATGCAAATTCCCTTGAAATTGGCTTGATATCCAATACTACATTAAATAACATTTGATTATGAAAAATCTTTGTTTATTATAAAATAATTATATTAAATAAACTAGAAGCTCTCTTTCAAAGTTTTTTTTTTTTTTTTGAGCGTCAGCTCTCTTTCAAAGTTAATTATAATTATAAAGAAAATGTAGTTGACTTTATTAAAATAGGGTAATATGATCAGATGGGTGAGGTCAATAGTAAATTTAGTTTTACACGAGCGTCACAAGTAGTTTAATCTTGGTATTTGTCCTATTTCCTTTCGAATGTACTAAAAAAAAAAATGTAAAAATCTCCAACAACTAATTAAATGAAAAATATCAACTTTATTGAGAAAGAAAAAAAAAAAAAAAAAATAGGCGAGAGTGAATTTTTTTGAACTTTTATTGGTAATTAATTGTTAAGATTATAAAGTTTTAATTAATTGAATTAGGTTTGTGGAGTAATTTTATGGTGAAATAACATGTGATAAAATGTTAAGTTTCTTAAGTTAAGATTTCAAAATTCAATTCATGGGGGTGGCCGCTAATCTAAAATATTAAAATCCTTAAAAAAAAAGAAATTATTAAAAGGTCCTATAGATTTTGAATGTAGCTTGTGTTGTAAAGTTAAAAATGACAGTTTGTGAAATGAACCTTGTTCATACAAATGATAACCAGACCAGAAAATCATCAACACAATAATGATTGATTTTAGAAATACTGTAATTATAAATTTTACTAATTTATAAAATAAAAGAAAGAAACTTCAGATTCGAAGAAGAATGAGATATATCAGCTCTAACACAAACTTATGTAATAAAAACAAGAGGATTAGTAGCGAATCATTAAAGGGCCCGTTTGATAATCATTTCGTTTTTCATTTTTTATTTCTAATTTTTTATTTTTGGTTTTTGATTTTTTGTTTTGAAAAATAAAAACAATATATGTTTGATAACTCATTTCAGTTTTCTGTTTTTAAAAATTAAAAACCAAAATATATGTTTGATAACTGTTTTTTGTTTTCAGATTTCACATTTCACTTGGTTTTTTTTAGTTTTTTAGTTTTTATTCTTGATTCTTCGATATTTTTTTAAAAATAAAAACAAAACCTTGTTTTTAAAAACTACTTTTTTTAGATTTTATAAGTTTTTTAATATTTTAAAAATGTTCTTAGAATTTTAAAAACAAAATCTGAAATTGATTATCAAACGAACCTATTTTTAAAATATTAAGAATAAAAATAAAAAGCCAAAAACGAAATGGTTATCAAACGGGGTCAATTTATTAAAATTTATAAGCAAACTCGTAGAACTAAGTCGTCTGTAATACTAAAATCTGAATGGAAAGAGAATTAAAGCATCCCAAAATTAAAATACCATTTAGCTTTTTTTTTTATTTAATTTATTTATTTGTTAAATGCATAAATATACAATTAGATAACTCGTTTCAAAAAAAAATCAAAATATATACAATTAGATAACTTTATCAAAGTTTAATGAGTAAATATTTTCTCTAACCAATTTTCAACATTTTAAATTATTCTAAATAAAATTTATCAAATCAAATCTAATCAAACCCCAAATATCTCTCTCCTAATCTGCAAGATCTCACCCGAGAGGATTTTCTTTAAAAAAATAAAATTAATAAAAACTTAAATTAAATTAAAAGCATAAAATGCCTAGAATCAGGGCAAGGTTACACGACTTCTCTCCAATTCCTAAGTCATTTGCAAAATCACCCAAATAAATGCACTTACTATCATAATTTTAATGTAGATGGTTACAAATCACTTGCAAAATCAGGAGCATATTCGGTCATGAATATGGTAAACAATGTATGAGTACATCATATCCCTGAGTTGTGACGGTTCGAGTCAGCTTGCGAAACATATCGCCTGACTCTATAATATTTGAATATCAAGAAAATCTCACGACGTTTCACAATACACACATTACCTCACATGCTCACAACTCACATTAGTTTCTACGACCACCAAAATAAATGCATACATACATATTCATATCCCAACATAAGTCTGACAAACATAGTGGTAAATATACGTAGATACATACTAAGTTAAGTCACAACAGGCATTGCTTGCAATCCACCCTAGGTGCATAGAGTGAGTCAATCATATATTTCACAACAATTTTAACTAAACTGGCCATTGTTTTTTAAGTAAATAATTACATTTATTTAAAGTCTAATTAATTTAGCTTGTTTCCTAATAAGTTTCTTAATTATAACCATTTGTGATTTAGCTAGTTTATCCAAGAAAACTATAATCCAAACCATCTATTACCATTTGTGTTGGATAATTAAAGTTGTTCTGGTTATCGGTTTTTTTGTACACCCTAAAAGTAGATCGCTAGAGTAAAGATAGCGAAGGAGGAGACAAGGAGTGGCAAATTGCCAATAAGTTTCTCAACCCATATATGCAGTTCATCAAGCTTTGCTGCATTTTCACTCAACCTTGAACTGTGCCCTAAGTTGAGGCATTCTGTTTTACAAAATCAAGGAAAAGAGAGGCAATAAATTAAGTTCACAAAACCAGAAATAAAGACACTGGATGGAGAACATGAATTTATTATCAGCAGCAGCCTGTAACAGAAGTTTGCAAAAAAAAAAAAAAAAACAAAACAAAACAAAAATGAACTCCCCTTCATTTACATATATAATATATATGCCTAATCTTGTATTCACAAGAATCAAATTTGAACAGATAAAAATGGGAAATTTTTTTACCAACCTACTCTTCACATGAACTTGATATGCTGCAACTTACTCACATATTGTCTCAACAAATTTTCAAATCATAGAATCGTGTTGACAGAAAAAACAATGGGAATCGATCAACAGAAGACGGGCTCCACCTGAGAAAAGCTTGCATACATTTTGATGGAGAGTTTGTCCATGTTGTACTTCTACCAGTCGCTGATCCACTCAGGCGCATCCTGTTCTTCGGGATCTTGAGGTGGTTTAACTAAAGAACCACAGCTATCTTCAGGGTAGCTCGCCAAATATTGAGCCACACGAGAAGTGATTGTGTCCGGAACTGGAAAGGTACCATCACGGATCCCCTTCCAATCAATGCCATCAAACCAGGGATGATTTCTAACAGAGTCTTGGTTCTCGTTTCCGAGTCTTTTCTTCTCGTCAACTTCGAGTAACTGATCAAATTATGTAAAGGCAATAATTAGAATAAGGCTTAGCGAAGTACATGGTCAGTAATTGCAGTTGGGAATGGGAAAGTTAACCTTGACGATGAGATCAATGGCTTCAGGACTGAAAATCTCAGGAAGACTTAATTGTCCTTTTGCAATTTTCGAGATAATATCGAGGTCGCTTTGTCGCCACGATCTGAATGGCATTTCACCTTTCAGCATGAAATAGATTAAGATTCCCAACGCCCACCTGGGGTTGTTTTTTTAACACAATAAGGAAGTTGTAAGCTCATGTGAACATGTGAAGTCCAATGCAAAATACACCATAGCTTCAAGCTTGTATTGTGTATATTCTCATTTATGATTCTGTAAGCAAGAGTTATTTTCAAGATGGTCATATCAAGTACAAAGTAAGATGCATTTTTTACCAGTCAGCAGCAAAACCATGACCATTGCCCTGAACTATTTCAGGTGCTAAAAAGTCTGCCATCCCGCAAATAGTATACGTTCTCTCACCCGACGTTCTTTTCCCAAATCTAAAATCTATTAACTGCAAAGAGAGGAATAAAAGAATATAATTGGTAGACAGCTCCTTTAGACTGAAAAACATATTCATGTAGGAAAAAAATGGAACAGGTAAAAACCTGTATGCGTCCGGTTTGATCCAACATTAGAACATCAGGGGAGATTCCTCTGTAGAGAACACCAAGCTGAAAATTCAAATGAAGAGGGGATATAGAAGGAGAAAATTGCAAAATATATAGCAAACAATAATCCAGGACGAAAAAGAAAAGAGCAATTCCATAGAATCAAACCTTGTGCAAATCTTCCAGTGCTATAACAAGAGAGGCTGCATAGAAACGGGCAGAAGATTCGTCGAGTGGGACGTGAAGTATTGAAGAGAAAGGACAAGCAAGGCATGTTTGCAGCAATATGCCAGCATGTGATTGATCTAAACAAGTGCAGAGAAGTTGCGGCACACAAGCCGAAGGACTTATATTTTTCATTAGATTTTTCTCCTTGGAAACTTGTGCTTCAAGTCCCAGCCTTTTGACCTTCTCTCTTGTAAACCTTTTTAAACTAAGAATAGTGTCTGCTTCAAATTCAAATCCACCAAGGACAAGTTACATCAGCTTGAGAAGTAGCCATCAAAGAAGAATATTATTCAAAGCCATTATAAAGAAGATTGACAAGATAATACAAGATAACCTGTGTTCTTTAATCGAACTAGCCCGATCTCACTGTATTCAGTGGAATATAAACACATTTTCCAATCCTAGAATAATCGAAGAAGATAATATAAGGTGTCGGTTTCCAGAAGAAAAAAAAAAAGGAAATAAACGTAGCTAAAATAACATTACCACAAACAATAAAAGTCTTTCTCACCAGATCAGCGAGCTGAACTTTTGAAAGAGCTGTAATATCCATAATTTTGCCAGAGTGATGGAAAGAATCTGAAGAATCTTCTTTGTCCCTACATGGAGTTAAACAATGTATAGAAGTGATTATGACTTGAGGAAAATAATGTCAAAAGTGTGCTTATACAAATCAAAGGAAAATGCGGTATACTTTTGATCATCGACAGAGAGCTTTGGTAAAGGGCCAACGACTGATTCAAACTTTTCCTTCGTTAAAATAGCACAAACAACATCTCCCACAGCAACTGCGCGTAAGAATCCGATACGGTCACCAAGAAGTGCCCATTCGCCAAAATAACTTCCCTCTTTCTTAATAAGAGAGATCTCTTTACCACTCTGTGCAACATCGACCTCATTACTGAGATAGTTGAAGCTGTAAACATTTGAATTGCTCATTAATTCCGCATCAAAAGTAATCCTCACTTGTCCCTTTTGAATAATGTGCAGTGCGCATAATCCTTCGGTCTGCAAAAAAAAAAACTACTGAGAAGATTTGTAAGGAAAATAAAATTTGTCAGTTATGTGCTGTTATAAAATAAGGTTACCCCATCAACAATAAGCTGCTCATCTGAGAAGGTAACTTCAGAAAGGCAATCTGCAATGTGACTCAATTGCAAGATTGTTAACTTCGAAAGAAGGTTCACGGATCGAAGCAATTTTAAAGATGATAAGTTAGAAAATTCGGATATAAGAATTCCACGAAAGTCCTCTCTTTTCAAAGCCCAAAGTGTCCCACTCGTCACAGCACGTACTGAGGCTTGAAGTGGCTTGTTATACCTGTATATACGTTATACCGAACTCATTAAACAAAATAAGTATCACCCATACATGATCAAATCTGGCGCAGCAGTTAACAAAAGAAAACCAACATCAAAGCCAGTTCGCCAAAGGAAGATAGCTTCTCAGCTGTATAATGCTGCAGAACTCGAGGAACCTCTCCATGACTTTCTTCCTGCAATTGTGATGAGAGCATTTAACAAACATGAAAATCCCTTGAAAATGCAATATAATGGAGTGAAAGAAAGAAAAATGATATAAACCTGGGTTGCCAAGACCTCAAATTCTCCACTGCCAACCACATAAAAACAGTCACCTTCGCCGCCCTACAAACCAAATGGCACGTGCTTCGGATAAATAATCGGCTTTCTAATTCATTCATGTAAAATCCAGTAAGACTTCATATAAAAATAGCTACCCACAAATCCTCATTGGGTAGCAGTTGGCTTTCATGACAAGAGGAAAAAAAGAGATAAAAGAAAGAAAACTACTTGTTCAACTACAATTTGCCCTGGAATGACCTCAACCCTTTGCATGCAATCTAATAAAACTTGGCACTGAGAATCCGTTAGTTTTCTGAAGAGAAAATGGTCATGTAGTGCTCGTTCAATATGTGCCTGTGGAACATGAAGCCAAAAACTCAGCAACAATGATTTAAATTTGTACTGATTTTCTTTGATAATCAACATATATGAAAAACAAGGCATGATTTTTTTACTTCTTCTTCCCATGTTTTTCTGTGAGCAGGAGATGGAGGCACCCAGACTTGCCCGTTCTCTAGGGAACTTTCGATAGCTCGGAGACGTGCCCTTGACAAATCTTGTCTTGCACGATTGTTTCTATTCCAGCCAAAGGTAGAGGGAGATTCTGATCCTGTCACCTCTACGACTTGAGGAACAGCGGATCGAACAAACCCACCTCCACTGGATCTTGTCGATTCACTAGTAACCGTCTAACCAAATAAAACAAATATCTGTTGAACTAAACGTAAGAAACCATAGAAACTAACAATCTTTAAAGAGTTCAAATTGAATGGAAAAAAGATAGGGAAGTCCTTGTACATTGGTTAGCCCACTAATATGCACCACGATAACAGTGATATCATCCGTTCGAGTCTCAAATTGAAGCCAAAGTCGGTAAGACTCGGCCACAATTGCAGCACAAGCATCACGGGGATCTTTATATTTAGAAACCTAGAAGATAACAGAAAATAGAAAAACGTTAAATGAAAACAGATGAAAAAACATGAAAGAGATTCCATCTTATATTGAAGGAAGCCTTATCATTCACTAGTTCATTGAGCAGTAATCAATCAAGAATAAGCAACCAATATCACTTAGGACAAAAACAAACATATTATAGAACTACACTAAACATATCATAGAGAAGTACATTACCATGTCAACCACAGTTTGGCTTGAAAGAAACTCAAAAACACCATCACTAGCAACAACAAAGAAAGGATGATCTGGTGTCAGCTCCAGAACGACAATTTCAGGTGTAGCAACAACTCCAATCGTCTCGGCAACCGAGTCACCTAAACTTCTCGTAAAAGCAGTGCCAGGATACATGCCATTAGGAACCCAGAGCCTAGGAGGATCACCATCATCTCCTTCTTCAGTACCCCAACACTGAACATCAGGGTTCTTCAGCCCCTCAATCTGATCTAATGTAAGAACTCTAGCACCACAGAGCTTAACACGCTCAAGTTCGTCCGTGCGAAACGGAGTTTGGTCAATTGAGAGGTCGACAGCCACAACTTCCTTCCCTCTCCGCTCCGCTAAAACCGCTCTTGAATCACCTGAATTCGATACATATATAGTCCTACCTCTAACCAAAACAGTAATAGCAGTAGTACCACTCATGCTATCATCCAACATATCCGCGTGCAACTGCGAATTCGTTGTCAAATACGCCGCGTGACAAGCCTCAACCGCATCACTGTGGAACCTACTACTCCTAAGTAAATTCTCACAGAGCTTCCGCTTAACAAACTGCGAGCATTGCGTTCCGAATTCGCCATGTCCATCGAAAACCCCGAAGAAATGGTCATCCGGGCTGTTCCCAAATGGAGTATGGATGCAAAAACTGTCCTGATTCGCCTTATCAAGGGCATCTGGATAATACCCTCTTTGCGAAAGGAACGAATATCGCAATTCGAAGTTTCCAGAAGGAACTTTGACGGTGCGAGAGCCATCGGCGGGCAAGAACTGCGAAGAAACTCTCGAGAGTCTCGTGATTCCCACTTCTGAATCTCTGTTGTTTGAATTCAATTGATTCACTCGGTCGCCGATTTCACCTTCTTGGCTAGACGAAGAACAGGTCCCGTCAATTTCCGCAACGGTTTTAGCGTTTTGGGTTTCGGCGATTCTCGAAGATCTTGGCGTTGTAGCCTCGCCAATACAAACCCTCGAATAAACGCAACCCATTAGCGAGTAACTACGGAAACGAAACAGAGCGCGTCACAGAAATTGCCGCAAAACTCATTTAGGGCCACGCGCCAAAAAAGCTCGCTAACCTGTACGAACCACTGACAATTCTTGCGATAAATCTTCAGAATCGACGCTTTTTCAAATACCCAGAGGTGGGATTGTGGAGATAATGTCGGAAAACAGAGTAACAAGGGGCGAGAATACGTTTCCGATCAAATAAGAGTCAATCACTTTGAAACCCACAAAAAATTTCTAGATTTCGATGAGGAATTCGCAAAACTTCAAAGCAGAAACCCAACAATGAATAAAAAATCAAAACCCCTTTAAACCCACAATCAATCCATCAGAAAAAAAGCTGAAGAGAGAGTGATATCAGTCGAATTAGAAACTCAAAACCCAAGAAAAAACAGGGGAAAAGAAAGCCAGAACAGAGAAAGTGACTGGATCATTCCAAAACCCATGAGCTAAGATGAGGCTCAGAGAAATGATTTCTCTGAATTTCAAATGGCCCGTGTTCGTCCACGCCAGGCCTACCCGTCGGCAGAAAACGCCATGGGGAGTTTGGATTTACGGTCGTCTTCAATGAAATTAAGAACAGTGCCGCAACAGGGAGAAAGAATGTCACAAGAATTGGAGAGAGGAAAAGGCAATAATTTGAATGCTGAAAACAGTGGGGTATTTATTTGTGATGGAGTGAATTACCTGATATGAAAGGAGGCTGGAGCGGCTGAGAACGCCAGCCATGTTCTCTCGTTATCAATGGAGTGGACCCTGGCTCGCATTTCTGGCCCTAAAAAGAACCCATACTTTTGGATAGGAATGGATTCAAAGCTTAACAATTTGACTAAATTGGGTTTTGATTACTTTCTCGTCGATGGTAATTTTGAAACTTATTGGTAATTGGTTCAGTTTTATGAACAGAAACAGACTGGATTTTGGAACACTGATTTTCTATTGAGAGAATTCGGGTATATAGTTAAATACTCGAAATAAACCCAATGGATAGATGTCTCGTAGATTATCTTGTTGGTATTTTTAACTTTCATATTATTTGAGAATCGTCTGAATTTACTGAATGAGTTTAGTGACATAATGGTTTCATTATTTGGTTGTAAACAAGTTCGATCTCTGAAATTTGTATATGTAATCCACCAACTTATATAAAAAAATAAAAAATAAAAATTTTTAAGTTATATATATATATATAGGAGAATTTTCATGTATAACAAAAATGGACTAAAAAATTGCATATATAACACAAGATTGAAAATAATTGTTCATATACCAAAATTCTGAGTGATTGAACTCAATTGAACTCAATCAATAATTAGTAAGTGAACTCAATCAGTTGAGCTCAATCACTTACCAAATTGATTGAGTTTAATCACTAGTTATTGATTGAGTTCGATTGACTTCAATCACTCAGAATTTTGGTATAAACGAATTTTTGATAAAAATGTGCTATAATTTTAAAATAGAGGACTCAAAAGTTGGTATACACAACAAATTTCTATATATATATCCACGTTATATGAGTAAGTGTGTGTGCAACTCAACTAATATCATGAGACATATTATCTTGTTTAATAACATTGAAATATAAATGTATTAATTCCTAAGTAGTTAGTCACCGTGATAAAACTCGTCATTTTGTAGGTTCATAAAATTATCTTGGGCGCAATTCGATAACGTGAGTGTTTTTTTATATGTATTCGCATCAATTTTTAGGCGACTATTAAAATTTTGAGCTTGTTTTATTAACATAAGTGCAGTCGATGGACCTGGTTCGAAAGTCATACACACATTTGCTAACTTTCTAGAGCATGGAGGCACTCTAAAATTCAATGAAAAACTAAAATTTAACCTTGTATCATCTAACCTATTACATTCCTTTGATTTTGTAGTTAGAATCATGTTATATTATAAAGTTCAATTTGAGAGTTATTTTACTTTGGTCCTTCCTAGAAACAAGTTCAAGTTATTAAAATTATGTATATAAGTTTTTTAATAAAAAAAAAATTATATATATATCAGTTGAATACACTTCAAACAAGTAGGCTCCCATTTTGGCCACATCCATATAATTCATTGAAGAACTTGACAAAAAATGATGCCTAAGAAAGGAAAGTTTGAAAACAAAAAAGGATTAGGGATTAGGTATTAGGACATGGAAAATGAAACATACCTAACAAAAATCCTCACCCCAAACAGAAACTCAAAAGTAAAATGTAAAGGCAAAAAAGGATAAAAAAATGATTTGAATTTAATAGGGTAACTTTTCATAGGATAAGCACTTGCCTTACATTTTTTTGTTTTTTGTTTTTTGATTAGGTTGTTTTTAAACTTTCAAATGTCTGGTTTTAATATTTATATTTTCAATAAAAACTTGAATTTTAATTTTAATCATAGTTGATTTAATGATAACTAGAATCCATTCACATTAGAAAGTTCAACTTATGAAAAAAATTCATAGTTAATTTACTTTGGTCCCTCTGGTAACCATTTATATTGGTTTATGTACCAAGCTTTATATATAACTAAAATTACAATATGTTATAGATTGATTTAGTGATAAGTAAGTGTAGAAAATAAATTTTAAAAAAATTATAGATTAATTTTATAAACAATTTCTTTGACATTTATATATGGTAAGGTCAAATCAAATAGTATGTTCTATGAGAATGGAAGAATTGTGTGTATTTGATTTTAAATTTGATGTGCATTCATTCTGAAAAAGTGGCATTTTTGTTTTGGAACCTCAACCTTGGAAGTCTTTGGAAACCAACTATAGTGTGTGAGGTAAAATTATCCCTTTTAATCGGTGTTGGATCGATATAATTAAATTTACTTTTAATTTATCACTTTAAATTTTTTCAGTTAATTGAAAATTTAATATGAATTATCATAATATAAGAATAGGAAATCCTAAATTTAAGTATTCAAGTTATTTTCTTCCCAAATTAAATCCCAACTTATCGACTTACACTTTTGAATTGATGGCAATTTCAATAAAAAAGAACAGTTGAAGACCGCAACACAGTAGGATCCAATGGACCAATTTTTGTTTTCCAATAAAATATAATAAAGTGACTTGTTACTAACTAAGTAATGGATTCACGAATCCATATTAACTACTTATTTATAAATTATTTTTTTCCGAGTTTCTTTAACATACAATATTGTAGAGTTAGATAATGTATCTCGTGATAATAATAGAGGTGCGCACAAACGGGTTCGGACATCGATATCAAGTGATTTGTTTGTTATCTGACCAAATTGAAATAGAGCACATAGGCGCCTTTTGAACTGGTTGTTTGTAAACGATTTGGTCGCTGACGTATGTTCTACTTTATTTATGAATGTTGATGTTATATGGATGCTAAATTAGCTCTAAGCTGAGATATTAATTTTAAATTTTAATTTACAACTTCACAAGTTGATGAAGGCAAGACAGGAAAGGGTATTTTATTATTATGATTTCCGGTGAGTTTTTAGAACAACTTACGAACCATATAACTCTATAATATTTGGTTGTTAGAAATTTGTGGAAAATTAGCTTTTTTTTAGTATAAATTGGGGGAAGGGGATTACAATACCGATTCTCGGGATTGGATTAACACCAAATCAGATAATCAATCATTCCACCGATTCATTCAGTACGGAAAATTAATTTTTAAAATGGATAATTATCGTGAGTTGAATTCACAAATACTTAGTTCCAAGACTTTCTTTCATAACTAGACCAAATCGTATAATTAGAGCAATGGAACCAATTTAGGGTTACATTCCAAACTACAAAACAGGTCCTTTTCAACGTCAGGTCTGTCTAAAAAGTATAAAGTGCACCACCACTTTCTATTTCAATTTATTTAGAAATTTAAAGGAGTGTTTGAGACAAATAGAATGAGAAAAATTATGAAAGAATAATTTTTTTTGAATCACAAATAATTATTCTCTTCATAATTAATATCGATTCTCCCAATATCATTATTTATTCCATTCATAATTTCATTTTGGTTGTAATTACTTTTTCTTTTTTCTATAATTATTTTTTATTCTCTATGTAATCAATTTTTATTTTTTCACATTCACTATTTTGTTTCCTTCGTAATTATTCTTTGAACTTCAAACACATGTAATGATTTTTCATGACCATTCTCTGTACTCTAAACACATATATCTTTCTATAATTATTCTTTTTACTCTAAATACGGATAATCATTCACATCTTAAATATTCTCTCCAAATTTTCTCTTGTATTTTCTTTACCTTTCTTTGCCTATATTGCCTTATTTGCATGACTTGTTTTTCTTCACTCTGGTTGCCAATGCACAGGAACAGATTTCTCATATTATTAAGTTAAGGGGAAGATCTTGGATATATAAAGATGGAAAACACCTCCATTGATATTAAACATTTTGGGAATGGCCAAAAACAAAATCGCGATGAATTATGTTCAAAATAAACAATTGGTATGTAGATGTTCATTGTCCCAAACAATTCTAAGGCCAAATACTTGTGTACAATAAGAATACAAGGCTTACACAGATGAGAGAACATTAGAAAGCAAGTTTTTAATACTACATGTAAACCATTTGAAAGCAATATAAACACAGATCTCAAATAACATTTCTGATACACAACTTACTGTCAATAGTAATGCCATTATGAACACAGAATTCGCTTAGCTTTTACGCGCGCCTTCGTCTTAGAACTGTGGTTGATAACATTCTTGCGGCCATCGCCCGTTGGGACGTATACGTACGGGGTCCTTGCAGTAATCATATATCATGTGTTTCTCTCGGATTTCTGTAAGCTTAGCCAACTGAAAAGCACTTAGCTGTGCATAAACTGGAGAAGTCCACCAGTTTGGTTGGGACCTGGTGGCACATTGGCCATTGCTGAGCCTTCCAGTCCAATGACAAGCTCTTGGCCTGAATTGGCTCATGCTAGCAGTGAATGGTGCATCGGCCCAGTTCGTTTTGACCCGACCTCCTTGAGTTGCCCAATCATCTGCATTCCACAAACTGGTGTATAATCTCATGCCTTGCTTGTTTGGGAATGCTATAATTTGCTTCTCATAGTTCCTGAATACTCTGATTGGAATGCTATCTATATACCACCTGAAATTATTCATGTCACATCATGTTCTTATTCTTTCACATTCAAGGGTAAGGATTTATTTTTATTTTTTTGATGTGTTAGGAGTTGATAGATAAGGGTGGAGTGGAAGAGTTGAGATAATTAACTATTTGTTTGGGGATTGTTGTAACCTCTGGTTAGGGTAATCAACTATTCGTTTGAGGATTGATGTTAATAGTGATTGATAACTAATCGTTTGAGAATTGGTGTTAGTAGTGATTGATGATAGATTTGATGTTGAGTTTTGTTAAGGGTTGGTTGTTTACAACCGAATACAAATAAGGGTTCTAGAAGAGTGGTTCTTGTTAAAAGTCATCACTAGCTCATTAAAGGTTGGCCCAATAATTATAAAAGCCCAATCATCATGAAGAAAATTAATTAGCCCAACTAAGGTAGGAACTCATAATCTAGAATTTTCTTAATAAATGATAGAAGTGTTTAGAAGTTTAGATTTATGTGGACAATTAAAGAATGTCCTAGAAAGTAGAAAATATTTAGATATTTTGTAAGATTACTCTAGACAAATGTGTGGTCCACATTGTCTAGTCCACAATATAAATACTCCCCTACCCCACCATATTTCGCATCCAAGAAAAAGCAAGTGTTGTAGTGTCCTACAAGGTGTCTTCAAAGAGTCCGGTGTGATTTTGTAGTGTAAGCTCTTAACACTTGTCTTGTAATTTCTTCTTTAGATGTCTTAATAAAAAGTGTTGGTGTTTCCCACAAAGAGTCGTGTTCGAGAGTTGTTTACCCACTTCTTCTACCAAAAACGACTTGAGAATTTAGTCCTAGATATCAGTTATGACTTACACAACAGTAGTAGGATTCCAGTGAATTTTGTGTAGTTGTGGAAATCAGCAGAAGGGTCAAACCAAACTCGAAATTGCTGTTCTCTGTGTCCAACACCTTGAACGTATATGTTTGTATGAATGGTGTAAGGCTCTCCTGTAGCATTCCCCAAGAACTCATAGTCTATCTCATCATGGAATCTACCTGTAGAAGATAGCTGCAAAATGTTTCAACACGAAGAATTAGTACCAGAAGCTAAGACCCCGTTTGATAATTATTTGGTTTTTTATTTTTGATATTCTAATGGATATCTTCCATTAGAAATACCATAATATAAAAAAACGCTCCCCATCCCTTTCTCATCTTTAGTCTATATAGAAATTCCCACATATCATATCTGTCTCCATCT
>JBBMEF010000008.1:6990877-7034131 GCA_037832685.1 Sicyos baderoa | reverse complement strand
ATGAAAATGAAATGAAAAGGAAATGAAAAGGGTTCGAAATTGTGGTGGGGAGGAATGTGTCATGTGTGAGAAATTTGGAAAATAATATGTGTAATTATTGACATTAATTAAATTGAATATGGGATGTACAAAGATGGGAGTATTCTATTTGCATTAATTGTCAAATTGATTTCATTTTAAAGATAAATTCGAAAATTTAAAAAGAGAAGAAAATCGTCATTAATGATGATAATGTCATTATGAGATTTAATAAAAATCAATTTCCGAAAAAAAAAAATTAGAAATTAAATTTGCAATTATTTCTCTTTTACGAGAATTTTGTAATTATTTCTTAAAAATGGTCTAACAACTACAATTATAATTGAACCAAGGGCGGCTCAAGCCGTCCTTACTTGGCGCTTATACGAATTAAGGCATTCAAATATGATGATCTCTTTAACCGTCTTCTCTTCGCTTAAATTGGACTCATATTACATGATTTTTATATTTTATTGAATGGATTAATGACACAGTGATTTCATTGTTTGGCCATTATAAATCAATTCAATAGCGTCGTAGGTAGGATTCTTGGAATTGGTATTTATATTCCCCTCCCCAACTTATATTCAAACAAAAAAGGAGTTTTATCATATTTTAATAATCTCAATTTTTTTTTTTTTATTCTCTTAATATAAAAATTGAAATGCCGTGTTTAAACAACGAAAATAAAATAAACCTGTAGATCAAGGAAATCTATAAATGTAAATAATAATAATAATAATAATAATAATAATTTTTATGTTTAGTGATCACAGTGAATTGGATCCATCATCTTAAACACTCTAAGATCATCTTTAACTATTTAGTCACTTCATAATAATTTATTAAAAGAAAGAATGAGACAATAATATCGATTTTTCTTTTGAGGATTTTTAATTTTAACAAATTAGAAATCAAGTAATTGTTGATTGGTATAAACTTTATAGGTGTATTTAAGGCAGGAGATAAGTTATTATATAAAATAAATTAGTATAAATAAAAAATTATTATAAATGGAGTTTTATTTTAAACAAGTTATTTTAATATAAATTGATAAATTATACTCGAGAGGCTATGTATTGTAATATAGTTTGTTATTGATGTTTGGTGCATATAGTTTATTATGATAAAAACGTATGATAAATACACGAATTAGGCTAAATAATGTTTGAAGTATAAATTATTATAACCCGAGTTTAGAAAAACACTTAACATTTATTTGAAAAAACAAATTAATTTTTCTTTGACTAAATTTAATTTTTAAAAAATTTGTATACAAAGTAATTTTGTTGAAGATAATAAGAACTTCTATATCATTTTATTTTATATTTGTTTATCTATTCAAATAAATCTCATATTTACAAATAAGTGATACTTGCTCGAATAGTTAAATTCATTAAGATAATTATAAATATGACAATTTTTTTAAAAAAAACAGCAACTATAACAGTAAGTATGGATATTAATATTGTAATATTGTATTAATTATTATTATTAATAATACAATATTAATCTATATTTATAAGTGTAGCAATAAATATTTTAAAATTTGACTACATTTATAATTATTCACTTAAATCATCCCTTACAATTTTTCTATTTTTATTTGTTACAAAACAAAAATAAGCATTGTCTATCAAGTATTTGGGTTAAGTATATTATTAAAGCAAAGTTATATTTTCCTAAAAAAAATAAAGAAGTGTAGTTATATTTGTATCTTTTATAAATTAATATAAACAATAAATTTAAACTTTTTATTTGAACTAACATAATCGTTTTCAATTTCGATCTTCCAACATGATTATTTTAATATATATTTTTATGAAAAGAATATTTTTAGTATTGGTTCTATTATCTTATTTTTTACCCATAATTTATTTGCGTAGATATCAAACTTAATTTAGTGGATAAAAAATAAAAAATAAAAAATCTCAAGTTAGTTATTTTGAATTTATACTTGATGGAAAAAAAATGTTTTTTTTTCTTTAGAAATCTAAGAAAAATAAAACTTACCACCACTAAAAAAGTTCACTAATAATTTTAAAAGACTTGATTGTACAAGATGAAAAGAGAAAAATATTTTTCTTTTAACACAAATTATGGGAAAAAACTATAAATCCAGCGTCGAAAGTAAATGAAAATCAATTACTCATTTTCGAGATAAAAAAATGTACATTAATGTTAAGTTTTTTTTCTTATCTTTCTGTATAATTAGGAGAAGAAATTACAAATATCAATTATAAAGATTGAACCACATGATATTGAACTGAGATTAAAAAAAAAAAAAAAAAAACTAACATATGACTAACATAAAAATAAAAAAATGTTAATCTCAAAATAAGAGCATGAATTATTATGCCCACTTATTTTATGGTAAATGATAAGGTAAACTTAGATTGATAATTAAATCCCCAAATCACACCTTAGAATTGTGGATTTATGGCAAAAAAAAAAAAAAAAAAAAAACTCATAAACAGTCAAAGGATGGGAGCATTACTTGGAAGAGGGATTTTTTTACGAAGTGTTTTTTGTGTTCTTGAAAGCGCCTTCTCCAAAGGGGCTTCGTTCCCAGTCTTTGGTCTTAAGGGCGAAGGTTTCTAAGCTGCGACAACGCCGTGGCCGGCTTTTCCAATACAGCCTCCGCCGGTGATGGCCGACGACCAAGCGCCGATCGCGATCGCGATCGCCACCAGAGACAGGCATCGAGATCTAGAGCTTCTAATTCCGGTCGCCGCCTCCCCAATCGTCGATGACTCTTGCAAGCCCTCCTCCTCTTCGTCCTCGTCGCAACAGACTGGCCGCGAGGTATTTTCACTTTATTGCGCTTCAATTTTCGCCTCCGGATCGTTGGAACCTACTTTGTGGTATTGATTGCTGTTCTATTGAATTATCTGCGTGTGGCAGTCTAATCTAGGTTTGATTTGGCTTCTCGCTAATCAGTTGAATCATTTGAATCATTGGCTATTGGAGCATGAATTGATCCTTATTTGTTTTACTTTGTTATTCACTCTAACTCTATAGTAATCTGTGCGTTAGGTTAGAAGTTTTACGAATTTGGAATTAGCAAGGTGTTTCTGCACTGTAGGGTTTAGAATATTTAGTTGATTACCAAATCAATATTTCTGAAACTGACGCTCTCAATTGACTTCCTCTCAAAGACGGAGTTGACCTAATAAGATAATACGACGGCTGAAAGTATAGCTGAGCTTTTTCATGCATTTATACCCGTTATGTGCTCCAAATTATATCTCCAATCGGCTCTCCCGGTCGATGCGACCCTTGAAATCGAAGTGAAGAAGATGTTCCTCATCTTTCCTTTCATTTCCTCTATTTGTGCAGTTGTAGTATATTATATATTATATTTCGAAGGCCTTTGATCGCTCTTGTACGAGTCAGAAGAAGGCACCCAAACAATTGAAATGGTATTGAAATATAAAAAGTAAAAGAACGGCAAGATGGTCCATGTAATTTGAGGTACTTAGCCTTCCTCTTTTGAGTTCTCTATCACTCAAGTCAATCCTACATTACATCAACTAAACCAATGCATATCTTTCTCCCCTTTCACACCTATTTCTAACAAATTACCTTAACTACTTCCGTCCTCAAGGGGTGGCACTGGTCGAAGGTTGAACTTTGAAAGTGTGCTTCCATCAAGGTCTCAGGTTCGAGATTCACCAATGACGTTAATTTGTAGGCACCTCTTGTGTCTCCATTCCTTCGATGTCTCCTGGTCCCTAACTAATTACTAATCATACCCTAATACAATAATCATAGTCCTATCCTTTCCTACCTAATAGCATTCCTATCACACTTTTCCGAGGTTTGATCAATCGACAATTCCTTTTGAAAAGTTTCTGACGGAGTATTACATTACTTACTTTTTTAGTACAGTTGTTTAAACTCACATCTCTTGAATGTATAGTTTACATTCATAATTCTTGGCATGATGTAGTTAATATGGCCGGAATGGCTGTGGATGGGATGCTCTTTGAAGATGATGAACCTGATAGACATGATATTCTTGAGGCCATTACTGCATTGGCACTAACATGGGCCCATTCCATAGCCCCATTCAAAGATTATAGTTCTTCTTTATTATCTGAATCTCATTGGCAAAGTTTTTTGTAATATTGCTATTGACTTTTTTGTAATTTTCATTCATCAATGAAAGTATCGTATCGTTTCCTATAAAAAAAAAAGTGTACCTCACTAACTATATCATCTGATGGTGAAGGTTGAAATCTTTTTTTTTTTTTTTTTTTGTAAGCAATAAGCATTCGGCTTGTTTTTGTTATTCAGATCATCAATCAGTGTTTTTTTTCTTTATCAGTTATCACCAATGGTGGGTTTAATTATCTATTTTATTTACCATGCAGACATTTTACAGAGTTCTTAGGAGCTGGGCCTCGAAAAAGTTCATGACCGGATGGTTTGTTCTTTATTCTTGTCTCTGTAGTGTAGATTTCCTTAGTTAATGATTTTGGTGCTAAGATAATAATAGCATATAAGCAACACTGGATTTAGGAGGTAGCGTTTATTGCATATGCTATATAGCAATCATTACTAGAATTGCATTGGCTGCTGTTTGGAAACTGCACTTAAAAATATTGCTCTCTTTTTATAAATGGAAGAGAGTTTTTTTTTCCCTGCCGGTTCGGTGGAGTGATAGGTTTCAGTTTTCAAATTAGGGTTCAAATTACAGTTGTTTGTCACTGTGCTAGGTGATAACAATGTTTTAATTCCCTTACATGTGGCCATATGGCTGTTTTGCAGTGTCATTCTGTTTCCAATTGCAATAACTTTCTATATAACATGGTGGTTTATACACTTCGTGGATGGGTTCTTTTCTCCAATCTATGCTCAACTTGGAATTCATATCTTTGGTAAGCAATCTATCACTCGAATTTGATCCATGTGCAATTTGTTTGATATGTATTTGATCTACTACAGTAGTAGTACTACCTACCCATGGTTATATTATTTATGTCCATCAATCTCTCCTTTTTTTGCTCACTAATATATATAATCTTGTTATAATCTGTTAGATATGACAAACCTATTAAATTGTACATTTAATTTTTTTTCTTATCATAAGCTTATTCTTGTTTCTTGAATAGGTCTTGGATTTGCAACATCTGTTACGTTCATCTTCCTTGTTGGGGTGTTCATGTCATCATGGTTGGGTACTTCTATTTTGGCTCTTGGAGAGTGGTTCATCAAGCGCATGCCATTTGTTCGTCATATCTACAATGCTTCTAAGCAGATTAGTTCTGCTATTTCACCAGGTACAGCTTTCATAAGTGTATCTAATCTAATTAACACTGTCATGTTTATTTACGAAGCATCTGTTATCTTATTATAATTATTATCTGGTAGATCAAAATACCAACGCCTTCAAGGAAGTTGCCATAATTAGGCACCCCCGTATTGGTGAATATGCATTTGGGTTCATTACTTCAACTGTCACTCTCCAGGTATGTTATTTTATGCTTCAATTTTGAAGTAACATTCTTCCCAGGTAGCATTTAGACAATACTTTGTTTAACAAATGCACATTATCACATATACAATTAATCTCTAACGCCACATGGCCATGGTCTGGTATGTGAATGGCGAACAAAATAAAAAGGTATTGATGTTATTTGAATTAGAAATTTTGGATTTTATTGTAGAACATGATTGCAAACATATTTAATTTTAAATTTTCTTGCAAACTAAAAATTTTTTATTGTAAGACATGGCTGATTAGATTTATATTTAGCTGGTTGTAGAACCTTCACAAACATTTGTTACATGGCTAGGTAGCATTACAATTTATATCTATGTAACTAATTTTTCTACTTTGCATAGGTTCCACGTTGTGTTATCTCTTCTTATACGTTGTATGTTGATTGTGTTGAATTATATTAAATCACCAATCAACTCAAAAGTTTAAAGGTTGACATAAATTTTACTTATATCAACCAACACTCCCCCTCACTTGTGGGCTTTGAAATGTGAGAAATGCCCTATAAGTGGAATTTAATTTTTAATTGGGGATGAAATGACTCGACTCGAGACTTCCTGCTCTGAAACCATGTTGAATTATGTTAAATCACCAATCAACCAAAAAACTTAAGGCGGTGGGTTGGGATAAATTTTAATTATACCAAGCAACATAGCTAGTGTCATTTATAAACTGGGTTCGTAAGAAGAGGCAACTTCCACCAATAGTACTCTTACACCACATGCACGCCCATGCTTATTTTAAGTGGGTATACAAATATGTCTTATTAGATGATTTATGTATACTTTGAGAGATTAATCTCTGTGAAACAAATTTAATCTGAGGCATCAGGCGCTTGGCAGAAGAAAAATAGACGATTCAGTGCTCAAATCCAATTTTATAGAGGAAGATGATGTATTGTTATCATATCTTTGTATGATGTTTTTCGTTTATGCTTCTGAGGATTGTATTCATACGAGGGTTTATTTCATTTTTATGGTTTTCTGAGTTTATCTTTAATTTTATACCACAGTTTCGGTTTTTAAAAAATTATCTTCAGTTTTAAAAACTTCTTAAAATTTTATGAATGTGGATGGACTGCCAACCGTGGATAGCCTTAAGTGAGGATTAAGTTGCCAATATGAATATATCGACCGAGTGTATGCTAGAGGGTATAATGCTACTTCGGGGACTGTTTTTAAGTGTGTGGATAATTCAATTATGCACTTACTAATGCCACACTTTTTGTCGGCATAACTTGTAATGCACAGTTTGTGTAAGCCTTGATATTCTGATCAACCATTTTATTCCCTCTAAATGCAGAGCTATTCTGGAGAGGAGGAGCTGTGCTGTGTATATGTTCCCACCAATCATCTATACATTGGTGATGTTTTCCTGGTCAACTCTCAGGATGTTATTAGACCAAATTTATCAGTTCGGGAAGGAATCGGTGAGTTTTTCTTTTTATGTTATGTTCAAAATCACTGGTTGGTTTCCCCTGAATCATGCATGAACAATAAAAGCCCGGCATTTCACTCAATTTTGCAGAAATTGTCGTGTCTGGAGGCATGTCGATGCCGCAGATTCTATCTATACTGGAACCACATATTCGACCAATTGATAGTAGAAGACTGACTAGAAGCTGAGACTGAAGAAGTACCATTGTTGGCCGTTAATCAATGTATGATCTTGGCGTATCGATGTAGTTATAGGAGTAGTTACTCTGCCTGCTGGGCATCAAAACCTTTGGTCGGTAATTCACAACTTTAAATAAAAATTTGATTATGTTAGTTTTTTTTTTTTGAGAAGTTTTGATTATGTTAGTTGAATTGAATGTCATATCATATAATCGGAGCTTCATTTCCTTATAGTTTTACGGGGAAAACGAACAATAATGGTTGGATAGGCAGGGTGAGGATACTTGTTAATCGAGGATAGAAACGGGTGCGTATTTAAAAATTTCACTTTAGTCTAATTCAATCGGGAATGTATACTCTCTTGATGATGATTTACATTGTTTTATTGCTTCAGATGTATATTTGAGCCTGTATATATTTTGCAGCAACACTTCTATGCTTCAACTGAACTATGAATTACTCGCCCCTGCCTGTATTCCTAGACTACGGATATTAATTATTGTATGTTTTGTGAGACAATTAGATGGTAAAGAAAAATGAAGAGAAAATTAGATTATTTTCAAATAGACATGTGAATAGAAAATAGAATGCTAGTAAAGCCCTAGTGAATATCACTTACGGTGCCCCACATCTTGTACAATTTAGTAATTATGAAGTTACAGGTTTGAATCTCTCTCTCCTAGTCTTGTTGTACAAAATAAAAATAAAAATATCACTTACATAATTTCAAATGTTGATGCAAATATGATAATATTGATGCAAATATGATAAATTGAAGTTCAATTTTGTTAATGTTTTATGATACTTGCTTAGTGACTTGTTTCTTTTGAAAAATATTGCAAATAACAAATTCCCTAATCATATTGAAAATATTATTGTTTCTTTTTACAAAACACATCATTGATTTTTACATCTTGTTATCAATGCCAGAGTCCTTACATTTATGGTTATATTGGATAATTGACATATAAACAGGGGAAAAAAGAACTGAACTTTTTTTATGGGACAACTTTGGAGGTGGAGATCAAAACTAGTAAACTTTTAATTGTCAGGTTATGGAATTTTGCTCTTTAATAGTCATTAAAATTTGGAAAGAAGTTCAATCCCCCCCAATTATTTGTTGATATATTATATATGTTAGTAGATATTAATCATAGTTGGTTACGAATTGGAGTCCCAAAAGTTATTGAATATTTTAAAAAAATCAAAAGTTTAGAAATAAAATGGATTCAATCACTTTAAATTGATAGAAAATGATGTATTTCAATCAAAAGAAACAAGTAAAAATGATAAACTTCAATCAAGTGAAACTGATAGTTACAATCTATGAATTTTGAAATTGGTAACATCAAGTTATTCATATTTGTTATGTATTAAATATTTTTTTAAGAAAATTATCATAAAAATATGAATCAAAATAAAATTAGCTATTGACAACAAATTTCCATAAAAAACGGTTTAATACATGTACTAGAAAAAGGCATTTCGCTATAAATAAAAGAAGAAGAAAAAGTGAAAAACAAAAATAAAAGAAGAACAAATAGAGTTTGGAGATTACCATTTTGACCCGATCCATATTTGTACATTTTGATCCAACGGCTATAATGAAGATTTCGGGTGGCGCATTTATCGTTAAAATGCAACCTCATGTACGTTAACACAACTCCCTCAAATCAAGAAAAACCCTAGCCGCGAGGGTACTTCCCCATTTTCTATATAAATTGACCTAATCCATCAACTTCTCTAAATCGTCTTCCAGGTCAGTCTTCTTTGATGATTCAGAGCCGCCGCCGCCGCCGCCGCTAGGGTTTCTTCAATCTGATCTTCGTTCAATTTTTTGTTTTCAATTTGATAATTGGGACAGTGACGATTGTATGATTAAGGTCTCGTTCGTCGTAATGGCTACTGGCCTTGACGACCATCCTGATACATCACCACCCATATTCTGAGTCCCTTTTCTTCTTTTTCTTTACTATTTTCGTTGATTTCAATGATTTTTTATTTATATATTTCATTTGGCCGATGATTGAATAATTTTAATTGACAAGCATATGTCTGAATTCATGTCTGTTGATATCTTAATTTTTTTATGAGGCCATTCGATTTCTTTATATTTTTTTTTGTGTTTAAAACCCTATGATGAGGAATTTGGTGTATTCGTACTGTATGAACATTTGTGATTACAATTACCTCTACTGCCTTCCTTCTGAGTCTTTTCTTTCATTTTTTGTTTAGAAGATTCATTCATTTTTCTGGGTCATGTGATGATTTTAAGCATAGTTCAAATGATTGTATTGTGATTATACATCTTTTTTTAGTCTTTCGCTCCTATCTGATGACCCCATCATAATTACTTGGATTTTTACGTTTTTTGTATATTATGTATATATTGTTTCTAAACGTGAAATCTGGTAATAAAATCCTTGTTTTCTTCAATGTCATGATAAGAGAAATATTTGTTTTCATTTGAACAAGTATGTAGCATCTGAAACAAATACCAATTTCCTATGAATGTTTAGAATCAAATAGAGGTGGCTATCATGATTGGGAGCCTTGATGGTGGCTATCACGAATTGAACTTTTTTTTGACCAATTGAGCAGTGGAGACTGATAGGTAGCCTTGATGGTGGCTATCATAGATTGAACTCTTTTTTGACTAATCTAGCCATGAAGACCGATAGGGAGTCTCGATGGTGGCTATCATGGATTGAATTCTTTTTTTTTTTTTTTTGATCAATTGAGCCATGGAGACCGATAGGGAGCTTCGATGGTGGTGTAACCGATAAGTAATAACATCAAACAGCTCTTCTTCCTGTGGAATTTTAGCTTTATTTTGATAGTTTGAGTAACAATTGTAAACTTTCTATTACGTAATTTTGTTGCAACTTTTTTTAATACGTTGAATCTGAATTATTTTCAATTTTCATCTACGTTTGTAATTATCAATTTGACTTATCCATCTGTATATTAAGATTCAACCCAATCCACTTATACAAGGGCTATCTCTGAATTGGATTGAAAAAATTGAAATTATATTTTTAGGTTAACTTGAAAACCTGAAATTGAGACAATTGAAAATCTGTAGCAAAATACAACTGTCATCCATATGAATCGGGAAGAGTCGCTTAGGGCAAAGATGGATTTGTGATTGGGTGCCATGAATGATTATGAAAACGACCTGTGTAGAATTTATTTAATGTGTTTTCAATTATCATGATTATAATTATGATTATAATTATATTGTTTTTTAAAAAAATCTTATTGGCCTAGTGCTTAATGAATTTCCAAAAGCATTTTGTAATGGTATAAGGTCCGAAATTATCTTTGATGAGAATTTGTATTTATTGGTTCTCAATTGAGTTTATCATTAATTAGTTTGTTAATACGTTTTTTAACTTCAGTGTATTGATGATATCGGCCTATGTAGTGCTGACTTGTTTTGGTGGAGAAATTCAAATCTCCTTTTTCGGGAATTTTCGAGAATTTTTAAAAAAGAATAAAAATGGAAATCTATATCCACCATTCATTGGGAAACAGATTCTCACGTGTTACGACGATAATCGGTAAAAGGAAACATCTAGAAATATACATTACTTCATAGGAGATTTGATTGTTTCTCTACAGAATTGGCTTCATCTATAAGGCCAAAATGTCCAACAAAATCTTGCCTATAAAAAATATATTGAGAGAAGTAAGTTTTTAATATTAAAACAATCTACTTAAATATGTTTGATCATCCTTTCTAACTAAGTCCTATTATGATTCCTCTAAGTATGAAATAAATTTATAATCATAAGATTTAAATTTTAAAACAAACATCTAGAAACATACATCAGTCATTTTTTTTTTTTTTTTTTTTTTTTTCTTTTTTTTTTTTTTTGAGATTACAACAATTGAGAGTTGGGGACTCGAACCTAAGACCTCATGGTCATTAAGTGTACACTGATGCTGCTGAGCTATTGCTCTTGTTGGCTTATACATTATTCATGTTACCATCGATTTTTTCAACAACAAAACTGATATTTAAACATAAAATATATATTTTTTTTTACAACGATCACATTTAACTTTTGTTCTTTATTTATATTCTTTAAAATAAAAAAAATGAGTAGTTGTGGAATTTTCGTGGCAAGAAAGAGTCTCATGTATAAACAATAAAGAGTTATATTTTTGTGGGAAAACATAATTCATCAATCATTTACCAAAATAATAGTCAGCTTTCTCCTTACAATCCGAATCTCCTCAATGGCTCATCTCACTGCTGCTTTACTGCTTTCCCCATTAAAGGCAAATGCTTTTTCTTCCAATCCCTCAATTCCATGCTCCATCTTCTTCAAACATGATGATGATGCGTGTGATATCCGATTCCGATGTCACGAGTTCAACCCCGTCGTCGCCTAGATCCCCGAAGCGCCCGTTGTACGACGTGCAGAGCCCATCCAGAGATTCTTCCTCCACTCGCGCCACTCCGGCATTCAATAATAGCCCTCTGGACAGTCTTACTCATCCGTCTTATACACGCACCTCTAACGCCTCCTCCTCCACCAGTCGTGTTTCGGGCCCGTTCCGCTCCGTCTTCGGACGGAAGGGGAACCGAGAATGCAGCGATAAGCGGTGGCCAGCTGTGATTAAAGAAGAGGGGGATTATGATGATTTCTATGGCCACCAAGGGCTATCTCGGAATTGTCAGATTCTGGTGGCTCTGCTTGGGGTTGTTCTTGTTTTCTTTCTGTTTTGTTTGATCATTTGGGGTGCTACCAGGCCTTTTAAACCTCACATCACAGTCCAGGTTCTGTTTCTTAATTGTCACGTTATTGATTTGATCTCTTCTTCTTGACTAAAGCAATATTTGAATGCTCATTTTAAGGGCACTCCTTTGGAACAAAGAGAATGATAATAAATTAAGATATAATTAAAAGAATGATTATCTATGTCTGAATAAAGAGAAGTATTTGTGAGCAACGATTATGGAATCATTTTTAGAGCATGATTATGAAGACAATTGTGAATATAGAAGAATTATGAGAAAATGATGGTTCCCCAAGATCGATCTGATTCTCCTTGCCCCGAACACGTCCTAAACTTTCTTCTTAGTTGATGTTTGAAATCATTTGGGTTTCAATGTTAGAGAAGTTAGTTATTTCTGTTTCTGTTACAGGGCATGACAGTTCATAATGTTTATTATGGAGAAGGATCAGACACAACAGGAGTTCCCACCAAATTACTCACTACAAACTGTTCATTAAGAATTACTGTGTACAATCCTGCAACTTTCTTTGGCATTCATGTCAGCTTCTCCCCTGTCAATCTTATGTACTCCGAAATTGTTGTTGCAACTGGTCAGGTAAGAAATCGACACGATAAACTGATACAAGAAAAGGAGAATATGAGTTTGTTGATCAGAATTATGTTGGAATTTTTCTTGATTTGCAGTTGAAGAAATACTATCAACCGAGGCAGAGTAACCGGGTCGAGTTGGTGAACCTTCAAGGGAACAAGGTGCCTTTGTATGGGGCTGGAACCAGCCTTGAAGCCCGGGATAAAAATGGAAACATTCCTATGGTGCTGGTGTTTGAGGTCCATTCAAGAGGAAATGTGGTGGGGAAACTGGTAAAATCGAAGCATCGAAAGCGTATCGCCTGTTCTTTGGACATCGACTCTCGCAACTCGAAGCCTATGAAGATTAAAGCTGATTCTTGTGCATATGATTGAGAGAGAACTCCATCTTGCAAGATTCTACATGTAGGATCATTTTAGAAAAAAGAAAAGAGAAACTATAGTTATAGAAAAGGCTGTTGGTTTTGTAATTTTTTCTTCATTAGAGCTATGGAATAATGAATGCATTTAGGGTAGCTTGACTATATTTCCAACACATTTAAATATCAGAAGCAGAGATATTGGACTATAATTGAATTGCATTGGGTACCTTCACTTGTCTGTAGCCATGGGAGAGCAAGGAATTCAGAAAAGGATATGTTTTGCAGACCTCCTTCAATGCTATTTTTTTTATAACCGAGAATCGGAACTTTGCTCCATTACATACTCGGGGGCATCTACGCCCCTTCTTTAATGCTATTGATCGCATCTACTGCAGCAACTCACCTAGTAGGACGTTTCAAGAGAACATATTCCTTTATCAACTTGCTTGTATTGATCAGTTGGATTCACAAAGAATGGCAATGTTACTTGTTCATATCTCTCAACTGTGTAAAGTCATCTAGTAACTTACACTAAATGGCCAGTTCCTCGAACAAAAATAAAAGCTTCAAAATTACAGGGGAACAAATGGCAACAATAAGGCATTTGCAGGGTGACTAACTGAACTCATAGGAACTTGACCGGAACCGTTATGGTTGAGAATTCGTGGTCGGTATGCTGGAAACTTCTGGTGTGGAAGGAATACCCTCTTGTTTATCAATGGCACAGCTGGGCTCGATAACAGTTCCACCGATCCTGTTTGGGGGCCAATATCGAAATAATGATCTTCCTATTATATTCTTGGCTGGCAGCGGACCCCTGAACAATTTGGCATGGTTAGCTATCAGCACAGTGAAGAAAAGAAACTCTAAGTGGTGCCGAGCAAGTCTGAGTTCGACGAGAATTAAAGTGCTGATTAAAAGAACTTTTCAAATATATGATGATCTTTGGCTATATGGAGAAATGTATTTAGCTTAAATTCACACCATCTCAAACTCAATATTGGACAGGTGATGAGTAAGGACTTTACCAAACACGAGAATCGTAGCTGTTATTGCGATTATCGCCCATCACAAATACTGAGTTTTCTGGGACTTGCTGCATGAAAATGGAAATGAAAGAGATGTAATGTATAGCCATGGTT
This sequence comes from Sicyos baderoa, assembly GCA_037832685.1. Classification (NCBI taxonomy): domain Eukaryota; kingdom Viridiplantae; phylum Streptophyta; class Magnoliopsida; order Cucurbitales; family Cucurbitaceae; genus Sicyos; species Sicyos baderoa. The sequence goes on along the minus strand of JBBMEF010000008.1, from coordinate 7,020,150 downwards.
GATATAGAACACGGTTTCCAACCGCAAAGAAAAATCATCATAGCTTGTGTTAAATTGTTTTGTGTTAAGAGTTCATATAAAATGTTAATCTGAGAAAGATATGAAACCAACGCAGAAAGCAAAGAAGTACTACTCACAACTTGAGTCATGTCATATGATGGTGATTCAAAGATGAATTTTTCGTTTCTCTCGACACCGTTAACAATAAGTTTTCCCTTCCGAACCTGCATTGGTAAATTTTCCAAACAAAGAGTGGAAGCTGAAACACATATCTTTGACGCTTTGAAACACATAATCAGTAGCAGGAGGTTACAGCCATAAAAACTTGAACAGTAGTTTAAAAACAAAATTGATCTTAAACTGCTTGCTTCTGTAATTTACATTCTCCAATTTTGCATTCATAAAATCAACATGATAGAAATATATCAGTACTTCCCCAAGATTCTAGGAATGTGATGCAAACTAAAAATGTCTCACCTCTACAGTATCACCTTCTTTAGCAACAACTCTTTTAATGAAGACATCTTTATCTGTATATCCTACTTCCTGAAGCACAGGTGGGCTCTTAAATATCACAATATCATTAGCACAAGGTTTTCTGAAATAGTATGTGACCTGAAAAAGAAAATACAAGCATTTATCTTGCATGGAATCATAGTCCAAAACACAAGAAATTTCAGAGACAGAATTGAAATCCTAGATCTAATCCCTTTATTTTATTTATAACCGGGAAATCGGAGCTTTGCTCCACTATAATCGGGGTAACCACGTCTGTCCCTAGGCCAGGCTCCGAGAGACATCAAAGGAAATGAGACAGAGGAGGTGTCTACAAATTAGTGTCACTAGTGAGTCTCCAACCTAGAACATCCCAGCCTTCGACCACCATGTCACCTTTGGGGACAATCTCATCCCGCTATTACAAAGCTTAGTTGAATCCAAGAGCTTGGGAGAGAGAAAATAAGTTGGGTATGTTTTACTTCAAGGGTTAGAAACATATCAGGCAAATTTTAACTATGGAATCCAAACCTATTACCATATAAACATCATATCACAATCTACATAGTTTTTTTTTCTTCCAATAATAGTGAAATGAAACAAAGTTGGACTGTAGGAATTAATTTCCAACGGTTTTTTTGGCATCCAAATGTTGTAGTGTTTGTAACATTAGTCGAGGTGCGCGAAAGCTGGCCCCGACAGTCACGGATATCAAAAAAAAGAAACACAGTTTTAGAGTTTTAGTGTGGATGAACGTAAACAAGATTTGTACCTTCTCAGCAACTAGTCGATCGCCAACATCAAATGTAGGATACATTGATAGCGAGGGAATGTACCTCGGTTCGGCAATAAAGGTCCTGAACGCAAGAGATACTGCAATGGCTGCAAACACTGTTTTGGCATCATCCGAACTCAGATTCAACCATTCTGGGAGAAACCCAGAAGAACCCCGTTGCTTCTCCACACTATCATCGCCTCCATCGCCGCCGCCACCGGAGTCTAAAACTGACCTAGTTTTTTCATCAGAGTCATCGACAGCGCTGCAACAACCCCTCTTCAAATGGGTTACATTGCTTGGAGGCTTTAAACTAGCGGTTCCAGTTATAGAAGGGAAAATCGAGCGATTGGCGAAGTGGGTATGTGCGAATTTGGGGGAAATGGGAATTGAATGGAAATTGGAAGTGTAATTGTAATTGGAATTGGGTTTGGAGAGGCGAGTGCGTTGTGAAGAAGGTACTGGAGAGAGGAGATAAACAGAGAGCATCATCCTCTGTCTCTGTAATTGGGATTGCAATTTGCAATTACAACTGGACCAGATGCTTTTCTAGAAAGGAGAACACCAAATTGATAATTCATTTGGATTGCATTACTACCCACAATGGGGTGGGATTTTGAACTTCTGGGTTTTTAGATCATAATACACAAAGTCACTTCCAAATTTCCCTGTGCTGTTGGTAATTCAAATGAACAATGTAGGAAGTGGAAGTATAAATATTATCAGGATAGCAATTTACATGGTCAAGTAGTTTGAGTTTTGGTCCAACTTATATGAATTGGCTGCAGTTGAATTACACAAAGTGATCCCAAAAAAATGTAAAATAAAACAAATATTTGTAGTGCTTAGCCATTAATAGTTTCAGATAGCAAGCATGATCACTCTTCTTCATCAACCTTGTCAAATCTAATGAATGAACATCATTCTGCAAGTTGCAGTGGCATGCTGTTTCCATATCCAAAACTGGGTTTGATTCTGGATTCTGCATACACTCGGTGGACGAAAGCGATGTGCTCGACATAAGAGCATCGACACAGAGGTGCTCCGTGGACTTCCAGATGGAACTTCGACTCCTTTTGGGAGTGTCCTGCTTCTTGTTTGAGAATAAGATCCATTTCCCTGGGTTATGATCAATTCTTCTGGTTGGAGAAGATTAGAATAAGATGCACTCTTCTCTGGAATCTCATTGCCTTCTGGCTCCATTTTTGGGGTCATGGATTCGTTATCTATACCGATCGAGCGCCAAGCTTCAGAAACCAGCTTGAGAGTGCTATTTTCGGGAATGACTTTCTTTTCTTCCATCAGGTGAAGGATCTCTTCGGCTCTCCATGGCTGTTTTGCTTCTCCATAGCCCCATATTAAGGTCTCAAAAGTTTTCAAATTGGGGGAGACATCTATGTTACACATACGCTCGAAAGCTCTCCATGCCTTCTCCATTTTACCTGCAGTGCACCAACCGCTAATGACAGTTGTGAAAATCACGACATTCGGTCTCACCCCATATTTGCTCATAGAGTTCAGCAGGGACTCGGCTTCCGCAGGCTCGCCAGCACGAACAAACCCTTTTGCAAGAATGCTGAAAGCATGGACGTCAGGTTCAATTCCAGATTTCACCATATCGTCAAAGATTTCTTGGCATTTGTCCATGCGTCCAGCTGAGCCCCAACCATTCATAATGGTGCTAAATGTTATCACATCTGGTTTTACTCCACATTCTTCCATCATTGTCAATGCCTGCTCAAGTTTATAATCATTATCCATGTGATCAACATGAAGTTCAAAAAGGGGGGGGGGAGTTCAACAATGACACATGATAGATGTAGAAAATGAAAGGTGAAAACATGAAAAACATTGTACCTCATCAACTCCATCAGAGTCCCCAATATCTAGAAACCCCTTGATAAGAGAGTTGAAAATAACAAGGTTTGGGCGTATTCGGAGGTCCCTCATTCGATAGACAACCCTCATAGCCTCTGCCAAGTTCCCCTGTTCGCAATAACCACTTACTATTATTCCACACGTTCTCTCGTTCGGGTTTACCTTATTGTTTCGCATTTCCACTATTATACTTTCTGCCTTGCTAATCTCACCATCCTGAGCATAAGCCCTTGCCAATGTATTATATGTGACTACATCAGGTTGAACTCCAGATGCAATCATCTTATCCACTGCATTCCATGCCTCCTTTATATTGTTCTTCTTACACCAAGCTCCAACAAGGATGTTAAAAGTCCGGTTATTGGGTTTCAGATTTGTATTCCTCATCATTAACTCTAATAACTTCATAGATTCTTCGGGTTTACGGACGATTCCATAGCCTTTGATGAGAGTATTAAAAGTGCTAGTTATTGGCTTACATCCAGTTTCCTCCATTTTCTGAAAAGTTTTCATGGCCTCTTCAACATTGCCAGATTCAGAAAAGGCATTGATTATGGCATTGAAGAGAATGGAATCAGGCTTAATACCAGTTTGTTCCATTTCAGATAGAAGTCCTGAAATGGACTTGAAAAGCTTCTGCCGAGTCAGAGCAGCTACAAGAGCTGTGTATGTCACAGTAGTTGGCCTGTGTCCTTGTTCTACTAAACTATTGAAAATGAGTTGAGCCTCTTGAGGCTTTCCTTTTTCAACCAAGATGTTCATCAGCTTTGTTCTTGAACGTACTGTTTGGCAGCTATTGTTACCCAAACAGAGAAGACACCGGGATTGAATTTGCGAATCGAGTGGAGTTGAAACTAACTTTTCTTGATTCTTCTGGAGACATGATTCCTGCAAGGTTCAGAAGTACAGATTTCAACAGACTAAGAAAGATGAACCGTGTTCATAATATCGTACAAATAAGGTCTAGGTCTCTAAGGAATATGACTGCAGAAGACTTCGAAAGTGCTTGCAGAGAAGTATTGAGTGATATATGAAGAAAACATTCATTCAATATTGCTGAATTATGTTATCAACCACAAATATATTTCCAAAAAGTACTACGAAATGGTTTTTTTTTTTTGTTCAAATGTTAATTCAATATATTTCCAAAAAGCATCTGATTTAGCAAGCTTAACCAACTAAACAGATGATTTACCAAGTTAAGGCGGTGAATAAGATGATTAAGTGATCAAAACATTGAAACACCAGAGGTCGAACTTGTGTCTATTTGGTCCTCGAATGTGTCTTTAAGTTGCCAAAATGGCTAGCAAGTTTCTGGATTTTCAATGTTTTATAGGTCTTTGGCATATTCAAAATTAAAAAATAATAATAACTGATTTATCAAATATAAAATCTCTATTAGGACAGAAGCTTTCGATTTGTACCGAATAAGTTCATGAATTTTAAAAATAATAAATCAATGACCTATTAGACAAAAAATAAAAAATTCAAGGACATAACCTATTGGACATAAAGTTTGCAAGTTTAGAGTAATTTGTAATATTAAGTTTTAACCAACATCATAATAGTGGAAGTGTCTGCAACGGTACCATTTTTGGTGATCCTTGAGATAGACTTTTGCTTGCTATTGTTCCCTCTTTATGAACACCCATGAAAACTCTGGTTTTCGGTCGACCAGATTCTCTCATGTTCTGCTCGTCCCTACTTCACTCCTACTTCTCCATGCCTCAAAGAAAATCAATATCCAAAATATCCCAACATATTACAGCACAGTCTCTCACTGCCTCTGAATATGTGAAGATGGCTGGAGATAAAGCTCCTCCAATATGGATTCTACAGATAAAACACCAGAGGATTCAAGAACAGATCAACCAAATCCCAAAAGACAATTCAAATCAAAACCCCTCTTCTGTTCAAATTCTTCCATCTCGAACGGAATTCTTAAAAAATCACACTTTCAAAAGTGAAATTCACAACCCACAACAGATAATCTGTAACCAGCTCAAACATATCGATGATCACAAACACAAGGAAGTACTTCAAAACACACTTGTCTACATTTTAATCCAAAAGACAATTCAAATGAAAACCCTTATTTTTTTTGTTTATATCGAGCAGCTTACACGTACCTTGACTATGGTCACGGAAGATAATGCTTGACCCTACAACATTTAAATGTCAAGGAAACATGCAGAAAATTAATTCCTAGTGAGTAGTCACCCCGAATTGAACACATCACCACTCAGTTACTTAAACCCATCTAGACCTCCAAGATGATTAAAATACAAATCCCTATTCTGTTAAAATTCTTCCATCTCCAACCAAATTCTTCAAAAATCAAACTTCCAAAAGTGAAACTCAAAACCCACAACAGATAATCTGTAACCAGTTCAATTATATTGATGATCACAAACACAAGGAAGTAATTCAAAACACACCCATCTAGATTTTAATCCAAAAGATAAATCAAATCAAATCAATCTATCTCCAACCAAATTCTTCAAAAATCACACTTCCAAAAGTGAAATTCAAACCCCACAACAGATAGTCTGTTGTATCCAGTTCAAACATATTGATGAATGATGATCACAAACACACACAAGGAAGTAAATACAAAACACACCCATCTAGATTTTAATCCAAAAGAAAAATCAAATCCAAACTCCCATTCAGTTAAAATTCTTCCATCTCCAACCAAATTCCTCAAAACCCACACTTCCAAAAGTGAAATTCACAAACACCAGGAAAGTAAATTAAAAACACACCCATCTAGAAGTGGGTGGTAATTGAATTGAGTTTAAGGAGCAAAAGGGGATGAGGAGATAGATACCTGTTCAGATGGGCAGCTGCAGAAGGAGGAGGAGGAGCGGCGGCGGACGGCGGTGGTGGTGGAATTGCATGGAAGCGGGGCAGCAAGAACAGCCGGTCCATGTAAACGAGGCAGTGTTGTTTTCTAGTGCCCAAAGTTTCTGTGTTGTGGAATCCATTGGAGATTCTTATCCACAAATTTTTATCATTTTCAGATTTCTCAATGCCTTTTTGAGGCTCTCATAAAAACAATAATTAAATTAGACTCAATGAAAATAGGAACCACAGGTGGCCACGCTACCATTTACAAGGTCCTTTCTTTTTTTGGTTATCATATTTTTTTCAAATATCATTTTCGATTTTTGAATTTTAAATTAAATAATTTATATTTTGCATGAACTTTTTGGAACATACAATTTTATTTTATTTTTAATTCAACTATTGAAGAATTAAATATGTAAACAAAGTTTAATAAGATATTTCCATTTTATTTTATTCTTTAATAAATGAAGCAGAGAGTGAGGGAGGAGAAAAACATCAGTTTTCTTTTCTTTTGAATTATTTATTTTGTATGGATTAGAATTTTCCTGCAATCTAGTTGGTAAGCTTTTTTTTTCTTTCTTTTTTTAATAAAAAACAATTACATTAATACATAAAATTACAATATGAGCGGTTGCTTAGCGGCATTAGTGTATGCCTAATAACCAAAAGATCTTAGGTTCGAATCCCCCAACTTTAATTGATATAATCTCAAAAAAAAAAAAAAAAATTACAAAATGAACTTAAAAGGGTTACAAAAGAAGTGGATAAACTCATGTTGACTATGTGACACTGAATTTTTAGTTTAACAAGCGTTCTCTGACTATAGCTCATTTTTTTAATATATTCTAAATGAATTCAGATCTTCTATTCTCACTTCCATTAGAAACATTTGATTGATGAAAAACTAAGCATGGTAATTAATTACTACTTATCCTGATTATTAATCTAAAAAGGCTGAAAATCTAGAACATTAATATATAGATTAAAATAATGAAGACAGATTTTTAAAGTTTTCCCTAATTAGTCGAGCGAGTCCGGATGCTATACAATAAAAGCCCGGGCCTTGGTTCGTGGCATTGTACAGCCTGTGTGCTAAAACTGGCATCTACATGAATGAACTATGTCCTCCACCAAACGGTACCCTTGGTTTGAACTCTGCAGATGCCATCAGCCATTGACAATGGCTAAACTTAATGCTCTGAAAGAACCACAACACAAAGAGAAAAGTATATCAGAAAGACCGATAGGCATGCTTTAAAGACCGATAGGCATGCGTTTGAAAAAAAGGAAATTAGAGCTTCGCATCACTACATACATGGGGCACCCCATGTCCATCCCAAGGTCTCGACACATGAGACAACAAAGAATTTTACAATTAAACATACTCGCGAGTTTTGAACCCGAGACATTCAAGCCTCAAGGGAACCACACATGTATGCTTTTGTAAAATTACCAAATAGCCGGAGTAACCACGCATGTCCCTAGGTCAAGAGACGTCGAAGGAATAGTGTCTACAAATTAATGTCACAATTGAGTCGAAAACTTGAGACCTTGAAGAGAGCAGATCTTCAAAGTCAAAGCCTTCGACTACTGCGCCACCCCTTGGGGACACCAACCATGTAGTTTAGAATGCTACATGTTAAGAACCATTATGGAGTGGCTCAATTGGTCAAAGAAGATCTTGGGGTGCATAAGGTGATGAGTTCAATCCATGGTGGTCACCTACCTAGGAATTAATTTCCTACGGGTTCCTTTGGTATCCAAATGTTGTAGGGTGACATTAGTCGAGGTGCACGAAAGCTGGTCTGGACAATCACGAATATCAAAAAAAAAAATGCTACATGTTAGGAACATGGGAATTGGGTTTGCTTCTTTAATATGAATTGCTCGTGTTTATGCAATACCTCTACATTATTTTTCTTCTAATTCTACTTTTCAGAAAACTTGAGAAAATATGAATTAGGCCGTCTAAATTGTTGCAAGGCACAAGTAGTTCAGAGAGCAGTTTTCAGTTTCTATAGTAATTGTAAAATGCATACTTACGGGAACACTTAGAAGCAACCCTTGTTGATTGACTAGAACAGGAAGGCTTCTTCTGGCAGCAACTGGAATCAATTTCAGCTGCACTAAAGCTTTTCTAGCGGACGATCGGGCATAGTTTAAACATCCACTAGTATTCTCAACAGTCTGCAGCCTCGAACTGTCCGAAGTGTCGATTTGGTCTTGAAAATTCCCTTCCGTGCACTCAGACAACTTGGAAAGATAAAGCCAATCCGATTCGATCATGGGCCGCACTTCTAATGCCATATCACAACCTAACATACAGGACGTGCAAACAGTGTCACAACTAGCCGCCTCGAAAATAGAATCATCTTCATTCTCGTCTTTCATTCTCCATGTGATAAGGAACCTGTTCATATAGTTACATATTTGTCCTGGCTTAAGCAGTCCACCGGATGAAGTTCTTACAGAGTGTGAACCATGCTTTGATTCATAACTAGGAGTGACTTTTGGTTCTGCTTTGAACAGTTTGGTTTCTTGCATCTGCAGTGAATCAATGATCCTAGAGGTGGATTCGCTGATAATATTTAACCGTTTTGCTTCATCTAGAACAGATTCTGGTGTTGCACCCAAGAAATGCACATCTGAAGCGTTAGGAATGCAGTGTTGTTCTATATATGATCTCCCATCGTTAATGATCTGTTCTAACCCACCAGAATTATCGTGATTCCCTTCTCGATAAGAGGGGGCAGGGAAAACTTCTACCGCGGAAGGCAAGGGGCAATTCACGGAACAAGAAACTATGCACTTGGTGCCCTTGGATCCAGGAGCTGGACAAATGTAGCAGCCTGCTGCTGTCAGTGAGGTCTGCATGGTTTTTCTTAATAATAAGAATTCGAAGAATTGACGAAATCGTTCATGACAAAAAAATAATTAAATAAACTAATAAAGTACTCCATGAGACAACATAAGGAATAGCTTCCCAGAGACTTCCACCCCTTGAATATTAATGAAAATTGGAGAAAAAGGTTGCTGATGTTTAACAGGCCAACCCCCTTTACATTTGTAATTAAATGTACCTATGCTGGTTGCTTAACACTCAATTGATAAAGAGATTGGTTTGTTTGTATTACCTTGCAAGGAATTGTTTGGATGTAATCGAACATCAGCTTCGCAGTGTTGCCTCTAACGGGTCTGTGCCTTTGAGAGACGAACTGACAATTTTAGATGGACCAACATTAATTCTAACTGGTAAATTGCTCCAAAAAAAGGTTCTTAATAAAAAAAAATTAAGAACATTTACCTGCAAAACTAAGGACAAGAACTTCGACAGGCAAATATCTTGAACTTTCAATTGGTTGAGAACCTCTAAATTAATAATGGCATATCCCATCTACAAGAAGCATCAGCCAAACCCCATTCATCAAAACTTAATAATACTAAACAAGTGGAAGGTACAGAGAGAGAACTGCTGAAAGAACAAACAGAATGAAATTCCTAGAAAATTAATGTGGAACAGTAAGATTAGAATACACACAGACGTAAAGAACCTACCCACCTCTGTTATGGTCAAAGTCAGATTTGCTAGGCTTAAACAGACTTGATCAACAAATAAGCGTGTTTTCCTACAGGCAGAAATAACGGCACGTAGCTCAGACTCGAGAGTACCTGAAACTCAAACAATGGTGAAATGAAATCATGAATCTCGTAAATAATATTTGAGGATCCATTTATATTACAACCTTAGCAAACCAGTCAAGGCACTAACAACCTTAGCAAACCCAGTCAAGATTCAAGATTCTCTGCTTTAAATTTTGATGAGCCATGGTTTCAAGGAAAAACGAAGTTCTTTATAATGCTAAAACTGTTTCAGGCATTATGCAGGAAAGAAATCGTTCTAGGTCTAGCCCCTAGAAAGGTTGAAAAATGAAAAAGGAAAATCATGGTGATGTTTTCATTTCCTAAAAATAAAAAATTAAAAAAAAGATCATCGTGATGTTTTTTAACATCTAGATGGAGTTGAGTAACCAAAATCTTCTTCTTCTTTTTTCCTTTTCCTTCTTTTTTCTAATAATTAAGTTTATGATTCAAGCAAATTGGAGAACTTTTGGTAACTTTTTTGGCTCTTTCTTAGGTGAATATGTAAATGTTATCTTTCCTTCTAGTACTAGTGTAACTGAAATCATTCCTTATTTGAATGGTAATAACAATAATGAGTCAATGACAACAAGAATCCAATATAGATATTAACTACAACTCTCTAGCTACTCACGAGATGACAGATCTCCTAATGACATCCGAATTCTATTTCGAGCAAACAAGGAACTTCGATTTGTTGGGTCTTCAACCCATTCTTGTTTAGCACCTTGACATATCTGCAAAGTGTAGACAGATTAATGTTGAATAGTCTTTGCCAAATAATGAAACCACGTCATTAAATAGATACATTTATGGGATTTGAACTTTTAACCTTGTACATGTCATCTTTAGAAAAATCCATTAGTGGTCTCACGAGAAGAAAACCATAATTCTTTGCAACTTCACTGTAATCGTATGTATGCGAGGAGAAAATCTGAGAAGTGAAAGGCATGCCAGCAAGTCCAAGCACGCCACTGCCACGAGACAACCTCAGAACGAATAGCTCACCCTGCATTGTGTCTCACCAATCACTATATTTCTAGTATCTGTAACAAGCTTTCAGCATTGCAACTAATTCAGTTTATAATAGCCCTAAAGAGTAAAGTTATGATACAAGCTAGAGCAAACATACAAATCCTAAGATAAAATTAGAAAAAATGGAGACACTTTTAGTCAACTAATAATGCAAGAGTTTCAACTCGAAATGCACGCTCGATAAGAGGATTTCACCTGGTCATCCGCATGATGTGCAACAAGTATCACTCCAATTTTGTGTTGGACACAAACTTTCTGCAACATCTGGTATCTGAAGCCAAAAGAAATTAGTTAATTGAAACCACAAACTAATGAACCATTATGACAGCAAATTATAAGTTAGCTCGTACTAAAGTGGCTCGTACAACAATCTTCGCATAAATTTAGCATATTATGAACTGCAAGCTAAGCTACCTCATATCACGAGCCGCTTCTTGCAAGTGGCCCTGCTTTGGCTTACCATCTAACCAATCACAAGATGCAATCTCGCATCTGATACCTGCACAAGTAAGAGTTGAACTGATCATATCAGAAACTTCGATTGAGCTGATTTATCACAAGTAAGAAAAGCTGACAAATGGTATAAGTGCAAAGTAGTTGTACCCATTTGAGTAACTCGATCCGCGACGACATTTGCCTCGTCTCTGCTCTCAGCACGAAGCCCGTGATCCACGACTATTGCCAGAAGCCCATCGATAAACGTGCTACTTTTACCAATGGCATTGAGGCCGTCCAATTTCCACTCCGCCGTAAGAGCACATAGAGCCATGCTATCGGGTCCTCCACTAACTCCCATAGCTGAAAATGGAGCGAGGAACACTGAGTATCCCATGTTAGAGAGTGAGGAGTCATTAATAAATTATAAGATAGGTGACTACTGTTCTTATCGCCAATTAGTTTTGAGATGAATGCATACACTATCTAATAGGAATACATGATAATGCCGTCAGGTACGGCTTCTACTCTTTTTTTCAGGAATCAGAGTTTCGTCTCGCTACATATTCGGGATGCCCGGACTGGAGAGAATACAAGTAATCTTTCTTTTTTTTTTTTTCTGTTTTGATATACGTAACTGTCCGGGCTAGCTTTCGCGCACCTCGACTAATGTCACTGGACATACCGCCTGACCCTACAACATTTGGATGTCAAGAAAACCAGTAGTAAATAAATTCCTGGGTAGGTGACTACCATGGATATAACCCACCACCTTATGCATCCAAGGGATGTGAATTTCAAAGTAGAGGAGGACAATTCTTGAGTGTTGAGTTTAAAATTGAAAGGAAATACAATTAAACTTGAGTTCAGTTCTAGGTTACTTTCGGAGGAAACCTCAAATTAAACACACCAGTTCGTCAAAGAGGATACTAGAAAGAAGGTAATGTGCAACAGAAAGCTGACCTATAGGGTGGTGGGGTTTGAGTCCAGCCATGTCCATGCGCTTGGAGAAAGCTTCCTTGTAGTTGCAGAGGTCGATTGGCTGTTGCAGAGAAGAGTACCGGCAGAAACAACGAGAGAGAGGAAGAAGACGAAGACGAAGACGCGGTAGCATGAATGGAAATCTGTATCTTGGAGATGAGATTTTGGAATTGGAAGATAAGAGGAAGAAGAGTGAGTGGTCTGTTCCGGTTGGCGCCCATGGGATTACGCTCGCCGCCATTGCCATTGCTCCACTATCCTCCTCAAGCGCCCGATTATTTGGGCTAATTCAAATGACTTTAGTTCGTATTCCAATTCCTAATTCCTACTCTTTGTGTGCTCTCACCCAAATATGATTTTCGGGTTCGAAGTTGTGACAGTAAAATACCTTTTTTTTTTCTTTTTTTTTTTACGAGTTTTTGTGTCATCTCGACTAATGTCATAATATATACCCTACAATATTTGAATATCAAGAAAATTAGTAGAAAATTAATTCATAAATAAATGATTACTATAGATTGAACTCATCACTTTTCCAATGCTCTTTTTGACAATTGAGTCACTCTATGATGGTTGTAGGGTAGATTAATACCGTTGAACAATTATTTTTATTAACAAAATAAATATTTCTCTATACATCGATTCATGTGTGAGAGACTCTATACAAATATATATATGGCATCATTTGGAATCACCTAAATTGTATTTTTATGTACGTACATATATAGAGTTATTGCTCTTAATTATCTTGGGGAGTTTATGGAATTTAAATATAACTCTCTCAAAATTGAATGAGTTAGTGACACAATAGTTTCATTGTTTTGTTATAAATTAGTTCAATACCAAAATTACGAATTCGATCTCTATCACTGGTATTTGTAATTCTTCTCTCCCTATATTTGAACTAAAAAAACATAACTCTTTCATGATTAAATGAGGTAACAAGCAAAAAATAACTCAATATTGTATTATACAATGATCATATTAATTAAAGTTCGTTTTATATCTGACTTTTTCATTTTTCAAAATTAAGTCTATAAATACAGATCAATTTTTTGCACATATTTTATAGACTAAAAATATAGTTTTCAGATTTCACTTTTTATCTTTCGTATTGACTTAAATTCAAATGCTTACTCAAACAAACTTAATTTTCACAAAAGAAGGCAAAAGTATAAAGTATATTAATGATTTGGTAGGTAGTTTCTATTTGGGGCATGTTTGGCTTTGAAGGATGAGTTAGGTTGGGTTGGGATGAGATGGGAATAGAAGATAAGTGAGAATAAGTTTATGTTTCGGGAACGAAAGAAAAAGAAAAGTGATAATAAAGTTATATTTGGTGTGATGGATAGAGAATGGTTGAAGTTTTTGTTTAAATAAAAAAAATGGATAATTAATAATTTTTTTAATAATAAAGTTATGTTTGATGTAATGGAAAAGGAATTATTGAAGTTTTTATTTAAATAAAAAGATGGATATTGAGTAGTTTTTTAATATTTTAATGTTTAAATAAAAACGTGGGGCTCACACGGGAAGTTGAGTAGGAGTTGTGTGGACTTATGAAAGTCTATGGGACAAACAATGGGAAGAGATATAACTCTTCCCATTCCCTCTCATATCCATGGGCCAAACTAATATATATTTACTTCTAACAATGATGATTAATTTTAAGATTATTGAAATTAAACTAGAGTTGAATATTTTAAAGTACCTAAATTGAAGATCACAATTATTCTAATTAAATTATATTTTAACTATAAATGTATCATAAAACCACTCTCACCCCAAAAAAATATCCAATGAAAAAGAATGAAATTCTATATGTAAATATGTTGCAAAAGGGGAAAAAAAAAACTCCATATGGAAAATAAATTGAAGAATTGCAAATCTCCTATATTATCCAAAAGTTTTTTTTAGGTTGCTATTATTGAGTTTATTGTTGTGGCTGGTTATATTATGCAAACTGAAATGGGTTGAAGTCTCTGCCTCCAGCTATCAAGAGTATACTTTTTAATAGGTCAGCCAATAATTGCAAATTAAAACTTTGAATACTTCTCTTTCTTTTTTTTCTTTTTTTTAGAAATAATACTTCTCTCTCAATTTTTAACGATGAATAAATATTTAATAACTATTTCGTATTTGATTTTTTGTTTTTGTTTTAACATTTTTTTTATGTCGGGGTTTGTTTGATAACTAATTTTAATTTTAAAAATTTTAAAAACATCTTTAAAATATTAAAAAACGGATATCAAAAAAAAAAAAAAAAAAAAAAAAAATTAAAAACATCTTTAAAATATTAAAAGAATTATATATATCGAAAATGTTGATGGTCATGTTGGTTTCATTATTTGGTAAAAATTATGTTTAATATCATGGTCACGAGTTTGATTGTGAGAATCAATATTTAACTCAAATTTATTTAAAAGTAGTGATACATTCTTAGTGTTTGTGGTCTCCTTCCTCCAATTCATACTAAAAAAAAACTTAAACTTATGACATTTTGATTATTAGATCATATATTATAAAGCAGTGCAAAAAATTCAATAATCTAAGTTATTCAGATTACTCAACTCAAACTATAATTAGGTTGGATTATAACTTTCTTTGGATTTGGTTGGGTTATAGTTTTATAAAAAAGAAAATTGGATTAAATTGGTTTATGCATTGACTAAATTTTGGTTTGTTCAATCCAAATAAACTCAACTCAAACTCAATCTAAAATAAGAACAATGCTATACATTTGTCATATGTGTGTGAGAGACATTAATAAGCAAGAGAAGTTTTAAACGTGTTAGTTGAGAGCATGTACTAACATATATGACTATCTTAAATTTGAATTTAGTACCATCCATGATATACCACTTGACCCTGCAATATTTGAATGTCAAGAAAACTTGTAAGAAATTAATTTTTAAGTAGTTGACCACTATGCATTGAACCCATCACCTTATGAAACTCAGCAACCCAAAGTCCTTTTTTAACCAATTGAGTCACTCCATGATACTTGGAACACAAGTTATTATAACCTAAACTTGTATTTAAAGTATTGGTTATTATTATAGAGAATTATGATCATAACTTTATACATATTATAAGAGAGATGAAATGCTATTTATAAATTAATTTATTAATTACTATAAATTGATGATCTAAATATAAGTGAATTATTATAATCCAATCTAACTCACCCCTTAAACAAAGGATAAACACAAGTATTACCTTCTTATTAGAAATGCAAGTTTGAGATGAAGAGAAAGTCAAAGCTCAAATCGCAAGTAATAAGATTTTGAGTTTGATTTTGGTATTATTATTTTTATTAAAATGTTTTATTTTGGAATCTAAGCCAGGGACAAACAAGAAGACTCATCCTTTACGTCAATGCAGGAAAACCAAATTATAATAATCTTTTTAAAAAATTAATTAGATGCAGCCTTAATCAAATTGTTCTAATCAAGACCCTGTTTTTTAAGCTAAATTACCTGCAACTTTGCCTTTTTTTAAGCACAATAATATTGTTATCTTGTTCGGCTGGCTGCATGTTGTTTGACTTGGAGCAGGCAAAGAATCCTGGGTTTTCTTATTTACAATTAATTAATTTATAACCTCCAAATTGTATATTTTTTTCTTTTTCTTGGCCTTTTCTTTTTGGAAAATTTTGAATTTTGATGTAACCCCAGAAGGGAAAACTGAGATCTTTAGAACAATAATGAAATTTGAAGAGAAATGTAGATGTTTTTTTCTGTATTTCAATACTGGATGAGAGAGTTTATCAAATTTATATGGAAATATAATTCAAAGAAATTCATGTATTTTACTATCTAAACTACTAAAAGTCCTTAATTTTGGGACCATGTAAAAGAAATTGCAAAAGAAATGTGAGTTTATACAGTTTCTACAGTTTGTTGTCTATTCTCAGCTGGTTGAGACCTTGTTTCTCTGTTGGCAAACCATTGAACTGTTCTTTTAGCAATTGGGAACCAAATTTGTGATCTCTTTTTTTCAGAAGATTCTCCAATTTCAACTTTTCTGTTAAAAAACACATCTTCCCCAAATCTTGACATGCCTGTGATTTCTGAAACTGATCTTCTTGCTTCTGTGCTTGTAATTCTTGCTGTTTTATTTGGATTTGCATTAGATTCTGATGTAGAAGGGAATCCCAAATCTTGAAATTTGTTGTTTTGGTTGAGATTTATCTCCTCTTTGATCTTCATGATTTCTTCATTTTGTGCAAGCATTGACTGCTCAATGTCTGTTTCCAAGGAAGTGAATCTTCTGCTTGAATTGGAGTCAATCATCTCTTTGTTTAAGAACATCAGGTCCGAGGAACTTACGTTGCTCCATCGGTTCATGAACACGAAATCGGATACGATGATCTTGTGATTGTGTCTGTGTATGTTCTTCATGTTCTCATCTCCAATATCACTGGCCTTTTGTATCAGCATTTCCCCTTCTAATTTGTCACTCTTTAAGATCTTTCTGAAGCTTCTTCCAATAATGCTGAATCTAGAAGAGCCATTGAGTTTTTGCTGTTGTTCTTGTTGTTCCTGTTCTTGTCTTTGTACAAAGAGCTCTATGTTTGAGTCTTGTTTCAGCTCTGATGTGTTGTTGCATAAGAACCTCATGCTGGTTGAGCCAGTAAAGAGCTTTATGTCCTCCGCGCTAACTCTTTCCCTGCAAAGAGGACAGCTCGCGTGTATCTCGAGCCAACGGTCGATGCAGTTGATATGAAACGCGTGCTTGCACTTCGGCAACAACCGGAGAATTTCGATATCTTCGAATTTCGAGAGACAGACTGCACATTCCAGCCCTTCTTTGGAGCCTTTGAGTGTGGAGAATCTAAAGAACGGAAGGGACTCAATAACCGTCTTGTCGATTCCGGAAAATCGAGAACTTGATCTGACTTGTCCCAGATGGTTTACATCATCCCTACCTACAGAAGATCTCCTATGACAGAATTTTGCATAAACAAGGAGAAGAAATGTCATAAAAAACATAACTCCAAGAATCCCTACCACAAAGGCAAGGCTCGGCTGAAAAGCTTTGCTTTCAGCATCTTTAGAGGGATCTTGAGCTTCAACATAAGAGAACAAAGAAATGAGGCAGAAAGCAATCGAGCTTAACCGGTTCATCGATTCTTCGATAGCCGATACTCACTCGATCTTGAAAAGTTTAAAAACACCCTTTTTGATAGGTATGAAAAGGGTTGAAAATTTGAGGAATTTATACAAATGAGATTCCTCCCACCATCTGTGCTGGTTCCTTAATCTTTCTCTGGCTGCTGTTCTAATGCACCTTCATAAAACATTTAAAAACTGCAAGTTTTATTGTAGTTTGAAAATTCAGAAGAGATGATGGCAAGGTCAAGGGAATTTTAAATTTTTGTTGACAAATGTGGGGTAGGCAAGGCATTACTTGGGAGTTAAGTAGCAGACAAATAGAGAGGGGAAAAAACAAAATCAAAAACAAAAAATAGATAGGCATATGACATAAGATGGAAAGAAGCACAACGAAGCGTAACGCACTTTTTTGATATCGATCGAATGGATTCGGTCAACTATATATCACCAGCTCCAAAACAAAACTTATCTTGATGCCTCCAATCATTCAGATAAAGGGGTAAATGAAAACAAATTATTACTTTATCATTTAGCCCTGACATTATTTCTTTTATATGAAAAGGCTGGCTTAAACAAATGGGAATTCTGAGAGTCCTGCAACATGTAGGGAATTATGACTCATTCCAAAAATACACTTTGTCTTCAAGGCGTGGTTACACAAAAAGATCTCGAAATTGCGTCGCAGTCAAAATATAACTTTTTTCCTCACACCCTTAGCATTCTTTTGTACAGAACCCTGGTTGTTTGGCAAAATGTGAAAATGTGACTTGCTTTCTCACTTGGTATAAAATTGTGATCAGAAAAGTTTGCATCTAACTTCGTGATAAGAACCGAACAACTCTGATACCAATGGATAGAATTCGATTGAATTGCAAAATAAAGGTTAGCAAAACTACAAGATAAATCAAGTAAGTCGAGGTACTTGGACCTCTCTATCATTGAGATCACTCAAGCCCTTTCTCATTTTCCACTTCCTCTTATTATAACCAAATAGCATAACAACCTCCCTAGCCAATTGCTAATATACCCTTATAAATATCCCTATTTATCTTCTAAGCCATTCCTATCAATCACCATCTTATGACCAAAAGATGGTAAGTTAAAATTTTGGAGAAGTCTTCAAAAGAACTTAAAATTTTGGATTAGTTAGGCACAAGCCTCTGTTGCATTGAACCTCTACACCACCAACAACACTCAACAGAAAAATCCTATTATTACAAAACAATCAAATGTGGCCCATGTTGTAAACAAGGATTGCAAACCCTTAAGACCATATTTTCAAAAAAAAAAAAAAAAAAAAAAAAAAAAAAAAAACTTATGATCATTTTGTCTACACATCTGGCTGCTGAGTGTACTTTGTCAGTTGAGACCTTTGTTCCCTGTTGGCAAACCATTGGACTGTTCTTTTGGCTATTGGCAACCAAATCTGCCTAACTCTGTAATCTTTTGCATTAGCTTCAATTTCACAAGTTTCTGATCTTATTGTATTCTCATTGAAATTACCAAATCTTGAGAAAGCAGTGGTGTCTGAAACAGATCTTCTTTCATTAAGATTTGTTGTTCTTGATGTACTTGCATTTGAATCTGATATAGAGGGAATACCTGAGATTGAAACTATGCTATTTTTCTCAGCTATGCTTATCCTTTTCTCAAATGATCTCTTCATTTCCATTTCTTCCTTGATTTCTGTTATCTTCTTGCCCCCGGTTTCTCTCGTTGCCGATCGACGAATGTCTTCCGAATCCAAAGAAGAGAATCGATTGCTTGATGTAGCCCCGAGCATCTCTGTGTTCAAGAACATGAGGTCAGAAGAACTCAAATTGCTCCATCTGTTCATGAAAACAAACTCAGATACAAGAATCTTGTGTTTATGCTTGTGAAAGAGCGCCCGTTCTTCACCTTCGCATTCCCCGGCTTCGTTTTCGATCAAGACTTCTTTTTTCTTGTTACCCTTTTCAGTTTTTCTGAAGCTGCTTCCAATGTGGAACCTTGAAGAGTTGTGATGATCTTCCTCTCTCTGCACAAAGAGCTCCATGTTTGGATCTTGTGGCAGCTCTGCCTGGCTGTTGTTCCTCAAGAGTCTCGTACTGTTCGAATAAGTAAAGAATGCAACATCCTCGACACTGATCCTACGCCGACAGAGTGGACAGCTTGAGTGGTTTTCAAGCCAATGATCAATGCAGCCAATGTGAAAGGCATGCTTGCATTTCGGAAGCAATCGAAGAACCTCGATGTTCTCGAATTTGGATAGGCAAACTGCACATTCTAGCCCTTCCCTTGATCCTTTGAGGGATGAGAATCTAAAGAAAGGGAGTAAATCAATCACCTTTTGATCAACTCCAGAAAATCCTGAGTCTGATCTGAGAAGTCCAAGCCCGAGATGAGCTCGTGGTTCGCCACGAAGATCGGAATTCCCGTAACAGAATTTAGCGAAAATAAAGAAGATCAAGGCCATGAAGGGAATGATGGAGAGGATTCCTATAACAATGGTGAGGTTTTGTGAAATACCAAGATCAGTTTTTGATGGAGAAGGTGCTTGTGCATTGACAGAAAAAGGTTTAATAGCCATAATCATCATAAAAAAAAACTCATAAAAAAAAACTCTTCTCAACTCCAAACTCTTCTATTTCTCTTCTCTATCTCTTGTTGAAATAAAGCCACAAGGAAATAGAGTTGTTGAGAATTAAAAGCCAAAAAGTGCAATATTTGGATAAACCAATATCATCAAGCAAAAAGTTTCTGATATCAAATATAATTCTCACTCAACCATCATCTTGCTGCTCATAAGGCAAGCTAGAGGACTGAACTAATACTTTTGAATAATTTCATTTCAGATAGTTTCTAAAGCTTTCAAGAATTCTAAATGACAAACCAGTTTTCTAACTTCAGTTGATGTAACAGCAGGTTTTCAGAGAAAAAAAAACAAATAGAGATGTAAGAAGAGGATTTGAAATAAATTTGAAATAATAAATGATTCATTAAAGGTAGCAAAAAGGTCAAATGTTAGCCAACTTTTGAGCTCCAGAAAGTCAAGTTTGTATATAGTCTGCCTAATTTTATAGGACAGATTTCTAGTGTGACAGTTAGCAGTCACCTTCCATTTTATTGCTGAATAAATTGTTAATTAAGGAATTAGTGGGTAGACAGCTAAGGAATTAATGAATTTTTCAATTAATGAATTAGTGGGTAAATAATTAAGGAATTAAACGATTTATTCAATTAAGAAATTAGTGGATCCTTAATTTAGGAATTAATGAAAAACATTTTTGATAAATATAGAGTCAAATATGGTTAGGAAATTGTAAGAAACTTGGAGGCCTTGTAATAGATTATAAATACAGTGCTCATTCCATAGAGCAAAGTAGAGAAATAGAGAGAAAAAGTGAGAGCAAATATAAAGATAAAGAGCTTTAGAGAGAAAGGAAGTGAAAGTTGTAGATAGCATTTTTTGAGAAATAAAATAAAGTAGTTTTTAAATAATTTGTGTTTTATTGATTTATAATTTGGAAATTAACTTCTACATTTATTTCATCTAACTCAATAACAACTCACCGGTTTGGGCATAATTAAGTTGTTAAGCTATCTGAGTATAATTCAATTGACATATTGGATATGCTAACAACTAAAAAATGTGATTCGAGTAGTAAACTTACAACTGTACTACAAAAAAGAATTGTTAAGCAATCTATATCTTGACTTAAGGTTTAAATTCTCACTTTTATATTAATTGAACTTTAAAAAAAAATTGGCAAGGAATCTAAGGATAACAGCTTTTATAAGAAATTGAAAAAACTTTAAAATTACTTGAGTGGATTTTCTAAATTTTGTTCTCTTCATTCATTCTCTATGATATGTGCACATTTGAATAAACTTTTACGAACAAATAATTGACTGATTAACAAATTTATCAAAACCCGAAAGAAAATTAACAAAAAGCAATGAAATATACTTCTTTTTTCTGAATTCTTCTTTTTTTCCTTGAAAAATAGTTTTTACAACTATTTTGACAAACAAATTATTTTAAAACTTGTGCAATAGTTCAATCGAAATAAATGACTTTAAGTCAACAAAAGGCCACAAGTCAAATTTCTCCCCCCAATAATTTACTAAAAAAATAATAAAGAATAAAAAAGAATAATTTTTTTAAACAGACGTTCTTAAAAAAAAAATGAATATTAGTCCAAATATGTTTTCCACATCACTTTTATTTTTTCCTTTTATTTTTAGTTCAACATTTGGAGGGAAAGATTCAAACCTATAAACTCTTGATTATTAAGTCGTACATAATATCATTAGAGCTCTGATTCCTTTTGAGGCTCCCACATCACATATTCGGGTTTTATACTTTCCTTTCTCTACGACCCCATTCAAAATGCAAAATTTATTTTCAAGGTGAAAAGTAGTGAAAGTTGATTCAATCTCAAATAAGAAAATAGTGACAAAGATATCTAACAATATATAGATTTCAATTTACATGCCATGGAAAAACCGAATAATGACAACAATATACTAAAATTGAAAGAATAATCCATAAACCAATATTTATCAAATGAAAGTTCCCCTTCAATAATGTCAATCTTATAGGTCATTATTTGCACCTAAAATTGGAAAGTGAAGAAAGTTGGCAGTGTAGACACTAAATTTGCTGACACGTGGATGGTGGTCCATGGTCTGATTGGCTACAGCAGGGAAAAGCTGACAAGATGAGCAGCAAAAAGACAGACAAGTGGGTTGTTGACACGTGTAAAAGTTCCAACTTCTCTGCCAAGCCAAACAGCAAACTAAATTTCAAACCCCAAGAAGAGATTCTGCATTTGTCTACTTCTTGAGCTCCATTTCTGCAGATTTGCCATTATTCAGCTGTAATGTAAATTCATAATATTACGAAAACGGCAATCAACAATCGATAACGAAGATAAACAAAAACGTGTATCGTAAGAGAAAAAGAAAGAACACACACAATTTACGTGGTTGACTAACGTTGTGTTAGCTAGTTCACGGGAGAGAGAGAGCAATTTTATTCAGAGGAGGCGAGTTACATATTCCAGAATAATGAATATCATAATCAGCTATGATTTAATTCGAGCTTATATATGCGCTCTCAATAAACCCTATTACAGAGTCCGTAAACTTAAAATAGAATGCGTTGTGGAAACAGAATGCTCTGCGAAGTGCGGTTAGCGGATGCGAAATCCGAACGTACAACGCAAAAAGACGGAATCCGTTCACGCAATAGAATGTTGAATGCGAAAATACGTTTTTGCAACGAGGGTGTTGCCCCCACACCTCCACTCGATGATCGGGCAGCGAAATCTCCGACTAACTAATCGCTAAGGCATTAATGCATTCAAGGCATAATGCAACACATAACATAAATCATAATAACAAAGGCCAATAATAACACAACCAACATAAGTGTATTCTCATAATTAAGAGATGTGAGTTCAACTTCTCATCCCAACCGTTGTTGAATTCAAAAAAAAAAATGATAACAATAGTTAGAAACTGCAGGACCTTCAACCTTCCCTTCAATCATAATTTGGTTAGTTTGATATAAATTCCACCCACAAAAAGCAATTTACTCCAGTCCTTGTACAAGTAACCAAGAAGCTTCATTGAATGTAGTAATGTCATTCTCAGACCTTGTACAAAAGTCAGTAGAATCAGTTAAAACAAAACTTTCCCAGTTTCTCAAAATCAAGGTTGATAAGAGTCAAAAGTATATATCCAAGGAAAATGATGAGATGTGTGCTTCTTCTACAAGGGGTTAATACAAAGAATGCTGTTTAATTCAGTCCAAGAGAGAATTCCTAATCCTGACTATGCAAACATAAACATTATGAGTCAACTTTATGTAGAGGTTGAAGGGTTATTTGAAAATGAAGCCAAACGAGTTTCGTTATCCGAACCAACACGCTCTTCACTAGCATGTCGAACGAAGTCCTCTGGAGACATGTGGGTACCGTGGCATGCACAGACAATCTTGATCTGGCTTGCATTGAATCTGTAAGTCACACCAGAAATCGTTCTCCCATTCGGGCCTGGACCAGTGGCAGAAACCCAAGGTAGATTAGGTAAAGAACCACATCCCCCAAATTTAACATCTGCAGCGAGGCCTGGCTTTATACCAGAAATTTCGTCTAGCAAACCTCCTATTGATGCATCATTCGCTCCGAGGATACAGCTTCCTTTTGCCCCTGCTTGAGAAGAGGACCCTTCTTTGACAATAGGCCGTTCGCTATCAACTTTGTCCCGTTCTAACGTCTTGGCATCATATGGAGTAACCTCAGCTGAATTAGGAAGAATTCCTTGCATTCAATCAACATTCATGACAAAGGGTAAGAATTTATCATGAATAAAGAAGAGGGAAAGAAAAGGGACTCTAAAATTTCTTTAAGTTTATAACAGTTCGAGTAAATTCTATCAAAACCTGTTATGCCATGTTAAAATCTCAGACCTCAGTTTTTTTAATAATAACAACAAAAAAATAATGCATGAATTTCAATATTTATTTTGGACAGCCCCTCATCCTGTTAACATTCAATGATATAATTTAAAACCAAGATCGATCTAGACTTATAAAGAAAGGGAACGGAAGAAATGAGTTTTTCAGCTAAGATTTTTATCAGCAATTAAGGTAGGATAAGATGTTTACCTGAAGAAGGTTGACCACAAGGATTATGCAACTGTGGCTGGGAAATCAAACTGCGCGAATTATCTTTATGTAAAGTTGGAAGCTGGCTAAGAGAATAGCCAAACATCAAAGGCAAGTTTCCAGGAGTCATAGGTTGGATCCCGCCTTGTACACCATTTTCAGCGAGGAATACTTGTTGCCTTAAACCATGTAGAGAATGGCCAGTTGAACTGAATGCACCAGCATTGTGAGACTCTTTGACTATTGAAGGAGAAATACCATTCAGCGTACTTGATGTTTGAGTCAAGAATGGAACGCTTCTGTTGAAATTATGAAGCTCCATATCCCTACCTGATGAACCGTTAAGCTTCTTCTGTCCACCCAAGTCTATAGTACTTAACTCCGAATGTCCATCATTTTGTGAAACCGGCCTTGATGTAGAACCCTGAAGTTCAGATTCTCCTACGACCTCACTTTCAGCTATAAGTGATGTTTTCGTCTTCTCATCTACATCGTTTTGACAAGACTCTCCTTCATGCTTCTTTTGGCAGTTTATCTCCTCAAACAACATCTTCCGTTTATCACCCACTTCGGGCTGTTTTTCTTCCTGGATGTCCACACGGTTCTCATTTTTCATCATCCATAGAGAATTATCTCCATCTGTATGAGCCCGGGAAAGGTCATTAAAAAGATTCTCTTTAACCTTTATCGAGTCACTTCTTAAGAGACCTGAGCCAATATCTTGTCTCTGATTGCCACCTTGGAGGAAATTCTTGAAATCATCTATTATTTTACTACCTCTATCACTTTCCATTGTTCCAACATCGGAAGTGCATATATTTTTACCTTTGTCCTTGGTCGATGATCCTCCACATGACAAACCCAAGCAAAGCTCAAGCCCATTGTCCTCCTCCATGTTTCGTGTCGAGAGTTTACCCAAGATCACGAGTCATTGATCATCCATCAATACTTGACTCAGGCTGATATACAAAAAGAACCTCACGCATAAGAAGTAAGAACAATATCAAATTAAATTTTAAAATATCATGATATTTAACCTTAGCCCAACAATGAAATATATAATGCAAAAAAGATAGATTGCAAAATCCATAATTAATCCATTGCAGATAAATCCTCAGGTCTCATAGTGATAAACATTAAACAAAAAGAAGAAACATGTCAATGACATGGATATTTTGGCCTAACATAGACTGGCCAAACCAGAAAATCTTGTTGATCAGAAAACCCTGGTGGTATGGCATTTCAAAAATGTGAGAAACTCAAGAAGAACCATGAAGGTCACCTATCTAGGAATTAATTTTTACGAATTTTCTTGACATTCAAGTATTGTAAGATCAGACATTATATTTCGTGAGAATAGTTGAGCTGTGCATAGTTGGCCCAGACAATCATAGATATTCACACAAAAAACAATCTGATTTTTTGTTACATTAAATAAAAGTCTCAAAAGGTCCCCAAGGCGTGGCACAAGTGGTTGAAGACTTATGTTTTGAAGGTGTGCTCTGTTCAAGGTCCCAGGTTCGAAACTCACCTATGACATTAATTGATAGACACCTCCCGTGTCTCCATTCCTTCGATGTCTCCCTGTGCTTGGCCTAGGGACAAGCGTGGTTACCCCGGATATAGTGGAGCAAAGCTTCGATTTCCATGTTTCAAAAAAAAGAAGTCTCAAAACATACAATCCACTTTCAAATCCAAATCATAGTTTTATTGATCCCAATCAAAATTGAGCCACACAAAAAACATAACATGCAAATTCTGATGAAACTTGCATTAAGATTTCCCAAAGCCATCTAAAATGCAGATAGGAACATGCTTACATTCCAACAAAACAGAAATTTATGAAACAAAATTCTTGTGACACATGTAAACACAGGAGATCAACAATCCAAAAGCGAAATCCCATCTCAACTAAATCATAATAAAAATCGGGCACAATCAAGAATGATGAAGACACATACGTAATCAATCGGGTAAGTAAATTACCAGAAAGGGGTGATTGAAAGAGAGAAACATAAGCCCTAAGTGAAGTGAATTTCTTCCAAGTATGAACTTCAAAACCTAGATTATGGCACTAATTTGGCGCCATGAGCAGCTTGGTTTCGTGTTCTTCACTCGAACAAATCAAATCATGGATTCGATCAAAGCTTCTCTTCCGATGAAATCGCCTATTGATCGGCCCTGCTTTTCAGCACTTCGCTGCAACTTTTGACCAAATCAACCTACGACTACTTTTTCTTTCTCGCGCTTTTTCAGCACGACGGAAATTTTGAGTAAATTAACCAAAAATGTTCCCAAAATTCGAGTGCTGCAATGAAAAAACAATAATACCATGTTTGGTTTGCGGTTTGGAATCTCGAGTTTGGATTTGGAATTCGGATACGGGATTTCGAGGAATCCAAATTTCGAGGAATCTAAATTCCAACCCACAAATTAAACAAGGCGTAAATTTAAAATTAGAAGTTTTTTTTTTATTACAACAATTGAAGATAAGAAATAGTTGAATTCAAGACCTCTAAATTATTAGTTATATACTGACATACCTAGAGTCTTTGCTTTATTGGCATTTAAAATTGGAAGTCGTACCCATATAATTGAGATTTTATTGTTTTCATTCCTATTCTTTGATATTAAATTCAAATATTTGGGTATTTATTATCTAAACGAATTCTAGTTATAAATGCTTTGAAAATATTCAAGCTAAAAATTAATTCTACACGAAAAAACAGCTATAGGTTTTAAAAGCATTTTTAAAACTTTTGAAGTTTTGAGATTTTTTTTGTCAACAAAAAAAATTCAAAACTCTACTATTCTCCATAATAAATTGTCCATCATTAAATCGGTTCGATAATAAATATTCTTTTTTTCATTAATTTTGGAAGAGTCAAATAAATGACAATCAAATATCAATTTTCAAGATCGAACTCATGACTTTGGTATTGAACTGGATTTCTATCAAACAATGAAATCATCGGGTAACCAACCATTTCGATAATCTCCTAAATATCGTTGACTTTAAAAAAACGTAACTAATAAGATAACTACATATAAGCATTACACATCTTATATATGCCCATTTATACATATATACACATGGGTTAAAGTTGGGGGAGTTTTTTTTTTTTTTTTTCGTGATTATATATAGGTACGCGCCCTTTAACTAAAAAAAAAAATAAAAAGTATTAATTATTTAGTTTCCACGTAAAATTAATTTTTAAAAGAAAATAAGTTTAAAGTAAATTAAAAAAACAACAAAATTTAAAAATGAGCATTATTAAAAATATAAGACAAAACTAAAATTAGACCTGAACTTAAAGATTTAATTGAATAAAAAAAATAAATTATTTATAAAGACGAAGAATTACATGAATAATTAAAGAATAAAATAGAGAAAATAAAGTATACAAAATAAGTTTTTTTTTTATATATATATAATGTAGAAAACGGGAGAAGGAGAGAAAATATAATAGCAAAAACATAAAATATAATCAAAGTGAAAAATCATAAAAAAATATCTATAAACAAGACAGGATCGAACCTTGCCCAATGAAGAAGTATGGGAGGCCATCTTTATAGAGACACCAACATTGAATAAAATTAAAGTACGCATTGTGTAAATTATATCTATAAACCCAAAACTTTTACCAAAAGAGTCGGTGATGCAATAATTTCATTGTTTGGTTGTAAACCAGTTCAACACTAGTGTTACTGGTTCGAACTCTAGAAGGATCGGTATTTGTCATTCTCTTGGCGGTCCATCCTTGTATATATAAAAACTTTATTTACTTGCATAAATAATGTCATAAAAATGATATAACGGTTATATGTTCGATTATGAATAAAATAAAAGAATGAAACAATAATAACAAATAAAGAAAAATAAAACCACAGACCTTATTTTTTAAATTAAAAAGAAAGACCCACTCTACCCTATCACAAGATCAGTGGCCCTGTTGCTAAGAATCACAGTTTTTTATGCAACTTCTATTTTTTAACTCCTTTTAATTCCTCATCCAAGTTAGGAGGTGCTCGGATAAGGTATTGAATAATAAATTGATTTTAGAATTGATTTTAAATAGTTAAAAATTTAGAGTTGTACTCAAAAATTTAATTGGATGTAGATTTTATGTAGATAAGTTAGAAAAAATTGCTTGTTTGAATGCAAATTTAAAATGAGTAGTTATTTTAAGTAGTTAAAAAATAATAATAAAAAATAAGTGGATAAAATTTTATTATTTTGGAGAGTTAGGAAATAGAAATAAATAATTAAAAATGAGAAATAATTTTGAGTAGTTATAAATAAATGATTAAAAATGAAAAATTATTTTGAGTAGTAAAAATGAAGTATTATTTTGAATAATTATAAAAATTTGTTTAGATGTAATGTGAAAAAATATTATATTATACAAGTTGTGTTGAATTTTATTGGTTATATATCTAATTTTCTTTTTATTATTCAATACTATTTGAAGTGTGTGATTTGAATTTATAATATTGATGTTATTACTTTTATTGGCGAAGATACTTCATGTTGGCAAAAAAAAACAGATAATTGTTACATCATTTGTAATTAATTATCCTTCCTGGTCTTTGTGTTGAATTTCTGGTGCTTTGGCTATAAATAATGATCCTTCAATGTCTTTTTTTATTTTTTTTTTATTTTTTATTTTAATGATAATGATCCTTCAATGTTGGGCTCTTCAGTCAACGTGGAAAAATCCCTCCCATTAACCGTATACAATATTTCAATGGATAACATCAATGGACTTTTGTTTCCCCCCTAAATAAATAAATGCAAATATAATATACGGTGATACCGATATTAATTTTATTTTAATATTTGAGATTTGAACTTAATTTTATTTTAGTTTCTATCTTTTAGATTTAGATTTAGATTTAATTAGTTTTAACTTGACTGTTATACTTTTAAAAGTTTTATATGAATTCCTATCCTTTATAAGTCACTTCCAAATAATATTTTTTAAAAAAATTATTTGTTTCCTTCTTCAGTTATGAGGTATAGATTCTAATATATGTTAACTAGAAATAATGAGTTAGGTAGAAAACAACATAGTCCCAAAGTGTCGCATATTACAATAAAAGATCCCAATTGATATAAAAAAGGTTGATGGTTTAATAATTTCATTGTTTGATAGTAATTTAATTAAATACTAAGGTCCCGAGTTCAATCCTAAAAATCAGTATTTTTTAAATTTTAAGAATTGATATTAAGTTTTTTTTTTAAAACAAAAAGATTCATAGACCGAAATAGAATAAATTTCGAAACTAAAATTGATTTTTTAAAATTTCAAAGACTAAAATAAAATTAATCCTTTAGGGCGTGTTTGTTAGGGGCATTAACTTAACCCGGGTTAAGTTAATGCCCCTAACCCGTGTTTGGTTTGTATTTTAC
>JBBMEF010000008.1:6947665-6990777 GCA_037832685.1 Sicyos baderoa | reverse complement strand
CCTCAAACAAACTTAACTAACAACAAACTTAACTACCTAGGTTACAACAAGTTTAACTACTCTAACCTACACTTTCACTATCCGTTCAACTAATATATTTTAAACTTTTATCAGTTCAACTAATGGACTTCTATCCATTTTGAGTGATTGAATAGTGCGATCAATTACTTTTGTGCCACAGATGAATAAATTTGGAAATTATGCTATACATGATTTTTTTTTTTTTTTTTTTTTTTTTTGTCATATACATGCAAAATCCTCATTTTATTATCACTCATAGAATTGAATACTTATTTTAAAAAATCATGTGTTATAGATGAATTATTTTAGAAATTGTTCTCCATATATAACACACGAGTCACATGAAAGTCTTGTAATTTCTAAGACTGCATTCAATTTTCAAGATCTTCATGAAGTCTTATGATATTCTATAGTTCTTTTGGGTGCTCTTTTCCAAACCATTACAGTGAATCGAAACTTGTATAGTTTTTCATGGTACATTGTGAGCTGAGGTTTGATACTTTTTGGGCTCGACAACTTGAGTTTGAACTTTGGTAACTTTGGACATAATCCTTTAAACTTAGACTTCTAGGTTTGAATTGTTCTTGGGCTTATTTAATTTTGGGCCCATTTGCAATATGACCCAAATTGATCAAATAGTACTTATTCAATCGACCGAACGGATTAGTGACATAATAATTTCATTGTTTGATTATAAACCAGTTCAACATTAGGTTCACAAGTTTAACATGATATTATTTTATAATTTGAGTAAACTGTAATAACAGTTAAGTTTAACATTAATCTACCAATAAAAACAGTAACTTAACGACATCGAATATGAATTCTCGAACTAAAAAAAGTTTTCACATTAATCCAAGGTGATTTGAATTTAATATATTCATAATCAATGTAGTTATCACTCTTTTTGTATCTATTATTTTTTTAAGTCAATCGGAAAGGTAAGTTTTGATTTGAGAAAAAGATTTCACATGAGGCTATTTGATAATGTTACCCTTAGTTAAAGTTTTTCTTAAAAAATTGTTTTTAATAAAATTATTATTTTTTTGAACAGATGACGATGGAATTGAATTCGATTATAACTAATTAACCCGTCATCAACTCTTTTGATAACCATTTTCCAACTTCTACTTGTTGCATTTAGATTTAAATTAATATATTATGATTTATAAATAGCTTTAGTAACAATTTTGCAAATATGGAAACTCTGTTCGGCAACAACCGTTGGACACCCTTCAGGTGGAATTTTAAAAGGAAAAAATATGGTAAAAATAGAATCCTTTGAAAGATGAGCTAAGAATTCTAAAATTGAGTCTTACATTGGAAAGAAGTTTTCTGCATGTGACGTAGAATTTCTTTTAGGTTCAATTTGAATATTCAAATACACTTTAGTTGAACTATTACTAAAAAAGAAAAAAACAACCTTCCCATGACAATAATAATAGAATGTGTAAATTGAAAGAAATGCAACGGTCGATAACGCAATCAATTATTTTATTTGGTGTTAATCCCGAGAATCAGTATTTGACTTTGTAATATGTGAATTCCACATCACTCTATTAATCCTAGATTAGTTCTTGTAACTTGAGTTAATTAAGGAAAATAGTTTTAGCTAATTAAGAGTGGTGTATTTGTGCTAGTATATAAAGCACCTTAGGGTTGAGTTTTATTCTCCATTGGAGAGAGTAAGAGTGAAGAAACCCTAACCCCCTTTTGTTACGAGCCTTTGTACATCAGAAACGATTAAGATCGATCGTTTCATAACAGTGGAGTAGAGACGTTCCTGAACCACTTAACTACGGTGTTCATCTCTTCTCCTCCCTTCAGTATTATGTTTTGTTTTGAATTGGTAATTGTGCATTCATTCTTAGGTTAGATGTTTATCTAGAATTTGCACTATAGGCTTTTTGTAGGATCAGTTGCACGATTGATTATCTGGTTTGGAGTTAATCCATTTTAATTCCAAAAATTGCAACAATTTCTTATAAGACCGAGTGATTTTTTTTTTAAAAGATCAATTTGTACGAATATTTTTTAAAATCATGAAGCATCTGTACGAATGAATATTTATGGATTTAGAGTTAAAAATTCACAACAAACCAGAAAAATTCAAAGGAGGGAAAAACTTAGAAATAAAGGATGATCTCCATAAAGAAATAGAAAAGAAATTTGATGATTGAGTGAAAAGTAAGGCCTCTTATTTGGCAGACTAATTTCCAAATCATCCAAATAAACATCTGGCCCCAAACGTTTCTAATTTACCAAACATGACCCACGCCACTTTGTCTAATTCCAATTTCACCCCATCATTCTCAAACAAATTAATTGAATGTGTCCATTTCAGGACACATTCTCAATTATGTGTGTAGCATTCTACCTCACCCATCATACATATAAACTTTATTCTTAACACTATTACAACTACAATATTCAATTTTTCCATTCTACTATAAATCTTTCATTTTAATATTATGGTGTAATTTTGAGAAATCTAGATTTAAAGTCTTCATTGCAACAAGACATTAGAAAAAATGTTCTTGTTATCAAATAAGTTATTATACACTCTATGAGATTGAAATGTATCAATAGAATCAATGTAATGTTATATATTTCTTTTGGATCATGTTATAAATATAATTTTATGAAGTTAATTTTTTTTAATAAATGCTGTAAAAATGCTAGACATGACTTAAATCATTATCTTTTATTTTTTTAGTTAAATAGTAGGTAGGATGAAAGATTTTAATGGTTGATCTCTATATTGAATTATATCGTTTCTTTTATTAATAAATGGAACGTAACGAAGGCTCTTATTCAAAAGTTGTTGAAGTATAGAGATTAAAAATGAGATCGTTGACTCTCTTGCTAAGTTCTGGTCCTCTCCCTATAAAGTTAGATCCATATTTTGAAAGGAAAGATCTCCACTCTACGCAAAATGAGACACAATTGTAATAGCTTACGGTGTATTAGTTTGTCTTCTTCTTAACATGTTTTGTTTGGTTTCTATATACATATATTTGATAGACTTATTTGTTGATATAACAAAGAAGGGTGTATTAAAAAAAGGATTAAGAAGCATTTAAAATATGGAATTGGGAAGAACAAAATCACATGATTTGCGACCAATATTATTAGTATGGTAAGAAATAATTGAAGTGAAGAAGTGGGCCACCACGACACAGAGAACGTGAGAAGCATCACCCATGTCTGAATCTCTTCTTAACTCTTTACCCAAACACACAAACATTAGACTCATTCTTGCATTCATATTTCTCACCGCATTTGAGGGGAAGAGAAGAAATGGTTATTTGTGTTTGATACGAAGATAATAATTATTAAAAAAATAGTATCTCTCATATATTAAGATGTAATGAATTATGAAAAGACTATAATGAGGTGGTTTAAAAGGGTTTTGACGTGTTTAAGATGATGAAATGTAGGGCTGTTCATCGGTCGGTCGGTGTCGGTTAATGGCGAAAATCGACACCGAAACCGACATATAGACAAAAAACGTGACCGAATTTTTTTTTTTTTAAATTTCGATCGATCGGTGAAGGCGGTCGGTGCAGTCGGTTAATATTTTTTTAATTAAAAAAAAATCTTTAATTTATATATATTTTAAAAGTCATTTTTACACAATAAAAAAACAATTAAAAATGCAAATACTAAATGGGCTAGGACAATGAACATGAGATTGAGCTTATATGCATGTCAATATAAAATTTCTGAATAATATGATTAATATCAAAATTCGATCGGTTGGTCGGAGTTTTTTGAAATTAATCAAAATTCGGTCGATTGATCGGTTAAGTCGGTTAATAGATGACCTCTCTAAAATTTGAAATTTATAGTTATCCAAAATCAGTTAATAGCATGTTAGTTTTGTTTTGGGGTAAATTATTTAAACAAGTTACAAATTTTATCCTAAAAATTGATATTGATATTTGATTCTCATTCATTTCGAAGGTGTAATAAAAATAAATATGTAAAAATGTTATGTAAAAATGTTATGTAAAAATATTGAGATTGAATAATTTATGGGAATAATATTTAGGATTATTGATTGAGAGTCCAAAGTTGGAAAGAACCGGACCCCGCCACTCCCCTGTCTCTCTTCAAAGTCAGTCTTACCCTTCTTCTTCCCCTTTCCCCTATCTCTTCATTTTCAAATCCCCCAATTTCTCATCATTTCTCCCAATCCCCAAACCCCATTTCTCAATCCATATTCTTCTTTTGATTTCTGGGTTGCAACGAACACCATGAACGCCGCCGGCCGCCACGTTTCCAGATCTAACCCGGCGGCGCACCACCAGCGCCAACACTCCGACATCTCCCTCGACGCCTTCTGCGGCAAATGGGCTCAGCCCCCCTCTAATCTCTCTCATGTAACACTCTTCCAATGTGTTTGTTTCTGTGCCCTTTGTTGTGGTGTTTCTGATTTGGGTTTTCCCTTTTGGGGGTTTTAGGATTTCGGGTCGAGAGCGAGCAGGGGAATGCAGAGGAGTTTCAACGATCTTGGCTCGGCGGATTCGATGACTCCGCAGGCTCGGTCGCGGTCCTCGAGCATGAGGAAGAATGCGGATGAGATGTTTCTTTCTACCCATTACAGCCCTGGCTTGCTCGATCTTCATTCCTTCGACACTGAATTGTTGCCTGAGGTTCACATTGTTTACTCGAATTTGAATTTGAATTTGAATTTTCTTTGTTTTTTTTTTTGAATTTCCTTGATTTGCGGATTCTGGTGGGCTATTTGTTTATGCCAGTGTGGTTTGATTGCTTTTTTGGATTTTGGGTATTTCTCATTTCTTGAGAATATTCAAGTTTTGAGTTGGGGTTTAATCCATTTTTCCAATTTTCATTGCTGGTAATTGGGGTTGAGATTGTTTCATTAGTTTACTCCTTTTTCATTTGAATTTACATTTTTTTTTAATTTCCTTATTTTTCGGATTCCAATTTGCTATTTGTCAATGAGAGTGTGGTTTTATTGCTTTTTTGGTTTTTGGGTATTTCTCATTTCTCTAGATTATTGAAGTTCATCCCCTGCTTCTTACTATAGAATTACAAAACTAAGGAATGGAAGTTTGAGAGGAAGCTTTGAATTGCTGGTATTTGTGTGAAGAAGACATCGGTCTTTGCTAAATCTTTTTGATGTTTGATTCCGATTTGAGTTAATTTAATAATGTAATTTGTGGATCGGGATTCTGTCTTGTGATTCCAATTTGATGTCTCTTCGTTCAAAACAAGTTTGTATTAAATAAAGTCTCGATGAATTTGAGGAGAGTATGGTGAAAATGAAGACTTTTAATTGAGTTAGGTTTGATCACATGGTGTGTATGATTCCTAAATCTAATAAAATACTGCCTCCTTTCTGTAGTTAATTATTGCTGCACCCTCAACTCCTAAGGTTCATAATCCATTGGGTTTATAACATTACAGAATCCTTTTTTTTTTTTTTTTATTAATGTTATCAATATTTGCATTACTATTATTCTAGATTCAGAATAATGAACTGGAATGGCATCCGAGGAGAGCTCTATCCTTGAAATTTTCATATGCTCTGTTCAACAAATGTAGATTTTTTAACGGCTTCATTTTTACTCATTCAATTCATTTTTTCAGACCACTTATCGTAAAAGTCTGGATGACACCGAGGCATTTTTCGCTACCAGTAAACTTCCTAATAAGCCTGGAGGTGCATCAGACAATAATCTGCTTAAAAGCTTCTCAGTTGACAAGGAAAGAACCAACAATGTTGCTAAGATCAAAGTTGTGGTATGTCTTCTCGGTACCATATTCATAACTCAGTTCGAATGAACAAACAATGTTGAAAAGGGTTCAAGAATTAGTTTTTCTTTTATAAGGCGCTTCATAACTGGTTTTTTAGTCTTTAGGGGTGAAAATACAAATTGTTCAGGTTAATACCATGGATGGTATTTTCCGTGAAAACAGTCAAGGTGCACGTAAGCTAACCTAGACACTCACGAATATCAAAAACTAAAATAGCCGTAGGCAATAGGACAGTTGTGATAGCTTATAGAATGGAGGTAGACTCTTCCAATGTATATATTATATGTTATAATTTTTATCTTTACAGGTGCGCAAGAGACCACTAAATAAAAAGGAAATGACAAAGAAAGAAGAAGATATAATCACTATTGAGCGAATGTCGAATTTCCTTACCGTTCATGAAACAAAATTTAAAGTAAGTTCTTGATCAATAGTAATGATCATCTATTTCAATATTGCAACATGCTACATGTGAACTACAAGTATTAGAAAGCCACAAATGGTCTTTTTTTCTCTTCTGATAAGTATTGCATCTGCAGGTAGACTTGACAGAGTACATTGAAAAACATGAATTTGTCTTCGATGCGGTATTGAATGAAGGCGTTTCAAATGATGAAGTAAGTAAAAGATATGGATGAGTATCATTATGAAATTAGAATCTGTTTGATTTCTAAAGATTCGCCTTTGTTGCAGGTATACTCAGAAACTGTGGAACCCATAGTTCCTCTTATTTTTAACAGAACAAAAGCAACTTGCTTTGCATATGGGCAAACAGGCAAGTTATCAAATTCTCATGAAATTCTAACAATAACGTTTTCGTAAATTCTGTGCATATAGGAATGCATATTTACTTATTGGATATAGATTAGTTGTTGTTTTTTATGGCTGTCTAAAATAATTCCATGATTCCGTAAAAACAGATTACTAATGTTGACAGCATCTGTTCATTCTCTTGTTTATGTTGTTTTTTCTCTCTCTGTTTCATCTATGCCAATGTGCTTAACTTGAAATACATTGTTGTTCTTGTTCAGGTAGTGGAAAAACATATACCATGCAACCGCTGCCTCTAAAGGCGTCCGAAGACATTTTAAGATTAGTGCACCACACGTACTGGAACCAGGGTTTCCAATTATTTGTCAGCTTCTTTGAGATTTATGGAGGAAAACTTTTTGATCTCCTCAATGAAAGAAAGTAAGCTTTGTTGAGATTGTAGCAGAAACTGCTTGAATTCAGTTCATTTTCTTGAATATATCATCATCTTGCAGAAAACTTTTTATGAGGGAAGATGGGAAGCAACAAGTATGCATTGTGGGGTTGCAAGAATACCGAGTTTCGAATGTCGACACCATCAAGGAATTGATTGAGAGGGGAAGTTCCACAAGAAGCACTGGCACAACTGGTGCAAATGAAGAATCCTCTAGGTCTCATGCCATTCTTCAGCTTTGCATTAAGAGATCGGTAGATAGTTCCGAAACAAAGCCTGCTCGACTTGTAGGAAAGCTGTCTTTTATCGACCTTGCTGGAAGTGAACGTGGTGCAGATACTACAGATAATGATAAACAAACTAGGTGCGAATTTTCTTTTCAGAAAACTGGTTGCTATTACATAATGGACTTTATAGAGTTTTTTCTTTTTACTCCCTTTCTCATGTTGTGATTGACTTGGAAATATTTGTGTTGCAGAATGGAAGGTGCTGAAATTAACAAGAGTTTACTTGCTCTCAAAGAATGCATCAGAGCTCTTGACAATGATCAAGGTCACATTCCTTTCAGAGGCAGTAAATTAACTGAAGTTCTTAGAGATTCATTTGTTGGCGATTCACGCACTGTTATGATATCGTGTATCTCACCAAGCTCGGGATCATGCGAACACACTCTCAACACGCTAAGATATGCTGACAGGTTTGTACTTTTCCGAATTCCGAGATGTTTTCGGCTTAGTCCATTATTTGTTTAATATGATTGTCTCCTCAGGGTGAAGAGTCTATCTAAAGGGAACAGCACTAGGCGGGATCCGTTATATTCAACTTCAAATCTTCGAGAATCAACAGCTTCTTTGCTGTCTTCCTCGGTACCGACCGAGCAATCCTTTGAGGATAGCAGAACTTATTTACCAAATGACAAGAACAGATTTGGTTGGTCCAAACAGAATGAAAGGGAAGGTACTCCACCATTGAATGTTGAACGTGTTCCTAGCAACAGGACTGACATAACTTTGCCTCATCACAAAAGTCAGAGAAGTTTTCAAGATGATTTCACTGAAGACGATATCGGTTACCCTGAGCAGCAATATGAGCAAGAGAATTCATGGACAAACAATAAAATTATAGAAACTCGACAAGTGCCAGGCCTTGTCAACCAGAAGAAAACAACTAATACAGCTAACCGAAGGGATACACCCGATTTTGAGACCGATTCTCATTCAGATGATGACATTGATGCCCTTTTGAAGGTAATATAATAATAGTATTGTGAATATTGAGCATCCAACTTTCACGGCAATCATCTAACTTTAAACGACTTCCTACTGTCTAACTCTATAATAGGAAGAAGAAAATCTTGTTACTGCTCATAGGAAACAGGTGGAGCAGACAATTGACGTTGTCCGTGAGGTTCGCAACGTTTTTATCTTTCGCTGTTACGATATGTACCATTTTTGGCTCCTCGTGTTCAAATCTCGAGTAATCTTTGAATCCATATGCAGGAAATGAACTTGCTTGTTGAAGCTGACCAACCCGGAAGCCATTTAGATGACTACATCCATAGACTAAATGCCATTTTATCGCAGAAGGCTACAAGCATTTTTCAGCTGCAGGCTCAGGTTGCTCAGTTTCAGAAACGTTTGGATGATTACAATGTTTTGGTGGCACCCTCCAACAACTGAGCCAGACACCTCCAAATTCTTCTCTTGCACAGGCTCGAGGGAGTTGGTCGATCGAAGTTGATTATCATTGACATGAAAACGGGTCGGGCGTGTGGTTGACGAACGGCCAAGTTCTTCCCTTAGAGGTTGATTGAGTTTTCTTGATTGTACAAATATTTTTTTTCCTGTCTATAGTGTTTTGTATTTATGGATGTGCCGCTGCTATTATGAGCAAAAAAAAAAAAAAAACCATGAAACTAATTCAGATTATTCTGTTTTACATGAGGAGCCAAAAGTAACTTTTGCAATTTCAGTTTGATCATTTTATTGATCCAAGTTTCCATCTTGTTTTTACAAAGAACCTATAAATTACTAAAAAAAAAAAGTATCAACCCCTAAAATTAAATTTGAGTACATACTTGTCATTCGAAATAATATGAGATCAATTTAGTTAAAAAGGATTTTTTTAGTTCGAGTATAATAAGGTTCAAATTAGATGATAAATATTCTAAGAGAATTAATTAAAGGCTTGGATAAAGATTAAAAAAAAAGTGACAGGTGAATGAGAATTAAATAACGGAAAGGATCACTAACACAATGGTTTTATTGTTTGATTGTAAACCAGTTCAACACCAATGTCACGAGTTCAAACTCTAGAAGAATAGGTATTTGTAATTCCCTCCCCCAACTTGTACTAAAAAAAAATTAAATAAGTAATATAAAATATTGGAAAAAAAACACCTTTATAGTTCTTAAATTTTGAGTTAAGTTTCAATTGAGTTAAGTAACATAACCATTAGTGAGGTTCTAAACCATTTGAGTTGCGTAAAAAAAACACCATTAGTGACCATAACAAATATTAACCAATAATTTTAAAGCATATCTTGAGTTCTAAACACTTGTATGAAACTAGAAAATTCAAACGTGCAGCACTTGTTAATTATATTTTAATTACAATTAATTTTAATACATTTAAATTGAATAAAATTGAAGTGATTATATAAATAAGAATATAATTAAAGTATAAATGTTTAAAATTTTATAAATTTTTTTTATAGTTTTATAACAATAAAGTTTGGTTGAATAAATTTTTTATAAGTTTGATTTATATAAATTCGATTTATATAAATTTGATTTATTAATATTTTTACCGTAATTATAATATAATTTCAAAATTATTTTGAAAGTGTATATATATATATATATATTAAAGATGAAATCATATTTAAAGAAGTATTTCATAATTTTTGGTGAATATCCTCCCATTTTTTCTAATATTAATATTCAACGTTAACGTATATAATTATAATTAAATAAAGTATGTTCTTATAAAAAGTTAAATATTATCATTAAAATTATAATTAATATAAAGAATGATATTTTGTTTGAACTTTAGAAATGTTAAAACTTGATAGACAAGGAAGAAGGGTGCAGACGGCTAAAAGAGGAATTCATTCTTATTGATTATAGAAGAAGAGAAAGGTGTCATTTATATAGATAGGTCACCAGTACAATCCAAAAGGAAAAGGACAAAATAGTTTGTTATAACAATAATAATAAAGCTTAATAAAGGGCAATAATAAAACCTGCTGGATTAAGGCTTAACATCCCCCCGCAAACGCATCGGGCTAGTGAGCACAGTGAGATTAGGCCGAAGCGTTTGAAAACGGCTAATTTGGAGCGGCTTGGTAAGAACATCAGCCAACTGATTTTCAGAGGGAACGTGACGGAGAACAAGCTGCTTGGACAAAATGCGATCACGAACAAAGTGTTGATCTATCTCGATGTGCTTTGTTTGCTGATGCATGACGGGATTAGCCACAATGTGTATAGCGCTGATATTGTCACAGAGAAGCAATGGCGGATGAGGTGGCGAGAACCCAAGTTCACCGAGCATGGAGGAAATCCAAATAAGTTCAGCAGTGGCATTTGCCAAACCCCGAAATTCAAACTCAGCGCTGGAACGAGACACAGTTTTCTGTTTCGATGAAGACCAAGAGATCAGGTTGAGACCCAAAAAGGTACAATAACCGCTTGTGCTTCGACGATCATCGGGGCAGCTGGCCCAATCGGCATCAGTATAACTTACCAACTGAAGGGGAGAAGGCACGAGACGAAGGCCAAAGTGCATAGTACCTTTGAGATAGCGAAGGATGCGCTTGACCGCAAGCCAATGGGAAGTCGTTGGAGCATGGAGAAATTGACACACTTTGTTAACAGCAAAAGCAATATCGGGGCGTGTTAAAGTGCAATATTGGAGAGCACCAACAAGGCTACGATATTCAGTCGGATTTGCCAGAATCTCACCGTCATACAGAGATAGAGAAGTGCCGAATGCCATGGGAGTGGAGACTGGTTTACAATCTTTCATATTTGCTCGATGTAAAAGACCAGCAACATAGCGAGACTGAGAAAGATGAAGGCCACTATCAGAGAAAAGTGCCTGAATCCCAAGGAAACACGAAATGGTACCTAAAATCTTAAGCTGAAACTGATCATGCAAACGAGACATAAAGCTGGTAATCAAAGACGGATTGTTGCTTGTAACAATTATATCATCAACATAAATAAGAATTATAATAATATCTTGACCAGAACGAAGATAAAACATAGAGCTATCGGTCCGGGACGCATGAAAATTCCAAGAAGTGAGTTGAGTACTTAACTTGAGGAACCAGGCCCTAGGGCTTTGTTTAAGACCATAGATGGAGCGATGGAGCTTGCAAACATGATGAGGATTAGCATGATCAACAAAACCTGGAGGCTGTGCCATGTAAACTTCCTCTTCCAAATCACCGTTTAAAAAGGCGTTATTGACATCAAGTTGTTGAATAGGCCATTGAAAACCGACGGCAAGAGATAGAACAAGGCGAATCGTGGATGGTTTGACAATGGGACTAAACGTGTCAAAATAGTCGATGCCATGAGTCTGGGTGAATCCCCGAGCAACGAGTCTAGCCTTTTGCTTGTCAATCTCACCCGAAGGTTTATACTTGAGCCTAAACACCCATTTACAACTTACCGGAGTGCATGAGGGCGGACACGGAACAAGGGTCCATGTGTGATTAAGATGCATAGCCGAAAGCTCGGCCTCCATAGCAGAACGCCACTCCGGACACAACATAGCCTTTTTATATGAGGTGGGTTCAAGAGTAGGAGAAGCAGAAGTAGAGGAAATCCATGCTTTTGGTTTAAAGACACCGGCCTTGGAACGAGTAACCATGGGATGGGTATTAGTAGGAAGGGAAGAAATGGCTAAAGGGGGGGCAGAGATAGGTAAAGTAGAATGAGAATCA
Organism: Sicyos baderoa; assembly: GCA_037832685.1. NCBI lineage: Eukaryota > Viridiplantae > Streptophyta > Magnoliopsida > Cucurbitales > Cucurbitaceae > Sicyos > Sicyos baderoa. Next base: position 6,978,811 of record JBBMEF010000008.1, on the reverse strand, counting down.
GAGGGAGAAGAAGGATTAGACAATGAATGAGTGGTGGGGGAGAGAGGTGGATCAACGGTTGAAGAGGTAGACACAAGGGGAGGGATAGGGAGAGGTGAAGAAACAGAGGTATTAGCAGGGATAATGTGGGCCATGGTAAGAGAGTCGGATGGAGCAGGAGAGTCGTGAACGAGAGATGTATGAGATGAGGTATTTGATAATGGTGGGTTAGTTGGCGAATGCGGAACCATAGATGATGAAAGAGGTTGTTGACGAGGAAAAGAAGAATGAAAAATGGGAGGAAGAGCAACAGATGAATCAGGAATGGGATTTTTAAAAACTGTACTCGATGGAGACGGAATAGATTGGTGAGGAAAGTGGTTCTCATCAAAGACAACATGACGAGTAACATAAAGGCGACCTGATTTATCATCAAAACAGAGATAACCCGAATGATTTGAGCTATACCCAAGAAAAGTACACACAGTCGATCTAAATTCAAGTTTGTTCGAGGTGTACGGACGAAGAAAAGGAAAGCACGAGCAACCAAAAACGCGTAAAATTGTATAATCGGGTTGAATACCGTAGAGAGTAAAGAAGGGGGATACGTGAGACAAAACGGGAGAAGAGATTCGATTTATTAGATAAACCGCTGTTTGAAAAGCGTAAGGCCAAAAAGAAGATGGAACAGAGGAATGAGCAAGAAGAGAAAGAGCAACTTCAACAACGTGTCTGTTCTTGCGTTCAACTCGACCGTTTTGCTGAGACGTATAAGGACAGGAAATGCGATGATGAATGCCATGATCGGCAAGAAAACGGGATAGGGGGCGAAATTCGCCACCCCAGTCGGTTTGAAGAGCTTTAATAGATGTATGAAATTGAGTTTCAACCAATTTATAAAACTGAGAAAAAATTTGAGAGACTTGATCCTTGGTTTTAAGCAAATATAACCAGCTATATCGAGAGTAATCATCCACAAAAAGGAGAAAATAACGAGCGCCCGTGACAGAATGCACCGGGGAAGGACCTCATAAATCAGAGTGAACTAAATGAAAAGGAGAAAGTGCACGTTTCTCATTTAATTGAAAAGGTAATCTATGACTCTTGGCCTTTTGACAAGCAACACAAACAGAGACAGGATGTTTGGAACTAAATTTTAAATTGCAAATACGTAAAACATTGTGAACAACAGGAATAGACGGGTGCCCAAGACGATGATGCCACAGATTGACATCAGAGGACCGCACAGCTGAGGCAACGAACGGAGAGACCGATGTTGCAGCTGGTTTTCCAATTTTGTAAAGACCATCCTCAAGCATACCACGAAGCAAAATCTTCCGGGTACGAATATCCTTGACAAGAAAAAAGGAGGGAAAGAATTCAACAGAAGCGTTGTTGTCTTTACATAATTTTGAAATGCTAAGAAGTTTATGAGAAATAGATGGAGCGTGAAGGACTTGAGATAGACGAAGAGGAGTATGGGCAGAAGACAAAAGAATTGAAGAACCAATATGACAAATTGGGAGAGACTTACCATCGTAAGGAACCGCATTTGACAAGGCATTAAGATCAGGAGTTAAATGATGTGTTGCCCCGGAGTCAAAATACCAAGCATCATCAGGAGATAAGTGTTGGAACTGATTATCGACAGTGGGTTCATAAGACTGTGGAACAGACGAGGGTGTGTGAGCGTAAAGGGCGTGAGGGGATGGAGATGGAGGGGGAGGATTGGGTGGACGATATTGGAGATTGGTGCGATGGAAACAGGTGAAGGCAGTGTGGTTGTCCTTAGTACAAATTTGACAGAGAAGAGGATTTGGTGGAGGAGGGGGAAGGGATGGTAATGGATTGAAGGGAGGTCTAAAAACTGGAGGAGTAGGGGAGGTAAAAGGGTGTTTGCCTAGAAGACCAGAAGGAGGGTTAAAAGGAGGTCGGGGACGAAACTGAGAGGGAGAGGGGTTTGGAGGGCGAAAGCTCCGTCGTGCCGGGGTAGGGCGAGCAACTTAAAGACCTGCAAAATTAGCTTGAATAGCACTTAAATGATCAACTGAGTTCCGTTGTTCTAACCTGTGTTCATAGCTAAGAAGAAGAACACGAACATCCTCCACGGTAGGCAACTCAGTACGGTGTTGAATAGACGTAACAAAGGCGTTATACTCGGAACCCAGTCCTTCTAGAATGTGAGCAATATGATCCTTCAGAGACACGGGCTCCCCAATCGAAGAAAGACGATCAGCGATGTCTTTAATCTTTGTCAAATACTGAGAAACAGATATACCATCCTTACGGACTCGTTGAAGCTGGGATTTGAGACTCAACACACGAGTAATAGATGTAGATTCATAGGTGCGACGAAGGGCTTCCCATACATCACGAGCGGTGGAGTAAGAAACAATCTCACCCATCTTTGCTTCGGTGAGTGAAGAGTTTATGAGGGTCATCACCGTGCGATTATATTTTTGCCACACAACATAATCTGGATTCACTTGCTGAGAGAGGTTGTCAAGAAGCGTCGGTGGTGAAGGAATGGAGCCGTCAACGAAACCTTCAAGCCTTTGAGCATAAAAATAGTTAAGCAACTGATTTTTCCAAATCAAATAGTTGGAGTCACTAAGCTTAACCGATAGAGCTTGAGTAATGCTGGGAAACATATGGGTAGGAAGAACTGGAGATTGGGGTTGAAGATAGGAAGTTGAGGGAATATGTGATTGGGGAAAGGGCTGAGATGGAGAGAACATGGGAGGCTGGTAGAGGCCAAATTGGGGGCGAGGATGAGCAAAATGAGGGGAGACAGGAGAAGGAAAAGGTTGGGGAAAAAATGAGGGAGCAAACTGAGTAGGCGGAGGGGGGTGACGAGGTGCCGGATAACGAAGCGGCGACCGAACGGGAGCTCCATGGAAGGGAGAACGAGCAGAGGTTGGAGTAAAATTTTGAGCAGCGGAAGTAGGTGGGAGGGCTGTCGGAATAGAAGGAGGAACAGGATCAGAAGGGTGTTCCGGTGTTTCCGGCTCCGGAGAAGAAGAAGAAGGATCCATGGCAACCTAAAAAACTGATACCATGATAGACAAGGAAGAAGGGTGCAGACGGCTAAAAGAGGAATTCATTCTTATTGATTATAGAAGAAGAGAAAGGTGTCATTTATATAGATAGGTCACCAGTACAATCCAAAAGGAAAAGGACAAAATAGTTTGTTATAACAATAATAATAAAGCTTAATAAAGGGCAATAATAAAACCTGCTGGATTAAGCCTTAACAAAACTTTATGTGTTATTAAACTTATGTGGTAGAGCAACTGTCCTTTATATTACTCCTATTTTAATGTGTGTGTGTGTTTTTTTTTAATAGTGTTAGAAATATATTGTTTATATTTTTGTAATCTTTCAAATATTTATTTATATATTTTAAAAATATTTTGTAATACATTTCTAATTAAAAGTATGTTATAAATTAACAAAAATAAACATGTAATCTAAAAAAAAAAAAAACTAAAGCATTCAAAATCGAAATAATGCTAATTAATATTTATTTTAAAATAAAAATACAATTAATTATTAAAATAAATAGCAAAGAAAATGAAAGAACTTAAATCTAACCTCACTCAAACCTAAACTACTTTAACAAAAACTCATTAAAACACATATGACATCCAAGGGTGTTCATGGTTCGATTTGGACCGGTTCTCGACCAAACCAAGAACCGAACCGACACCTTTGGTTCTCCAAAATTCTGAACCGCATATAAATCGATGATTTCGGATTTGGGTCTAGAACCGAACCAAGCTTCGTCGGTTCAGTTCGGTTAAAACCGAATTTTATAAATTAATTTAAAACAAAAAAACTTCTTTTTATATGTGTCAATGGATTAGGGTTTACGATGTTGTTGGCCGAGGAAAAAAACGCAAATAAAACTTCTTTCTGTTCTATAAAAAACGAATAAAAAAGAAAAGAGATAAAATAGAATATAAATAAAAGAATGAGATGTACTGAAAAAAAGAGAACAAAATAACCCTATGACGGGAGGATTCAACTTGCAAACAATTACACAAAATTAAAAGGGAAAAGTTGCAGATAATTGTTGAAAGAAAAAAAGGTGAGGGAGGCGGGAAAAGAGAAAGAGAGAAATTAAAAGTTAGGGTTTAATCTTGCTATATATACTTGGGCTGGAATTGTGGGCCTGAGTGGGGTCAAAAAAATATGTGGCAACTTATTTATATAACAAAAACCGAATCGAATCAAATCGAACCGAATTGTAGGCTGGAATTGTGGGCTTGAACCAAAAACCGAACCGAAATATTTGGTTTTTCAAATACATGAACCGAAATTCTATTTTATTTAACAAAAACCGAACCGAATCAAACCATCAATTTCGGTTCGGTTCAATTTCTCAGTTTAGTTCGGTTTTTGAACAACTATTGACATCTCTCTTGATTCATCTTATGATCATTTTATAATTTTTTTTGAACAAATTGTAGCCTCCATTTTCTCAGCCATCTTCAAAACAAAATTGAAATAAAAAAACCACCATTCTTATAAAAATAAATAATAATAATAATAATTGAAAACATAAAATATTGCCAAAATAGAGTATAGCAAAAATCTCCTAATAACAATTTTTTGAAACATGGAATTTCATATTATAGAGTAAAACAATAATAAATTTGAAATCTATATTTTACATCTTCACATTCATTTTTCATATAAAAAAAAGAAAATAAGAAATCGATCACCTAATTCATATTTATTATTTTTAATCTATTTTATAAAATGGATTGATAGTTATATATATATATATATATATATATATATATATTTATTTATATATGACAACTAAAACATTATACTAATTATTGGATAATAGCTATATATATTATTCATCAATTATTTTACAAGCACTCAATCACTCACACTTCTCACAAACATCCATCATGGAACTCTCTTTTAGGATTTTACACAGAATTTTTCCCCCTTTTCATTCTATACATAGAGATCTATTTATAAGTCTGGAACTAAGCATGAGCTTTGATTATCTGCACCTCATCTTGAAAACTGCCAATTTGTTGAACTTGTTAGAACTGATTTGAACTGCCTTCTGTTGCTTGTTAGTTGTTCTGTTGAACTGTTTTGTTGTTTAGAGTAGTTGACAATTAGTTTAGGCATCAAGTGGTCAAATCTGTTTGTTGTGTGTAGCTGCTTTAACTGAGTTCAACTGCTTGCTGTTTGAATGTTTGTTATTGAGCTAGAACATCTGTTTTAACTGTCAAATTGTTGTAGCTAAGAATCTGCTTTGAAAACATGTTTTGTTGTTTGCTTTGTTAGGAATCCACAGCATATAGACAATGTGTCTTTGGTTTGTTACTTGTTTGTTGGCTGAGCTGCTTTGTGTCTTATGCTGCTAGGATTTTATTCAACATAGGTTTAACACCCCGTTTGATAACTATTTGATTTCTTGTTTTTGGTTTTTTAAATTTAAGCCTATTGTCTCTCAACTTTCCTACAATTTGTTTAATCCTTTCTACCATGCATACATCTTTCCTTAAGAAAGTAGGGGAAGCTACTTTTTTTTTGTTTTTAAAAGTTGGTTAGTATTCTCCTACTTTCTTAAAGAAAGATGGATAAATGGTAGAAATGATGGAGCACATTGTAGGAAATTTGAGAGAGAATAGACTTAAATTTGAAAAACAAAAAACAAGAAACCAAATGGTTATCAAAGAGGGCCTAAGGATTTCAAAGTAGTTAGGGTGGTAGATTTTAAGTCACCTATATATAGACAGTTTTCGAGAGTGGAGATTTACGATTTGAGCAAAGATAAGTGGAGAGAAATTGGAAGTCGTGTTTATGGTGATACATCTTTTACAACTCACCTTCACTTTCAGACGTATCACGAAGGAACATATTACTGGTGGGCGGATGCTCATGAAAGTTCTGAAATCTCTGAAATCATAAAGACATTCAACCTGAGCGAGGAGGTTTTCGGCATAATTTCAATACCGGAGGAGGTCAAGGAGCGGCATCACAAAGCTAGAACAATGGGAGTTTTTAATGGATCTATTGGTATCATTAACTGTGATCGTGAAAATACACTGAATATTTGGAAAATCAACAAAGATGGATCTGGGGTTTTTTCATGGTCTAGGTTATTAACAATTGATGATCCCGGTTTTGAAATTGTAATGCCATTGTTGTTTGTGAGCTGCGATGAACTTCTTATAGAAGTTAAGCAAGGATTAGTGATTCTGTACTGTTAAGAGAGCTCATTAAACAGTTAATTAGCTAAAGAGGGGTTAGTTAAATGTATCAATCATATGAGACTAGTGGGACCAGCTTAGTTGTTAAAGCTGTTGTATTATTGTTTTATTAGTTTTTCATTTAGCCTTTAAATAATAGGCCTATGTACTCTTTTGATCATTGAATAAAATACTTTCCCTTATATGATCAACCAATCTCTTGCTCTCTCTCTGCTCATTTCATTACATGTACAATATCAAAACTCAACATTTCAAACATCTTCCAATAAAAGGATGTCCATTTAGGTTCGAAGCTACTTTCTTTTTCAATAAAGGAGGAATGAAAGTATTTTAATACTAATTAAAACTAAGGTACTTTTCAGCTACTTTAAGTTATGTTTTTTCAAGGGTTTAGAAAAATTTATGTTACCCTTCCCTTTCCCCCAAGCACACCCTTTATGTGGATGAAGATTAGGTTGGTAAATAGAACTTATTTATTTTCCATATATATATTGTACTTTATTGTATAAGATACATAAAATATGTTTGCAATTACTGTCCAAAAAAAAGTTTGCAATTAAGTCATTGAGGTACAAAAAGTTTTTGATTTAAATATTTATCTTATTTAATAAGATTCAAAATGAAAAATAGATTTTAGATATTTAAATAAGAATATTGAATTTAGTATAGTAGATATTCCTTGAAAAAATTCTTCGGTTTCCAATTCTTCTTTTAAAGAGCCATGGATGGTTTATTTAAATTTGATCTCTAGTAATAAATAAAAGAAAAACAAGCATTTAAATTTCGCCAATAATTGCCGTGTCGCATTTAAATGTCCATTTGCCATAAAATGAGAATTTTGTGAGTTCCATAATGTGCGGTCATTCTCATGGATTAGTTTGTCTCTCCCATACACGTAGGGATATTTGCCTCTGAAGTGTTTTCGTGGTCAAGGCTATTGGTGTCTGTCAAAGGAGGAATAAATGAATTTTAGTGCTAATTAAGTTTGGTTATTCACTAATGTTTTACTACTAATTCTCATATTTTATTTTACTTCTTCATAGACAAGGTTGCCACATCCTTTTGCTTTTAAAATTTTTTGCTCCACAACTAAATTAAGGTTGTTCATAATAAATCCATCTTCTCCAATCTCCATTCTCTCCTGCTTGTTTTCTAGACAACATTCTTACTATTACTATTACATTTTGTAAAACGCCATTTAACTTATACAAGACCTCAATGGTTGACTAACATTTAGAATTTTTGTTCATATTAATTTTCTCTCTTAGTCCCATTTAATGATATGTTTTATTTTTTATTTTTTAAATTTAACGTATTTTCATGGTTTTATTTTCATTCTATAGTTATTTGTTTTCAAGAATTAAGTTTAGTTTTCTAATTTAACCATCATGCATTAATCGAAGTGGCTTAATTGGTAAAAGAGTTTTGAGGTGCATAAGGTGATGAGTTTAATCGAGAGTGTGACATTAATCAAAGTGCACGAAAGCTGATCCGGACATACACGGATATAAAAAAATAAAGGTTTAGTTTTCTAATTCTTTTTGTTTAATTGGACAAGACGATACTAAAGCACTCAATTTGACGAAAAAGAACACAGATCAAAAGGCGAAATTTGTTGTAGAAAAATCATTACATAGAAAAAAGCACAATTTTAGAAATAAAAACGGAGTATGAAAAATTGAAGTTGAGGGACGTTAAAAAGAGCACAAATTTTACTCAATTTTTTTGTAAACTTTTTACATTAAATTTTAATTTGCTAGTATAACTGAGGGTTGGAACTAACACAACAATCTCCATTTTCCCTGACTTTTCTCTCCAATTAGTACCTAACAATGATGCTTCGTCAACGACACTTTCTCAATGAATACATAGACACACGAACATTACTATACCCGAAGTAATCACATTCGTCTCTTGATCAGACGCCAGAAGACATCTAAAGAATGGAGACACATACGGGAGGTATCTACAAATTAAATGTTACAGGTGAGTCTTGAACATGAGATTTTGAAGAGAGCATACCTTCAAAACTCAAACCTTCCACTATTATACCACCGGTGGGAGACACCATTTCATGCTTAATATGAGCCCTCTTTTAGATTGATTTCTCATTACACATGGCTTCTGAGTGCAAAGAAGAGAACTAATGAGGTTTGTTGAGAGAATCTATTAAATAACTAGAGTATGAAATTAAACCAGGAAGTAAGTTAATTAATTAAGTTTAGATCTAAACCATGCTCCCATGGTGTCATTATGCTCCTCTTGAAACAACTTTGTTGAGTTTGACCAAAGAATTGGGCCTGTAGATTTGCTATATAACAACTTAAAATGATTATGATCTTGAGATAATTATGTCAGACTAAAAATGAAGGCACAAGTGATCGAAGAAGTAAGTTTAATGTAGATTTAAACCATGTCTTTACGGTGTTTGTAGAGTTTAGACCATAAAATTGACCATGTGGATCGGAACAATTTATATTAATGATTTTTAAGTAATTATATGTCCAGACAAAGACACAAAATTTCAAGTCATATCAAATGAGGAATCAGCAAGTACAAATAACAAACTAGAAAATGCTTAACCAAAAAGCTTCAAATAAATATACATAATTTGAAAAGTTGCATGTTACATACATCAATTGAAAATGAAAAAAAAAAAAAAAAAAAAAAAAAAAAAAAAATCACCCACATAAAACTCCATTGCAACCGAGAAAATCATGCATAAACTATGCTATGTTAGGAAGCACAAATACTTTGTTTTTGATAAAGTATATTTATAGAATACGTGTCAGACACCGATACTCTTGAACATTTTTTAGACTACAATCAAAATTCCTTGTCGTTCTTTATTGTTATTTGTTTTTATATTTGGACACTTCAAATATACACTACGTACAAACACTTAATGGAAACAACAACACCATTTAAGAGTTATTTGTTTCAAATGGTCGATAACTTAACAACGAATAGTGTTGGTGGAAGCCATCAACAACAATGTCCATAGAAGATAGACGAGCTAAAATAGAAAAGGAAAATATAGAAAGAAAGAAAATAAAATGGACGGAAGGAAAATAAGATAAGAACTAAAATATTTTGAAATCATTAAGAATTAAATTTTTATTTTAATTATTTTTTTATGGTTAGTAAAAATAACTAAATTTTGTGCTTCATAATAAGAATAGGGAGTTGTAACTAACTAGAGCAATTGCTAAACGGTATCAATGTTTATCAAATAATTAAAAGGTTATGCATTTGAATTTTCACCGGTTGTAATGAAAAACAAACAAACAAACAAACCAGAAGTTGTTGGCAATTGTGAGTGATGCGAAAAGGCTTGTGCTACAAAAAGATTGCTCTGTGCCTCGCGTCCACCTATTCACCTTTTGTTTGTTTCTCTCGATACCATATACCGACCTTGGATACGTCTCTCAATTTAGTTGAAAAATAATTTAAAATGTTGAATCGAAGGTATGAGACCAATAAATTTAATAGAATGCATAATTACTCTCAAATAATATCGTCAATCTCTCTAAAACTGCATAGAGAGCATTTTTTTTTTTTTTTTGAGAAGTCATAGAGAGCATACTTTGAGTGAGAGTAAAAAATATCTCCAAGGGTTAAGAAGCATTTATTAAGAAGGGATATTTTGTAACCACCACTAGTAATAGATTAATTAATTAATTGACAAACATTATTATAAACGAAAGTAGTATACGCCTTGCCACACACAATAATTGCCTCTCCGTTTTCAGAAACCAAAACGAAGAGTTGTTTGGAAAGGAAAACTTGCCCTAGAAGAAGAACTTCACAAGTCTCTAATGGCGGCTGTTGGAAATTTTCCAGAAGATGTGATGATCGAGATTCTATCGATGCTGCCGGCAGAGTCTCTGCTCCGATTCAAATGCGTTTGCAAATTCTGGTACGCTCTATTAACCATCCAAAATTCGTAAGAAAACATCTCTCTAATCAACACGATCACGTTCTTTTTACCCGTTTTCGATTGGAGCCTTCGAAACCTCCATCCTACACCGAAGTTCTTAAAAGTATATTCTCCATCTTCTCCTTCAATCAATCTGAGTCTTTTTTCGATGTCCATTTGCCATCGGATGAGGATTTTAGGCTTTTCGAAATCTGCGGTCATTCTCACGGATTACTCTGTTTCTCCAATTTGCATATTATTTTCCTCTGGAATCCGACCACTAGGGAGTTTCGTGAACTCCCGTCCTCGATCCTTTACCCAGGCGGTTTGAATAACACTCTTGGATTCGGGTACGATTCGAAATCTAACGACTTCAAAGTAGTTAGGATTACAGATTCTTATGATGATGAACATATAACTTATTGGAGGGTGGAGATTTACAATTTGAGCAAAGATAGGTGGAGAGAAATTGAATGTCCTGATTGTGCTGATTTTCCAGCCTGGGCATCTAACTCTCAGATGTATAGCGAAGGAACATATTACTGGTTGGGGCGGAATTTTGAAAATTCTGAAATCATAATGACATTTGACATGAGTGAGGAGGTTTTCGACATGATTGCGATACCTGAGGAGGTCAAGGATCAACATCACAAGGATAGCAATAGGAGTCTTGGAGTTTTGAATGGATCTCTGGTTCTCTTTCACTATATTGAAGACGCATTAGACATTTGGGAAATGAACAAAGATGAATTAGAAGTGGTCTCATGGTCAAAGCTATTGTTAATTAATGTTGGTTTTAAAATTAGGGAGGCATTGTTGTTTTTGAGTTCTGATGAACTTCTAATAGAAGTTGAAGGAGGAGTGATTGTGTATAATATCAAAACTCGACACTTCAAACATCTTTCAATACAAGGATGTCCATTTTTCTTCAAAGCTACTTTCTTTGTCAAGAGTTTGATGTCTGTCAAAGGAGGAATGAATAGATTTTAGTGGTTCTTTTTGGCTGGGTTATGTTATGTTTTCTTTAAGGGTTTAGGAAATTTCTTTGTCAAGAGTTTGATGTACATTGTTTTTTCTGTGGACGCCAGCATATCAGTTAATGTGTAGATTAGCATATCAATTTATGGGAACCTCATAAGCGTTCTTGTTCATGGCTACTATGGAGGTATTGCTTGCTACTATGGAGATCGGACTTATATGGATTTGGTTTTGATTTAAGCTGCCACAAGAAGAGTCCCTCGAGGAGAGATTCTGTTCCCGACTACGAGGCTTATCTGCTTCGAAAACTCACATGGTAAGTAAGTATTTGTTGACTAAATTATGAATTTGAATGTTAGAGTTTAGTCTGTATGATTTCTGTTTGAATTGTGAATGTGTTGTAAGTAATTATATATACAAACGAAGATAGTTCATCTTTGCTCCACAATCAAACTAACAACTCGTCCTTTGGATACTTATTATATACATTACATGTTGATGGCATTCAATGCCCTGTATTGCTGTTTTCTAGACTACATTCTTCCTTTTCATTTTGTAAATCACCACTTCTATATTCTTCCTTTTCATTTTTTAAAACACCATTTAACTTATAGAAGATCTCATTTTTTATTGCAAATGTAGCAAATCTTGATGTAAGAGTTAGAATCTTTGTTCAGATTGACCTTCTAAGCCCCTCGACTAATGTCATGTGACATACCGTCTGACCCTACCACATTTGGATGTCAAGGAAACTCGTGGAAAAATAATTCCTAGATATTTGACCACTTGAGCCACTCCATGATGGGGTTTTTTTCACGGTTTTATCTTCATTCAAAGAAGTATTTGAATTCTAACTAAAATCCAAAAAAAAAAAAAACAATAAACAAAATAGTTATTAAACTTGTTTTTTTAGAATTAAGCTTAGTTTTCTAACTCTATCCTTCTTTAAGGTGAAATTTGTTTTTAATTCTGTCGGCCTTTGCATACAAAGCCTTCCCCTACCATTTATTAAAGACTAGATGAATAACAATCCCACATAATTGTTCATTTGGGTTCTTGATGAATTTTTGAATTCTATTAATCATTTGAATTTTGAAGCATTTGTGTTATATTCTACTTTTCATGAAGGAACTGGTTCGTCGAACCATCGACATTGTGACCATAGCTAATAAGATTCTTGGAGGAGTCAAGTAGTTGATGGCTTTTCCTTCTTGGTTATTGAGTTATACAAAACGATATTAGAGCTCTTATTTTGGCGAACTAGAACACAAATATCCAAAGGTGAACTAACAACAATAAATAGTTTTTTTTTTTTAAATAACTTATTGCAGTAAATTAATTAATTGCTTGAATAAGGATTTTAATTTATTTTATTTGAATAGATTTAAATTGAAATATAAATATGAAAAATAGATTTTTGGTATTTAAATAAAAAAAATCAAAGTATTGATTCTGCTGCTTCCCTCCTTTTAAGGATCTATATATTTAGTGTAATTCAAATTTTAATTATTAAAAATAGAAAGAAAAAAAAAAGGAAAAAAAAAAAAAAACCGAGCATTTAAAATCTGCACCCAATAATTGCAATTTCTCTTTGTTTCGGTTTAATTTGTTTTGTATGCTCCCGGCGGTCTGTTTGCAAATTCTGGTATGCTCTAATCAATGATCCTAAATTCATAAAAAAATATCTCTCGAATTTTACTCAACACGAACACGTTCTTCTCAAGCGACGTGTGCCGTTGAGGTTTCCAAAACCACAATACAATCAAGAGGAAGATATATTCACCATCTTTAAAAATCCCTTTTCCATCCATCCATGTGTCTTTTTTTTTATGTCTATTTGCCTTTAGATGGGAATTTTCTTTATATAATTTGCGGTCATTCTCACTGATTACCCTGTCCAACCAGGAGAGATATGAGTATTTTCCTCTGTAATCCAACCACCCGGGAGTTTCGTCAACTCCCTCCGTCGATTCTTCCTTAAACTCGGTCGGGTTTGGGTAGGATTCGAAATCTAAGGATTTCAAAGCAGTTAGGATTGTGGATTTTGATGAGCCTGGACCTGAGGTTTACAATTTGAGCAAAGATAGCGGGAGAGAAATTGAAAGTCCTGGTTGTTATTCAACTCGATCAGGTTACTTTCACAATCTATTACTGGGTGAAATCTGATCATTTTAATTCTAAAATGATTCTAACATTTGACATGAGCGAGGAAGTTTTCGACAGAATTTTGATACCGGGGGAGGTTTCGTTCATCTTCTAGAATTGGAGGTTTCATTTATGGAGGTTTCATTTAAATCTCTATTTTGACTTAAATATCATAAGAAATTGGAGGTTTCATTCATCTTCCTAGAATTTGCATTAACACACTTTAAAATTTAAACCCATTATTCTTCCATAATTAAATTAATCTCTTCTATCTATGGTTGGATTTATCGATTACGATATTATGCATTCCGTATTATGTTTTGCCCATAAATAAATTTGTCTCATTATAAGATTTGAAAGATTTCGTAGCACAAATTGATATTTATAAATAAACTTGTCCCATTATAAGATTTGAAAGATTTTTTTTAGCACAGAATGATATTTATTCTTGACCACACACAATAACTACCTTTTCTCATTCTTTGTTGTTTCGGTTTAATTTGTTCCTTTTTATTTGAATCAGAAACCCTAACTAAACGAAAAGCTTGAGATCTCTCTAATGGCGGCTCTCGCAAATTTGCCCGAAGAATTGACGATCGAGATTCTATTGATGCTCCCGCCGGATTCCCTGCTCGGTTCAAATCCGTTTGCAAATCTTGGTACGCTCAAATCAATAATCCAAAATTCATAAGAAAACATCTCTCTAACTGTAATCCTCCTCAACACGATCGCGTTCTTCTCAACCGTTAACGTTGGAGTGTTCGAAACCACAATACACCGAACTAATGGAAAATATATTCTCCATCAATCGTTTTGAGTCTTTTTTCAATTTCCATTTGCCATTGGATGAGCATTCTACAAAGTTCAAAATCTGCGGTCATTCTCACGGACTAATCTGTCTCTCCGATACGTGTAGGGATATCTTCCTTTGTAATCCAACCACCAGGGAGTTTTGCCAACTCCCGCCGTCGATTCTTCTCCCGACTAAAGATCGAGACGGTTACTACTCACACCCGAACACGGTCGGTTCGGATACGATCCAAAATCTAAGGATTTCAAAGTAGTTAGGTTTGTGGATTTTTATGGACTTCGACATATAGATGATTCTCGAGTGGAAATTTACGATTTGAGCAAAGATAGGTGGAGAGAAATGGATACTAGCGGCGGTTGTAGTTATGCATCTTGGCCACCTTACTTCCAGATGTATAGCGAAGGAACCTATTATTGGTGGGAGGATGCTCTTGAAAGAGATGAATTCATTCTGACATTCGACATGAGCGAGGAGGTTTTCGGAAGAATTTTGGTACCGATCGAGGTCGAGGGGATGAAGTACAATGACGAGAGATGTTTTGGAGTTTTGAATGGATCTATTATTGTCATTGTTATTTATGTACACGCATTAGACATTTGGAAAATGAACAAAGATGAATTTGGGGAGTTTTCATGGTCAAAGCTATGGACAATTAATAATCTTGTTTTTCAAATTTGGCAACCGTTGTTGTTTGTGAGCTCTCATGAACTTCTAATAGAATCTAATGAAAGACTCGTGATTCTCTTCAATATTAAGACTCAACACTTCAAACAGCTTTCAACAAAAAGATGGATGTTAGACTATCGAGCTACTTTCTTTGTCAAGAGTTTGGTGACTCTCAACGGAGGAATGGATGGATTTAGTGTTAAATAAGGTCCCGAGGGATGGTGCAGCAGTCAAAGTTTAGGGTTTGAAGGTGTGCTTCCCTCCAGATCCCAAGTTCGTGACACACTTTCGTGTCTCCAATCTTTCGATGTCTTCCAGTTTCTAGCCTAGATAGGCGTGGATCGAGGTTACCCTGATGTAATGGATCAAAGCTCCGATTTATTAAGTATGGCTTTAGTTATGTTACTTTTTCAACGTGATTGATTTCTATGGTTTGATGTGGACACTAGCATATAGTTATGGTGAATAGAACTTATTTATTTTCTATTTTTGTCTGTTTAAATTGTGAAGGCATAGTAGGGTAAATATATATTTGTAAGGGAAGGAAAGTTCATTTTTTCTTCTGAAATTTTTTATGACAAGCTGCGGATAATAAATCTATTTTCTTCTCCAGTCATTGCCCTCCCTCCATTGCTGGATTCTAAAGTACATTCTCCTCAATGTTTGGGTGGAAATGCAGCAAATCTTGATGAAGAGTTAGAATCTTTGTTCAAACTAACTTTTTAAGACCTCATTTGAAAAATATTTAAGGTGAAACTTTAAAGAATTTTCCTATTTGAATTTTAATAAAATTCCAAAAAAAACAGAAAACAAATGATTATTAAAAGAAGAGACCTTTTTGTTTTGAAAAAACTAAGTTCAGTTTTCCAACTCTTTTCTTGTTTGAACAAGAATTCAAATGTCCAAAGGTGAAACTTGTTGTAGAGAAAATATGAGGTATAGAAAAAGCACAATATTGGTAAGTGAAGTCTATTAAAGAAATGGCACAAACCTTACTCAAATTCTTGTGAACTTTTTATTTTTACACAATACATTTCAATCTAGATTAGAGTCCATTGAACTTAATAAATAACAAATCATCTTCTCGGTTTCGCGTTACGGTTAGGTAGTCGATACAATTTGCTGGTAAAAGTGGGGGTTGGTTTTTCTCTGTGTGCAAGGATGAATGGTGCTCTTTTTCCTATCTTTTCTCCCCAATCAGTACCTAACAATGCTGCCTTTCTGCCTTCTCCATGAATTTTGAATGTTATTTTCACTAATAATGTAGTTGAAGAAAATCAAGTTCCAGGAAGAGTGGTGTTTGTGGTAGAGAGAATTATAAAGGCACAAACAACTGAAAGGGAGAAAACAGACACCCAAGTGTTCTCTGTGTACATCTCCATTGCATCCGTAAATGAGAAACGAGTGCGGTTTTCGGCCCAGTTACGGATTCTGTCTGCCTCAGCTGAATACAGTGCCTTCCCCTACAGGATATTAAAGGCTATAGATGAATAACAACTCCACAAAATTGGTCATCTAGGTTATTGATGTGTTATGCTACTTTTCATGATGGAACTGAACTAACCTGATCATCAAACCACCGACCTCGTCGCAGCCAAGCTGTGACGAGTGCTAATAAGATTCGTGGAGGAGTCAAGTAGTTGATGGCTTTTCCCGTTCCTTTCACAACCCGCATCCGAGGAACTAGTGTTCTAGCCACAGTTTCAGGGAGCTCACAAATGATATTGAACATCTGCTTGTTTCTCACGGTTGAACCACTGTATGTAAGCCACAAGTATCACAAAGCAAAAATTTAGTAAGAGTTGTTCCAACAAGTAATGTTCATCCAAAAAAATGTATATATACAAGTATAACAAAAGATCATAAATATATTGGAAAAAGGGAAAGAGCAAATACATCTAAAGACTATAGTAAAATAATATTTTTCTAACAATTTGTAGATTTGGAGAAATGAGGATAAGAAGAAAATTGATTCACCTAAGAAGGAGATCTGTCAAAACCATGCCCGGAGATGCGGTGTGAACTCCTACATTGGACCGCCTGCACTCTTTCAAAAGAGATGATTGAAGCTGTCTAAGACCACATTTTGTGGATCCGTACCTGCAAGTTCAGTAAAACCGTTGAATTCATAGACAATTCATAGCGAACACGACTGGTCCCACGAGTTAATAACAGTTGCTAGAATTTGAGCATGCAATGAACTTACACAGCCGTCAAAGGAGTACTTGAACCCCCCGAGCCAGCACCGTCCATGTTAAATATGTGCCCTCCTTTAGCTTGATTTTTCATTACACGCATGGCTTCTCGAGTACAAAGAAGGGAACCAACGAGGTTCGTTGAGAGAATCTATTAAAAAACCACAATATGAAAATAAACCAGGGAGCAAGTTGAGTGTAGATCTAAACAAGTGAGAGCCTAGTTTCAGTGCTAGAGTTTAAAACCTTCTACATTTAAATTCAAATAAGACTCAAATTGCATTATCTTTCAGAAATTAGTAACAAACAAATCTTGGGATACTGCAAATATGCAATAAACTGACAGCCACTAAGAACCTCATATTGCTCATATCTATTGGAAAAGATTATGTTCAAATTTAGCGAGAGAAGTAACAGAACTGTACCTGAGTAATATCTTCATCTGTAAACTGCAGCAATGGTCTAAACCCTTTATTCGTGCCCGCATTGTTTATCTGTCCATAATTTGTCACATTAAACAAATTAAAAATCTTTTTTCCCTCAAGATAAACAATAAAGAGATAATGTGATGTAAGGGTTGGTCCTTATAGGCTACATCAGATAAGCTAGATAGATCAACTTTAACCCTGAAAGGCATGTTGGAAGCTACTCTAAAGAATGTATCAGTAGATCTAAAATCTAAATAACATTCTTAAAATTTTCAAGAAAATCAACATATTATCTCACAAAGGCAGATATGATCTTAGTTTAGGCATGAAAAAGCCACTTTTAGCTCATGACTTACCCAAATGTCAATGGAACCAAGTTCATTTAAAGCAAAATTAGCTAAGTTATGAACATCTTCGGGGTCGCAAACATTGCACGTTGTGCCAACAACTTTAGCATGTGCCAAGCTTGTATTGGAAGAACCACTTCTGGCCACTAGACCCTCTAAGTTTTCCTCAAGCTCTCTGAGAGTTTCTTGAACAGACTCAGGGCTGTCTTCACAAAATCATTGGGCAAGGAAATGTGATGTAAGCAAGTTGTAAGAACATTGAGACTATATATATATGTATCAGAAGTTTTATCATATTTCTGAAGACCACCTGCGAGAAGCCACAACCACGCGGTCTCCCGAGAGAAGAAACTCTCTGGCTAGTGCTTTCCCCAATCCTCTTGTGCTGCATAGTCAACCATCCATGATGATATAAGAACTAAGAAGACCATCAAATTAGATGAAGCAATAGATGCTATCACCATTTACACACATTAAAACAAAAATCGGCTGGTTTTCACTTTTCATTCATTGATGTGCAAATGAACTACATTTTTCGCGAGGAGTGATTAGCTACCTTCCAGTTATAAGGACGTTTCGCGGACCAGCTCTGCAGTGCTCATCTAACACCATGTTAGCACCAATCATGGTTCCGATAATAACCCCTCCGAGCCAACTATACCAAATCAGTGTGTTCATCTGACTGTCTCCACCTTCAAAATTTTCAAGAAACAGAACAGATTAAACATTGATGTGTTTAACAACACATTTGTAATTAAATTACAAAATTTCTCTCTGAACATTTAAAATGTCACCTGATAGCTGAAATCCAACAGCAAGTACAACACCAGTGCTCATCATTGTAACAATATATCTTCCAATTTGGACAGCAGCCTATTAAGAACATAAAGAAGCTACAGTTATTGATGCTACCAAAGTCTCCAAATTAAACAGTTAAAGTTGATTCTCATCAAAATTTCCAATCATGTACAACAAAACCTCCAATTTCATGATGAAACTTCAAGTTACACTTGCCAAACAAGCCAACATCAAGGGATTAACAAACAAAAAGGCACATCAATACATTACAAACAGAACATACATCAAATTCAAACAGAGCTTAAGAATTCAAGAAGAACAGAACAGAACATAGAGAGCAACACTCACCGAAGAAAACAAATCCTCCATATCCGCCATAGCCTTCCCCCGTTCAAAATCCGACCCCAAGAGCAAATTAACCTTACCCAAAACACCAGACCTCAAAAATCTCCAAATCTGATTTTCCTTCTTCATTTTCACCTCTTCCAACCTCGAATTTCCACGATTCCTTCCTTTCCCATCTCCACCGTCTCCACCTCTGAAGGATCTACACTTTCCCAAGCACAACCCGCCACGGCTGGTCGGCAATCCACCGCCGAACCGGTAGATTCCCCGGCCAAGAGCTCCGATCAAGTGCCCATCTCTGGAACTCGGGCTTTCAAAGCAGCTTCGTGGGTAAGCGTGAAGCTTGGTGAATGCAGTCATTAATGGCTCCAATTTTTCTGGGAAATGGGTAATGATCTTCGAGATATTTAGTATGGAAAAGGTTAAATAGAAGGAACAAAATATCTCAAGGGCCGATCGAAATGGGCGGTGGCGTTGTTGGAGAAGAAAGGACTGTGATGACCACACGATAAGCAACCTAATCCTTGTGTGGCAGAGATGACACGTGGCGTGGTGGGTACATGTCAGCATCCTTTCCTATTTGTTTGTATTTCCAGCTGGATTAAGATTAGCCCATGAGGAAGGGTGATGGAGCCTTACACGTATCATGCTTCTCGATCTTGTCTTTAAGTACTGCCCCATAATATATATATATATATATATATATATATATATATTTTAACAATAATATCACATTGCAAATTGATAGATGTAGCTAACATGGGTTCAATATTTTAGATATTTTTCTTCTTTTCTTTTTGTGAGACATGATATACGAAAATATGTGACCATATTCAATAATATCAATGATTATAGTTGCTAATTTGTTTAAGAAAATAATTATTTTTGTAAGTTTCTTGTAAGATATATATATTTTAGAATAACCACAATATTATTTTAAAATGTGTGTTTGTATTTAAGAGATTATGAATCCGAAATTTTTAATTATGGTTATAACAACTTATTCAAAGTTTAGCAATATTTTAAAACAAATATACAAGTATGAAAATTTTCCTTTTCAAAAAAAAAAAAAAAATGAAAATTTTCAAATGGAATCTTCATTTTTCCAATTTTATCGTTGTTGGCAAAATTTTCCTCGTCAAATCGATAACACTCATTAAACTTAAATCAATTTTAAATCTTGTTATTTTTATTGAAATTTTAGCTTAAAAGTAGATATATTGTTAAAATTAATTTATAGTGATATTTAATGAATACTAATTTACAAGCAAACACAAAGGAAATACTATGAGTACGCTAAGAAATGTTTTGAAGTAAATTATTTGATAAAAATTAGAAAAATCAACTATTATAAAGTACGGTATCACTTCAATTATTCTATCAATGATTTATTTCAATAGATTTTAATTATGGTGACCGATCGAATTTAATTAATAATATATATTAGTTTCAATAAATGTCACAATTCATTTTATTGTTACATATATGAAAATTGAAAAATATAGATTAATTTAATGAATCAAGCATTTTATTTTAATAAGTATCACTAAATTGATAATTATTGATTGACTTCAAATAATGATATTGATTGTCGATTGGACACTAATTAATTTCAATTAATGTCATCAATTAGCTTCAATAAAAGTCACTTATTAACTTTAGTTCGTGTCACCTATTAACTTTAATGAGTTTCACCAATTGGCTTCAATAAATGACATTGAATATAAATATGAAAAATATAAAATTAGTTCAATAATCGATTATGCACCAATTGACTTTAATTAGAGTAATTGAGTAGCTTCAATAAGTATTAGGGATTGATTTCTATTAATGTCACTTGTTAACTTCAATTAATGTCATTAAATTTGAGGATATTTTTTGTAGTTTCACCAATGTGTACTTTTTTTATAACGATTTCTATCATTTCTTTTATATTTTGACATTTGTAGAATTATTTGCTTTTTAACTATTATTTTTGCAAAATCTCTTTTATATATATATATATATGATTTTATATATATATGAACTACATAAAAGTGTAATATCATAGCAGGTAGTCTAATTGGTCATAAAGGACTTTCACGTGCATAAGGTGATAGGTTCAAATTTCATGGTAGCCACTTACCTAGAAATTAATTTCAAATTGATATCTACCAGTTTTCTTGGCATCCAAGTTGACCCGAACAGTTACGGACATAGAAAAAAAAAAAAAAAAAAAAATGAAATGTAGATTACAATTTGGTTACATTACTTCTTTTAGTTGATATCTATGACCGTGTACATTTGTGAAAAGATCAAATGTTTTAATGAAATGTTGTTTAGTGTTGCGTGCAAGCCAGAAAGTAGTGTTGGTTTGTCAGCTTCTGGTGCTCCACAATGGATTTTTTTCCAAAATAAAGAAAGAAAACTCAAACATGATCAGAATTATTGCACAAATGAAACGTGTCTACATTTTTTAATTATTCATCAAATACAATTGTAGCTTATGAAACTTTCTTGTTTTTAACTTTGATATATATATATATATATATTATATATATTTTGTCTAAGTTGCTTGTTTTGTTTTAGTTTTTTTTTAAAAAAAGGTTAAATTTTCAAATAACGATTTTAGTTTTTAGAAATTCTCATAAGTTTCAAAATCGGACGTTTGATTTATGAAGATTTAAATTTGACTTTTGAGAGTTGATGGTCAAGTGATGAGTGATAACATTGGAAACCTATATTGATTAAATTTGATGTTATGTACTTTTTAAGTATGTTTTTTTTTAAAAAAAATAGATCTTTTAGATCTCACCCAAACAATTTATGAGATATTAAACTATAACTCAATTTCGAGACTTCATTGACTATTAGAAGATCACATTCTTACTTCAAGACTAAAACTCATTTTAAAAGTATTAAAACCAATTCGAAAGGTTAAACTTATTTTAATATTGTTGATTTTTAATTTATAAAAATTGAAAGTAAAATTGAAATCTTCAAATTATGCTAGTCTTCTAAGTAAAATATATATATATATATATATTTGAAGATGGATGATTCAAATTCATATCTCTTAGTAATTATGTCCTTTTAATAATTCTGAAAATAATTACAAATATGGTACTTTTAAAAAAAATTAGCAATATTGTAATAATACCAAACCAGATAACCAATCGCGCCACCATTCATTCGATAAAAAAAAATAGTATTAATAATACACAATATATATACACAATATATATACACAATATAAATACTAAAATTGATTAATTTGAGATTGCCAAAAAAGCCAACAATTGAACATATCGGTTTGTAATTTAAAATACCAAAAATTTTGGACTAGTTCCGATTTTCATTTTAAAAAACTGATAAAAAACCAAATCAAACCGAAATATATATATAGTCAATAAGTAAGATAAAATCATTTTCTTTCTATTATTTAGAAAATTTCCTAAAATCTTGAAGATGAATCTTTTATAGTGAATATTTTTTTATCCTTTGAATGTCAATATATTTTTTAAAGAATGTACCTTAATAATTTTAATTTAACTCATATTTCAAGAATATTGGTTCGGTTGTTAGTTTGGTACAAATCCGATAAAAATCAAACTAAAATCACCCTTTGAGTGGCCTAATTCCAAATGAGTTGGCATCGGTGTAGGGCCTATTAGGGGTGTACATGGTCCGGGTTCGGTAGGGTTGAAAGATTTTTTTGGACCAACCCAACTTTTCGAGTTGGTCAATTCGCCAACCCTATGCATAAATGTAACCCAACCCAACCCAACCCTAGATTTTCGGGTTGGGTTGTGTTGGATTCTCGGGTTATGTTACCCTCATTTTTTCATCTAAGATTCAATTCATAGACCTACAAATATGTTTTACAAAAATATATGATACTATATTTCGACATATTTCAACCTATTACCAATCTTGTTAGTACATATTCTTTTTTTAGAAGACTTACAAAATATGTCAAAAATCTATCTTATTAATTTATCTTACATATATATACATGTTATATATAATATTCTTAATTCGGGTTGGGTTTGGTGAACGAGCCAAAAATTTGCCAACCCAAGAACCAACTCAGCCCAATAAAAATTACAAAATCATAATCCAATCCTACCCAAAAAAATTATAACCTAAACCAACCCTTATAATTTAGGTTGGGTAACCTCGGTTGCTCAGGTTGCCAGGTTTTTTGTACACCCCTAAGGCCTGGGGCTTAACTTCCTCAATTTAGGTATTATTATATTAGAGGCTCTACCTTTCAGTTACAGTTTTATTAATGAAATTTTAGTTATTAAAAAAATAAAAAATTAATAATTATAAATTTGATTTCTATGGTTTGAAAAAAAAAAATAGATTTAAGTCTTTATAATTTTAAAAATTATTTTTTTTTTGGGAAATTCAAAAACTAGAATTTAATAGTAGATGAAAGTTAGATTTTTTTTTAGAAGCCGATCAAAGTTAGAATTTAATTATCATTCTAAAAACTAAAATTAGTATATATAATTTAATAAAAGTTAAATTTTAGTATTTACTAAAACCTCCCCATTATATTTTGGGGATGTGACGTCATTAAATACCAATGATGTATTTTAAAAAATCAATTTATTTACAATGTAGCGTTGCTTTATACATTTATGTGTATTTTTTTTTTTTTTTTAATGCGTATATTCTTCTAAAAGTTAGAATTTAGTCATTATGTTTGATAAAATTTAAAAATTAATATTTTTTGTTTTCACTATTAGCAAATTAAGTAATTAAAAAGTTGGTTATGTTCATATTTTTTTTTTTTTGAAATCTGGTTATATTCATGTTACACCGATAAAAATTGATAGTGCAAATCCTTTTTATAACCATTTTAGATTAAACTGAGAAAAACTTCTTAACTTATAGATGAGTATGAAACTCTACTTGTTGATGATGTGGTTTCACTTGGACAAATTTTATTTAATTTTTCTTGATTGTTAATTCAAACAATAAAATGAAAAAAAAAGAAAAGAAAAATTGTGGCAATAAGTAAAAAGGTAAAAAAGTATATCTGTTTTAAATTTAATCCAACTATACCAATTAAACTTCAACGGTCATCAAGGAAGTGATACAGTTGATGAAGACTTAAGTTTTGGAGGTATGTTCCCTTCAAAGTCCTAGATTCGGAATTCACTATTGATCGAGGACAGACATAAAAAAAAAAAAAAAAAAAAACTAAACTCCAACTTTTATTTTAAATTATTTAGACTATGTTATAATATTTGAATCCACAAGAACCACCGTAAAAAAAAGAGTATTAAATTGTTGTTTGGTTGATTTGAGTTGTGAAATTGATGATATTATCAGATTTAGGAGTGGCTCTGCATCAATTTGTTCCATTGGACAGAGAATATGGTCTCTGCCTCACTATCACTTCTCTCATCTTCTTCGATCTCCACCAAATTCCCACATTCTTCAAAGCCGGGCCTTAACTTCCCAAAACGTCTTAGTCTTTTCCGGTGCCAAATCCCCAATTCTTCTTCTTCTTCGGCTTCCAATCAATTGCGCGACGATGGCTCTGCCGCCGATCTGTTCTCGCAGAACAACTCAATTGCCGATTTCATGAGGTTCAAACGGGATGGACCCAGCGCCGAGCTTCAGACTGCCGTCGTTAGTTACAAAAAGAAGTTTCCCTGGTTTCTTTTGCAGCCATTTCTTCAGGTTTTGCCTCCGATTCTTGTTCTTTCTATAGGGTTTTTGTGTTTCTCACATGGGTTTCTTTTAACTTCTGATTTGGGGTTTTTTTTTTTTTTTTTTTTTTTCTGTTTAATTGTTTTCAGGTTGATTTGGTATCCACCATTCATATTGCAGATAAAGAGTATGTGTACTCATTGGATCCTTTTACTTCATCGTTTTATTATTTGTTTCCCTCTAAATTGGTTTGCTGTTTTCACTGAAATTGTTTCTTTTTTTTTTTAGAACAAGTTATTCTAAAATGTATTGAAAGAAAAGCTAGATTTGAGACGGTAGAGTAATTAGAAAACTATTAATAGTATACATAACTAGTATACTATTAAAAATGTACCTAACGCTAAAGGCGGCCTCAACGCTTCTACTCTTGAAGAGGCGAGGCATAATAATTTAAAATATTTAATAAAAAAAAAACCTAAATTTGTGTACACATGTATAAACATCACACCAATATTAATAGGATTGAGTTTTTTTAGAACAAGAAAGAAACAATTTCATTGATAAATGAAACATAAGTGTATTTCGAAGCCCGCCCGGGGTAATGTTAGTGTTGTTGTGGTTAATGGCAAACTAAGAACCTGTTACATTAGGAGTCGAAAGAAAATAACTTTATTTTATAGAAATTGTTTATATCTGCATTGGCAAATGAAGGGATGAAAATCACCATGGAAAGATATGAGTACTTTTCTCTGAAGTTTTTTTTAGAACTAGACTTGGTTATTTCGTCCTAATTGTGTTGTCGTGTTGGTCAAAGAGGGCATTGTGGTGCATAAGGTGATGGATTCAATTCATGGTGGTCACTGACCTAGTAATTAATTTCCAACGGGTTTCCTTGGCATCCAAATATTGTAGGGTCAGGCGGTATGTCCCATGCCATTAGTCGAGGTGCGCGAAAGCTGGCTCGGACAGTCACGGATAAAAAACAAAAATTGTGTTGTTGTGTCCTGCCTCTATTTGAGTTTACTCATCTTTATGAATGTATTTTTTGCTAACTTTGATTCTTCTTATAAGCTGACTTACTACAACATGGCTTTTTGATGCCTAAATGTGTTTCCATCCGTTTTGCATATAGCTACTTTGAGGCCCTTCAGAAAGAACTCCAGTCCTATGACTGTATACTGTATGAGATGG
Source organism: Sicyos baderoa (assembly GCA_037832685.1). Classification (NCBI taxonomy): domain Eukaryota; kingdom Viridiplantae; phylum Streptophyta; class Magnoliopsida; order Cucurbitales; family Cucurbitaceae; genus Sicyos; species Sicyos baderoa. Next base: position 6,953,115 of record JBBMEF010000008.1, on the reverse strand, counting down.
TGGCTAGTAGGGAGAGCTTAGAAAACAGAAAAACTCCATCCGTCGCGAAGAAACTTAACAGTTCACGGTCACGGGGGTTTAATATTCTCGGTTGCATTCAACGGCAGATGGCTCGTGTTCTTACGCTCGACTTCCAATTAGATTGTCTTGACTACCAGGCTTCAAATTGGTACCATGCAGATCTAGACTTTGAAACCTTCACCATACTTCAGGTTTTCGCTCTGTACCTTCTAGTTCAAACACCATAACCGAGCAAGAAACGTTTTGTTTAAGGATGTCGAGGTGCATGCCATCGGACATACCCTTTGAAATAGTTGAATCATACATAATGTGTGATTTTTACAATTATCCATCATTCTCAGTTGTTTTTTAAGACCTAAAGCTTGGTGTTATATAAATGATATATTTTGACACTGGATTTGACGTTGTCATGTTACAGAGTGAAAAAGGTGAAAACTTCTTTACATTTGCAAGAGACATGACTATACGATCCACCAAAGCCATGGTTCAGTCTGCTGCAGTGCCAGGAGATCTTGAACCTTGGAAGTCGAAGCTTCTTTGGGCGTCTCGGGTGCTTCCTATGCCACTCGTTGGACTTCTTATCATTGGAAGTGTGTGTGCAGATGGAGGAAGTCGAGCATCAGAATATCCCGAGTTTGAAGCATTGTCGAGGCTCGATTTGGGTGCTGCAATGAAGGTTTTTCTAGCCAAGCGTCTAACATCTGAGTAAGTATATTTTGAGTTCTTTAGGATATCTATTCCTCTAAGATCTTCATTTCTGTTTATGAATGCTGAATGTGAATGTTATATTGAATCTAAACTAGTAAATGCTTTAGTGGGTGAGTTTTAGTTCAGCTGTTTTTAGATCTGATATAATCAATTGTTGGTGAAGGTTTACACAAGTAACTGCTGAAGTGGAGGAGAGTTCTGTTATAATCGGCGAGAGAAACAAAGCCGCAACAGAAGCACTTAGAGATGCCATGGGCAAGGGCCACAACAAAATCGCCATACTATACGGTGGAGGTCACATGCCCGACTTGGGGAGGCGATTGCGAGAGGACTTCGACCTCATTCCAAGCCGGGTAAAATGGATAACAGCATGGTCTATTACAAAGAGAAAATTATCCAGCAGTTCTCTCCCATTTCTGAAGGCGCTGGCCGATGCCTCGGGTTGGCCATTGAACCGTTACCAAACCTTGGCGCTGCTGATCTTCTCCTCCGTCCTAGCAGTCGATCTCTGGTTTTGGGAACTCTTCTTCGGCACAGCAGCAAATTGGATCTCCGAAATCAGTTTAGAAGCGTATCAGTATATCGACAATGTACAGCTGATGTGATAAACGCTTCAGCAAATTGGAATTTGTATCCCCTTGCCGTTGTACATATAATTTAACTGAGGCCGTTGTTTCATGTGCCACTCAGAATGTAGAACAGTGGAAGAAGGATTGCATGTTCTATATAATACCATAATTCATATTGGATTTTTATTTTTGATATCCGTGTCCAGGTCAACTTGCGTACACCTTGATTAATGTCACGGGGCATACCGCATGACCCTACAGCATTTGAATGCCAAGGAAACTGCAGAAAATAAATTTCTAGGTAGTTGGCCGCCCTTGAACCCATCGTCTTATGCACCCCAAAGCCTCCCGCAATGCATCACAATAAGAAAAAGGCAAGTTTTTGGGCACTTTCTTTTCCATTGAAAATCAACCTCACAAAATTACTGCATTTAGTAGGAATGTATAGCAGTTGTACATTAGTAGTTCAATTAATGACAATAAAGTAACCAATGGTACAACAAGTTCATGGACTGTGTAATGAAAATAGAACAAAGCGATTGTCAAAAGTTCGAGGCATGAAGCTTAATTTGTATACCAAATTTGAATATCATTTTTCTGTGAGAAAAAATATAAAGAAAAGCCTAAAATAAAAGGATATTTCTTGTCTGGGAGATTAATAGAGACCATTTGTTTGGCATGTAGGTAGGATTTAGTTTTATGATTTATTAACTCCTTCTCGAAAACCTATTATCAAATAAGTTTTTACTAATTTTTCATTTTTACTTTTAAAAATAATTCTTAATAATAATTATTTATTTTTAATCATTTATTTATGATTATTGAATCATTTTCAAACACTTATTTTTAATTATTTCTTTCAAATCCATCAAAATAAATTGTTTTAACAGTTCATTTTAGTTTATTTTTAATCATTTTTTTAACTATTAAAAACAATTACTTGATTTAATTTTACATTAAAATAAAGTTTCAACTCTAATTGTTATATTCAAACAATTTTTTTTTGCTACAACTTTCAATTTTTAATTTCTCATCTACCTAAACATGTCAAACAAACCGCCCCAAGGTGGCACTGCCAAGGAAGAAGGGTAATTCATACCTAAAAAAATGGCATTCATGCAAATTGGCAATATTTGAACACACAAAGAAATAAATCCAAACCCACCTAACCAAACGCACCACAATTGCAGCCTCTTCCATTAAAACAACTGCCCACTCATATTTTTCAATACGGCGCTGAAGAACAGCAACAAACTCTGTGAGATGGAGGCCGCTTCTGCAACTGCGATGGACGCCATTGAAATGGAAGGGAAAAGCTCCAAATCGCAATCCATGGGATTTCGGATCAACAACTACACCTTCATTTGCTCCATTTTGGCTTCCACCAATTCCATTTTGTTGGGTTATGGTAACTTCTTCTTTCGTTTCCACTGATTTTTTTTCTTTCAATATTTTGCGTTTTCTGTTCTGAATTTCGGATCAATTCGTGAAGATATCGGAGTAATGAGTGGGGCAGTGCTTTACATCGAAGAGAATTTCAAAATCTCATCGACCCAAGTGGAAATCCTTGTGGGATCGTTAAACGTGCTCTCTCTAATCGGCACTCTCGCCGCCGGCCGCACCTCCGATTCGATCGGCCGGCGGTACACAACGCTCCTAGCATCCACCACGTTTCTGATCGGCGCGTTATTGATGGGTCTCGCCCCATCTTACCCGCTCCTCCTCGCCGGGCGAATGATCGCCGGCGTCGGCGTCGGTTACGCTTTAATGGTCGCCCCCGTCTACACGGCGGAGCTATCTCCGGCCACCGCCCGCGGATTCCTCAGTTCACTCCCGGAAATCTTCATCACTTTCGGGATCTTAATCGGCTACATCATGAACTACGCCCTCTCCGGGCTGCCGCCGCACATAAACTGGAGAATCATGCTCGGAATCGCCGGAATACCAGCAATCGGCGTCGGATTGGGCGTACTCGCAATGCCGGAATCTCCTCGCTGGTTAATAATGAAGGGGAAAACAGAACAAGCCAGAAAAGTCTTGATCAAAATCTCCACCGACGAAGCCGAAGCAGAGGAGAGATTCAACTCAATCACCGCCGCATCCGCCGCCGGAAACTGGAACGGAAAAGGAGTATGGAAGGAGCTACTCATACACCCCACAAAACCAATCCGGCGAATGCTAATCGCCGCGATCGGAATCAACTTCTTCATGCAAGCATCAGGTAACGACGCCGTAATGTACTACGCGCCGGAGGTTTTCCGCGCCGCCGGAATCCACCGGAAGCGGCACCTATTCGGCGTGAACGTCGCAATGGGCGTAACAAAGACCTGCTTCGTCCTGTTCTCCGCGCTATACCTAGACCGGTTCGGGAGGCGACCGCTTCTCCTAGCCGGTTCGGCCGGGATGGCGGTCGCGCTGGCCTTATTGGGCCTGGGCTCGAAGTTCATGGAGAAGGGGAGCAGCAGGCCCACGTGGGCCGTGGGGCTGAGCATCGTGGCACTGTGTGGTGACGTGGCGTTGTTTTCAATAGGGATAGGGCCGGTGACATGGGTATACACGTCGGAGATATTTCCGAACAGAGTGAGAGCGCAGGCGTCCAGCGTGGCGATAGCAGTGAACAGGCTGGTGAGTGGAGTGGTGGCAATGACATTTCTGAGCATTACAAATTTGATAAGCTTTGGAGGGATGTTTTTTGTGCTATGTGGAATCATGGCAGTGGCTACAATTTTCTTTTATTTCTGTTTGCCAGAAACTAAAGGAAAAAGCTTGGAGGAAATGGAAGCTTTGTTTCAGGATAAACACAATAATGATAATAATAATAATAAGTAATTATAAAATAGCTTTTTGTTTAGGTTTTGTTTTTGGTCATTTATGTTGTTGGTTTGGAAGTATAAGAACTAGTTTGATTTTGATGATTTTATATCAATGGGTTTATGATTATGGCTCAATGATTTGAAGATTAGTTTTTTTTTTTTTTTAAGTACAAAATGGGAGAAGATACGATAAATATCGATTCCAGGGATCGAATTGGAATCGAACTTGTGACCGTAAAATAAAAATGAATTAACACTAAATTAGATAACCAATTACTCCTCGAAGAACGTGTGACATTGTGTGGCTTCAGATCAGACGAGAGGGCATGCGAGAGTACACTTCACCTGTTGCAATGGCGCTGAAGGAAGACTGAACAATGTTTGGATTTGATTTGTTTTTCTTAAAGGCTGATTTGTTTTTTTTTTTCAATATCTTTGATGTTTGAATCAGTTTATGCCCTCAAACGGTTAAATATGAGATGTTCCATTTGTTCATTTTATTTATACGGTGTTTACTTAATATTTAAAAACAAAAGATTGCTTCTAAAAAAGAAAAAACAAACAAGCAAAAGACTATTTTTGAGCTTATTTAGTTATATTTTTCAAACTTTAGAAAATAAAACTGGAACTATTTATTAAATTTATTCAACACAAAAGTTTCAATTTCGTTGACACCTTCGATTTTATAATCATTTTATTTTTTATTGTTAGAAATTTAATATTAAATTCTATACCAATAATTTCATATTCAAATATTCTAATCAAATTTCAAAAACTAAATTAAATTTTTGGAAGCTATTTTTATTTTTATTTTGATTTTTTGTATAAAAACATTTATTGAAGTAGTCATTAATACTATAACTTAATTTGTATAAAAACAAAAATTAAAATGATTATTATTTTATTGTTAGAGATTGTTAAAGAGAAAGTTTCTTTCGAACAAATTTAAAAATTGAATGTCTCACGTGGTCATGCGGAGATTCATTTCTGACATTAATTTGTAGATATTTATTGTGTCTCCATTCCTTCCATATCTCAATTATGTGACTTTTATATTTGGATACTAAAAAATTCGTAAATAATTAATTCATAGATGGTAGGTTACTATGGATTGAACTCATCACCTTATACACTTAAAATCCTTCCTGACCAATTGAATCACTTCATGATGATTATTATATGAGATGTCGTTTGAAAACATTGTTCGAAATAAAATTGTTTGGAAAATGAATTGCAGGAAAAAGTACTTAGAGAAGGGATTATAGAAAGGAAAAAAAATTGTTTAGATAAAATTGTTTGGACAAGAGGGTGGAATGAGATATCGAAGAAAGAATTAAAG
>JBBMEF010000008.1:6935308-6947565 GCA_037832685.1 Sicyos baderoa | reverse complement strand
TAATAAAATCCTACAACTACTCTTCACTTCTTATTCCTCCGCTTGTATACTTTCGTCACCTTCGGGATCGTATCAGAATGTTAATTCGACAACAACTACGTTTGAATAAGTCTATTTATACTATGACTAAAGCAAGTAGAAATGGTAAGTTATTTTTGAACTACAATTCAACTTCTCTTCAAAACTTTCTCTACTTCGATCTCCCGTTGGAGTATTGTTGTTGTTCAACACCACCTCCTCACTTATTTTCTCTCTTGTCGATCACTCCAAATCTCAGGTAAATATACATTTATATTCAGTATCAATAAACTTAATAGTAAAATCTTTCTTATTATTCCATACGTTCTGGAGCAACTATTAAGTCAAATGATGCAACAAATAATAAACTATGTAAAATGTTGGGATATTTTGAAATCTAACATGAGGCCATTTCAAACACAACCCACCCAACAAAAGTAAAAAAGAAAAAAAAACATAAAAAAGGGTAGACAAGTTGGGAAATGCAATAGCATATTGTTGGGGGAATTCGATTTGAATGAGTATGGTTGTGTTTTAAAACAACAACGTTAGAAGTCCCAAAAAGATGCCTTTTAATATACCCACAAAGATTCCCACAAGATGGGGACGAAAACAGTGTTATTATGCAATATTTGATGATCATATATATTCTTCTCTTACATTCCTTCAATTAAAGAAAGGAAAAAAAAGCAACTTTCTTTTACCATCTTTCTGTCTGATCTTCTGAACACATTAATGATTTCAAAGCAACACAAATTTTGAAAGGAAAAAAAAAAATGGTAACAAATTGGTGTTGTGCAAAGGGAAGATGTGGGGTTATTTAGAATTTGATTTTGCACTCTCTGAGCAAAGATTCTTCTGGGGATTGAAATGACAACATTCTTGACCAAAATCCACAGCTATCCAAACAAGGGCCTCCCCCCTCTCTGAGGAATAAGACATGCCATTGCTTTTTTTATCTGCCCATTTGCAACAAACTCATTATTAACGCCTGTTTGATAACTATTCAGTTTTTTCTTTTTCGTTTCATTTTACAATTTTTGTAAAGAAACTATTTTTTTCCATTTTCAAATTTTAATTTGGTTTTTACAAACGTAAGTAAAATATAGATATCAAAATAATGAAAACTATACTTTGAAAAATAAAAAATAAAAAAAATAAATAGTTGTGTTAATTGATCTCACATTGAAAAGATTGAACTACTTCTTTCATTACCAATTAGTTTTGAGATGGATATCCACACTATCTAATATGTTATTAGAGCCCAAACGAGTATTTGATGAGAGTTCATACACCTTATATTATTTAATAGGTTATCAACTAAGTCAGGGCGTAAATGAGTTTTTTTTTCTTCCTTAACTTGTTTTAAATGATTGAGTGTGAACCATATAGCCATCCCATTTTCAAGTGAGAGAGAAAGATGGAGATTTTTTTATGTGTTGGCAAAAGAGAAAGGGAAGGATCAAAGGATATAATTTTGGAGTAATGGATGGGGGAATGATTGAAGAAAGAAAACAAGTTGCAAAAGAAAAAAAAAAAGTAAAATTTAAAATTAGTGGTATGTCTTTTTTTTTTTTTTTTGGGTCTCAGGAGAAATGAAAAGAAAAGTGTTAGTGTGAGTGTATAATGTGATATATATGTATATATTATATACATAGGTTAATGTGTAATGGGTTCTGAAAGATTTGTGATGTTTCTTTTTCACACGCCTGCATGTGTTGCCCTTTTCACCTTCTAATTCATATAAAGCTATAAGGAAATTAACACCCACATGATATCATAATTTCCATTCACATCCAATTAATTCCCCTTTCTAAGGCTAACAAAATAACACACCCACCACACCTTTCCTTCTAAATAATATGAGGTATATATATATTCCCACTTTTTAATGGAAGATCCTACACTCTTTTTTACTTAAGGTTGAATATTGTGGATTTAAAAATGTCAAATGACCACAAATCCAATAATGAGTCTAAAACACCAAAAAATGTTGAACAAATGACCACAAATCCAATAATGAGTCTAAAACACCAAATAACTTCAACTCTAGTATTTGAAAAGAACGCAACTCTAGAACTTTTGATGATAATTTTGTCGCCAGAAGCCCGACCTTAGTTTGGGAAGATGCCAATATTTTATTTGCTTTTTGGTGCATTAAATCTAAGTTGTATCATGACTATGACATTGCCTCCATTGTTTTAAATTAGAGGACTTTTTGTAACTTTTTTTTTGTCTTAGTGTATACTTCTGGAATGCGTTAATCTAAGTACCAAATAACTTCAACAAAAGTTCTATCTAGCCTCCTCCAAAAATGAAGAAAAGAAGTTGACTGAAAAGCTAGCTAGATCATCACTTCTATCCAACCAATTATCATTGGATAAGGTACAACAGCATAGTCGTACTCCCAACAAAATAATAATAACAACGTAACTATGAAATCATATATTCGAATCTCAAGTCAATTTCATGCGTTGTTAAACCAAAATAACACAAAATACAGATTTAAATGTATGTTTATATAATTTTTTCTGTCACACAATGATTGTCTCTATAGAATGGTTAAATTTAAATCCTAAAAGTTATAGGAATACAAAAATAAGATAGTTTAGCATATTTGAGTGTGAGTAGAGGTGGGGAATACATAAATAATGGCGCAATTCCGTACAAAGTAGGGGGAATAGAATTGAATGTGAGGGTGTGGGCTCGAAAATATGACCATAGTGGTTAAACATTGCGTCCTTCAAGTTATGGCCAATGGTCCACTGTCAAAATATATACAACCACCCAATTTCATTTAATACACACAAAACACACACATATATATAAATAACAATTACAATAAATTACAGGACCACTTTCAAAATTAATTCAAACCCGCAATTGGCCTAGTGAATAAGAGTATCATCCCTGATAAATTCAATTTATAATAATCACTCATCTAAAAGATAAATTAGTTTCCTTCCCATATAAATAGTTTAAGATCATGTCTGTTTCAAAAAAAAAAAGAAAAAAAAAAGTTAAGATCACACAATATATCTTTTGAGAATAATTCAACAGCTTAAACCGACCAAAATACTCATAGCTTTATAGTCCTTTAATTTATAATTTAGTTTCAATTTAATTTTAATGTTTCAAAATTAAACATTTTTATTTGAAATGTTATTTTATTAATCTTTATGGTTTTTTTAAGGAAATTTATTATATATACCAATTTTAAGGTGATCTATTAGAATTATAGTACATTTTTTTATCAAAAATTCGTTTATACCAAAATTTTAATGATTGAACTGAATCGAACTCAATTCAATTAATTGAGTTCAACTAATTGAACCAAAACTAGTGATTGAGCTCAATCAATTTGTTAAGTGATTGAACTCAACTAATTGAGTTCAATCATTGATTATTGATTGAGTTCGATTCAATTCAATCACTCAAAATTTTGGTACATGTGCAATTATTTTCAATTTTATATTATAGATGTAATTTTTTAGTTCATTTTTGTTATACATGAAAAATCCATTTTTTTTAATTGTAAAGTTACACAGTATGTTGGAAGACATTAGTTTATTAGTTTGAATTTATATTGATGACCAATTTGAAGCTAGATGAGAAACCTAAGTGAAAATTAAATTTTGTGAAAAATATATATATATGGAATGGTCCAAAATGGAAGTGGAGCATGTGCTCCAAGGCTGCATGGGGCTGTGATGACATGTAATCTCTGCAGCCTCTCACGTGCCATCTGGTCCACACACACACACACACACCCAACTGAACCCTTCTCTCTTTCGCTGTGTGTGCTTCTTTTGGTTCAATTCCAACCAGCACACAAATTTCTATTTGGATTTTGCAATATAAACTATTTTCATGGCAGATATTATGGTTTATGACCATTTTGATTTTGGATAATAATTCATTATGTTCTCTCCATGGATAATGACTTAGGATAAGATCAAAGCTAGAGACTTCTCATAACAAACAAAGTAATTCATGAAGATTAATTCAATGAGTAGGTTTGGACTTTGCAAAACTCCTAACATGCAACCAAAATTCCATATTAGTTAGATAAGAGTTTACATCAAAAAGACTAAACACTTCTTCGAGATCTCAAGATGATACGGGAAAAAAGTTGACCATTTTGTGATCATCTAACATATTTGGCTTCAAATATTTATTAGAAATAGTACAATATATAATAATAATAATTATTATTTTTTGAATCAGGAGAAGGAGATCACAAACCCTACATGGATGATATTATTGCCTTCAAACAAGATGAAAATTAAATATAAATTTTGAGGATCGAATGTGTAATCGTGAAATTAAATAGATTACTACCAAAATAAGATAAACAATGCATCACCAATCCATTTGAAAGCCTAGTATATATCAGTAGACAACCATCATGGATCAAAGAGGGTCTTGAGATGCTTAAGGTGATGTGTTCAATCTATACTAGTCACATACTTAGAAATTAATTTACTACGAGTTTCTTTGACATCAAAATATTGTAAGTTTGAATATTTTTCGTAACATTAGTTGAGATGCGTGCAAACTGACCTGAATAGTTACAAAAAAAATGAATAAAAAATAAAAGAAAAGAAAAAAGAGCAGACAACCATCATGAATAGCTCAATAGTTAAAAAGACAATAAAAACTCAAAAAATTAATTGTAGATTCAATCCATTGTGGTCACAAACCTAGTAATTAATGTCTTACTTAATATCATGTATTTGAGTTAAAGATATGAATAAAACTCCTCTGTACATGAATGTGTAGAGAAACCCTATTTGTTGCTTATGTGATTGTTGGGAATGCAAACAAAGTGTTGCAGAATTCCACATCGGTTAAATAAGGAGTAGATCATGGGTTTATAAGGGAAGACAAACATCTCATTGGTGTGAGGCCTTTTGGGTGAAACCAAAAGTAAAGTCATGGGAGTGTATGCTTAAAGTGGACAATATCACACCAATGTAGAGATACGGGTAGATTTGTCGTCCCTTTACAATGATATTATTGGATACCTCAAAAAATTTAGTTTATAAATAAAAATGTTAAAAATTATATAAATTTGGTGTGGCGATGCCACCTAAACAAAGTTCACAAAAAAAAGGTTCGAAAAAAACAAAGGCAGTGCTACTGCCAACACTGTTTATTCATTGTTGTCATTTTGTACGCATGACAATTTGAATTCCAATCAAAATGGGTTGGCTGAAAATGATTGTAGCTAGAAATTAATTAAATATTAAATGTGGTTCTGTACATTGGAGCTAGGAATTTCGAATTAATGTTTTTGCAAGACAAAAATCCAATGCTTTCAACAAAGTTTAAAACATGTTGTTCAAAATTTAATGAATAATAATCTTAAACGGCGGCTGCTTCATAAACAAATCTCCAGTTAACTACCTCACATGATATGTCTAACTAAATCTTATCGAGACTGTGTAGCTAATTAAGATTTCGAATTTTTGTCTTTGCAAAAAAAAAAAAAAAAAAAAAAAAAACACTAAAACCACATGGTTTTCTATATGCCTACAAGATGACTTCGATACTAATCTAATCCAGAAATAATTGCAATCTGTTAAATATAATTTGACACGTCAACTCATTAATTGAAGAATTTATGTATGTCCTAGAAAAAAAAATAGTGTTCGAACAAATTCATTGTTTCTTCCGAAATAGAAAAACTTCCAACAACAAAGGTTGTCGGTATAATTATTACCCAATCATTCTTCAAGGTTAACCTGTGTTCAGAAATAATTATTTACCTAATTCGAAATGTGAGACCCACTATTTAAAGGATCTAAACATGCTTAACATACAAGAATGAAATATACAATGTGTAATGCCCTAGATTGAAGATTGTTCTTATCATTTTACTATGCCTTGTCTTGTCATCGCTCCCATATTCTTTTAAAAAAATTCACAAGAGGCCAACAAACCAAAATACCTCAAAACGACATCTGAATGTCAAAAAAATATGTATGAAACTCATTATTAGAAATAGATTGGACACCATAAATTGAACTGGACAATCTTGACCAATTTTATGATGTGGTTCTTAACACACATAATTTTGTTATTCTGTTGCGATTGAGTCATTGAAAATAAATATGCATCTTGTTAGTATGTGTAGTCATAATCTATTCTTTAAAACCTTTCTTAACCATGTATTGCATATCCTTGAGTATTCCTTTAATTTAGATGTACTTACATTTCATTGATGTACCCGACTTTGAGTGTTACATGTCTACCGGCTTCTACATTTATTCATGCTCAAACCGCAACTACTCTAAAAAGTTTTACGCTCCTATAATATCATTTGTAATGTCCCAAGACCTAAAATCCAGATTTCAAATCCTGGTTTAAATTTTAGCTGGGGATGTTAGAACCTGGAATTACAATGAAAGAGTATTATTTTTTAATTGCTAAGGATTTTTTGTTTTTACACAAAATTAGCCAAAGATAACAAGAGAGAGGGGGAGTGGGTAGGGAAGTGAAAGGAGAATTGATGAAAGGTCCTCCAAGATTGGTAATATATGGGATCTTTGTTGGACCAAATACAATTATTTGTAGGGTACCCCATTCCTGGTCCCTAATGGGATTTTCCAACTCCAAACCCCCTTTTTGATGTTGATATTCTCCCTTTCTCTTTCTCTCTCTAGATTACAATGAAAATATTATTAATATGAAGCCAATAAAAGATTCACATATGTGTTCTCATCAACTCCATTCGGTCGGAATAAACCCCACCAACACACACCCAAATCTCTTCCCAAACCCTAACTCACACATTCCCCCTCCTATTGCCAAATATCATGTCATTTTCATCCCCACACCCTAACTCTCCATCCTCATAATCCCTTATTCATCACTTAAAACGCGACATCTCTATCCCGTCACTAAACACATCGGTGTCACCGAGTCGAAAGAATTCACCAAAAGTTTGAATCTTTTATCTCCACATTGAATTAAATCGCCAAAAATTGACACAATCAAAGCATTGAAATGCTCTAGAAAACGAAAGTGGTCCGAGTTAGTGATGAGGATGGGAAAAGGGCAAGTGATAAGGCTCAAGAAAAGGGTACAACATTTAATTTCCAAGTCATGCTAGTAAAACTATACAACATTTTCAAAGCTAATCTTTGAGAAAATGAAGAGAGTTACAAATTTGAGGGACCCTATGGTGACTGGCATGCAACTTTTTTTCCCACTTTTTTTTTATACCCTTTTCATTATCTTGTTGCTTTCAACAAAATAAGGTCACTACGGATGTGTATGTATATGTGTATATATATGGTCCCCAGTATATATCTTAGTTCATATTGATTAATCTCTCTATCATTCCATTTAATGCCCAATAATGTGTTTGATAATTATGCACATTTATGGGGTTGTTCTACCATCACTTTAGGTTTATTCAAAATTCTAAGCATCTCCCCAGCCTCTAATAATCACATAAAATGAAATATGACAATCAGGGTGATCATTCAATACAAGTCTATTTAGTAATAAAGAAAGAGAATATAAAAAGATCATTTTTAAGATATTTATAAATATAAACGTAAAGATAGATACAAATAAGTAAACTAATGGGAAATATTTCTACATATAATACAAACTCTATGAGTACAAGATTTATCATTGATACACATATTTATCTATAAATTTACTATGGTAAATCGAATCAAATTAAATTACAATATATCCCTCCTAAATCCCAGCTAACACAAACATATAAATATTGATATAAAAATATAATATATCAACTAGCTAGCTAGTGCTCTCAAATGGTCCGATGATTTTATTGTTTGGTGGAAATTCAGTTCAATACCAAGGTCACGAATTCGAATTTGGAAATCGGGTTTGTGGTCCTCTCCTCCAATTTGCACTAAAAAAAGAGAAAAAAAACTAGCTTGCTAGTGCTCTCTTTTGCACAAGAACATTTTCTATTTTCTACTACTCAAAGCTTCAATCTAACAAAGAAACATAAACCATTTTTTCCCCTTATCTTGAAAGATAATTTGCAACAAAAAATGCCTGCCTGCCTTAGTTGTTTTTTTTTTTTTTTTTTTTTTTTAGCTAGAACCCCACAGTGTGAGAAAAGCAAGAATGAAAGTGCAGCACTTTTGTGTGTTTCATAAGCTGAAAAGAGGTAACTTTAATGGTGGGTTTGGAGTTGTGATTGAGGCAATACAGAATAGTGAGTGAAAGGCATTAAAGATATTGAATTATGAGCTTTGCAAAGAAGCTCAATATCTTCTGATACTCTTCTGGCATCCATTGAAGCCCCAAGCAGCCCTCTCTTTGTGAACCCAACTGCATATAATCCACTTTCCCCTTTCCATCCATTTGGAAATCCCTTCCTTGGCATCCCATCTTTCTCACTAAACATGTTGCTTTCCTGAAAATTAAATATCATAACACCCTTTTAATTACAAAATTATGTATTAATTAGCTTGATTTATTTACCTACCATGTATGCAAAAATACTAAATTTAATGTTCATGAATGGTATATTGTTAAACTATAGTTGTTAAAGAGGCTAGATTTAGTACATTATAAAATCTGTATAGCTACAAACTTAAATGCAAACTCGAGCTTAGCTCAATTGATATAAAGTATATATTATTGACTAAGCCCTCATTTATCTGACTCTTTGTATGCTCCTGACATACCTTTATATATGTATTTTTTTCAAAAAAATGTATTATTGACCTAGAGATGTGAGGTTTGAATCTCCTATTCTATTAAATTGTTGAACTAGAAAAAAACTAGCAATTACTTTTTTGGGGGAATAGTATTGCCTAAATGATTTTTTTGGTGCTAGAAATTTACCCTCTCTCTAAACGTACTATAACCACTGTTCCATTGCTTTAAATTGACAATCTCTCTAGCTGGCTCTAGGTTTCAATTAGTATGCATACTTTTTTACTCTTTAATGAAGTATCTTTTCCAAAAAAAACTATCAATTACTTTTTTGGAAAAAGATATGATTCAATATGCTAGGAGCCTAAACTAAAAAAAAAAAAAGAAAGAAAGAAAGAAAAGGATATGCACCTTCAGCCAAGAGGGCACATTACTTTTATAACCGGTGGCCAAAACGACAGCATCAAAGTTCTCAACACTGCCGTCGACGAACTCCGCGGCACGGCGACTAAGTTTCGTCACTTCTCGACAAACCTAACAACGAAACAAAAATCACATCAATAATACATTTAAAAGGCCACTGCCTTTTTGTAGAGAAAACAAGGAGAGAATTATAATGATTGAAAAATAATTGAAGAGAGGAAGAAACCTTAATTTTGCCGGTTTTGATTTTTGCAAAAGTGCCAACATCTAAAACAGGCGTTTTGCCAGACAAATTCTTGAGCTGTAACGGGCCGAGTTTAGGGCGATTGAGCCCCAATCTGGCTGTGTCTCCAAGAACCAAACGTGAAAGAAGAAGAAGAAATTGATCCACTAAACGCATGGGAAACCATCTGAGCAACCACATGGACAATCCAAAAGTTGATCTTCCCATTATCTCATGGGGTAGAATGTGCACCTACATATCAAAAAAAATGTCAAAAAGTTTCCCCAAAACGAATTGAGCTAAAAGTAGCTGAATTCTAGTGACATCGTATATAACTTAATAATAAATAAGTTAAGGGTTCAATCTCTCTACTTTTAGTCGAATTTGAACGACTAATGGCTAATAGGGTATATCTCACTTTACATTATTAGTTATAACTATAAAAACTCTACTAAATTAACAATGGTCGATCTAAACATACATAGTTCGATTGAGTACTCATTTGTTTGCTTACCGAATTACGAACGACGAGGTGCGGAGACGCGTCGAAGTTACAAAGATCCAAACAAACTTCCATACCGGAATTCCCGCATCCAATAACCAAAACTTTCTTCCCACGAAACTCCTCGCCCGTCTTATAAGAACAAGTATGAACAACGGGGCCTTCGAAATCCACCAACCCATCAATCCGAGGGACAAATTCCTCAGCATTCTCACCCGTAGCCACAACCAACCATTTACAAAAATACTCAACAAAAACCCCATCTTTAACCCCAACAGCCTTGACCCGCCAAACGCGACACCGCTCGTCCCACTCGGCGTTCGTGACGGTGGTGTTGAACGCGGGCTTCAACTCGAAGCGATCGGCATAAGCATTCAAATAGGACAAGAATTGTTGGTTAGTAGGGTAAGTAGGGAAATGGGAAGGGAAAGGCATGAGTGGAAGCTCACAGAATTGCTTTGGAAGATGCAAACGGAGACGGTCGTAGGTTTTGAAGTGCCATAGTGAAGCTATGCATGGGGCTCGTTCAAGGATCAAACTTTGAATGCCTTTTTGCCTTAGACATGCCGCCGTGGCTAGCCCCGATGGTCCGGCCCCGACTACGAGCGGCCCTTCGACCCAAATTTGTCGAACCGGGGGCCGCCCGCCGTAGAGCGGATCATGGAGTCTTTTGCCCTCTAATTCTTTCCAATGATCGTCCATTTCAAAGAGAGAACTGTGATTTGGGATTTGAGAGAAAGAAACGGTTTAGAGAAGATATATGGGGCTTCGTCAGTGGCAAACTTGTAATTTGAAATGATGTTTCCTTTCGAGCCCAATAAATGTTGAGCTTGACCGCTTGTGGAAAAGAGTAAAATGTTACACGAATAAATATCCTTAAATTATCTAAGATACTAGATTTAGCATTGGATAATATTAGTTATTTACTAAGATTTATTACGATATTTATTATATATCATGTACGATTTGTTACAAGATTTTTTTCATATATTTTTTTTTTTTTGGCATTTAATATTTCATGTACTTTGTATATTTGTAAAAACATTTACTTTAAAAAAATAATAATAAAAATAAATAAAAACATTTAAGTTATGATTTCTCAAATTTATCTAGTTGGAGTTTTTAAGGTAAAAGAGAGTGATAAGGTGATGATAAACTATTTATAATTACTATTTTTTTTTTTTTGAGAATCTATAATTACTATTATTATTATTTTTTGAAACATAATTACTATTAATTGATAACATAGATTTAATGGTTAGATTTGATATTTTGATTATTAATCTATTCAATATATTATTGGAGATTTTGCATGTATAATACAAAATGACAAAATATTTTATCTAGTAAAAATATCAAAATTAATTTATTTGTAGAACTCATAGAATTTTACCACGGATTGAATTTTATAAGTGGTAGAACTCAACTAGTTAATTAATTTTGATTTTCAACTACAAAATAATTAGTTTTGATTTTGTATCGAAGATGAAAATATACTTTTTCTTTTTTTTTATATATTTTATTTTACATTCAAAATCCCCAAAAATATATAGAGGGAGAAATCAAATAGTTTTTTCACTCATTTACATAATTTGTAAATACACTCGCAATGCCACATAGGGTGAAGAAAAACAACATAGATATTGTGGTTAGATGGGACAAAAGTGTATACATAAATAGTTTGGCATAGGCGTTGGAGAATTCCTACATAATTAAGTAACATAGAAATAAGCATATATTATATATATATATATGAGCAATACTTAGGTAAGAGTGGGTAAGTATTTTGGAAATACTTATCCACCCTTATAACCACATATTTTTACTTTTGCATTTCTCTCTCCATCAATCAAAATCAATATTTAAGAAAAAAAAAAAATGTGTGGTTGTAAGAGTGGGTAAGTATTTCCAAAATACTTACCCATCCTTACCCAAGTATTACTCTATATATATATATAGTGTTTAGTGAGGTCTTAGAAAGGACCCATGCCTTAATTTTGAAGGAGAATCTCTTTGTACAACAAAAATAAACTCACCCACTTAAATAGTTCTGATTTCTATTAAGTTCTCAAGTTACTAATCATGATGCTTTCTTAACTTAATCCCCTACATGTTGGAATGTAGTGATCCACATGTGTAGATCCTAGAAAAAATTTGGAATCTTATTCATTATTACAATTAAGAATTATAGTTTACACTTTTTTGTTCCTTTTAATTCAACGACAATTAGAATGAGGATTTAAATACATGACTTTTAATTTATGAATCACGTTAATATATATTTCTTTTTTCTTTTTTTTTATTCAATATTGATAGACCAAGAAGAAGGTCACAGACGGCTGGAAAATATAGGAGTATTTCACATTATTGAAGAAGGAGAGAAAGGTGCCATTTATAGCTAGGTCACCACTACAGTCCAAAAGAGAACAAGACAAAGAA
>JBBMEF010000008.1:6886959-6911891 GCA_037832685.1 Sicyos baderoa | reverse complement strand
TATTTGCAATATTTTTAAAAAGTTGCTATAATTCTAATGCAGACTAGGAAATTTGTCATACAGCGCAAATTCCCTATATAAAAATATATATTGTTTCTAAAAAAAACATATACTAATTTAATAAATTTTCAAAAAAAAAAAAAAAAATACTAATTTAATATAAAAAAAAATTAAAAAAAAAAAAACATACTCGGGGCGGGGGCGGGGGCGGGGTCATGGTCGGGGATATCCCCGTCCCCGTCCCCGTTTAGTCACCGAGGAAAAAATTCGTCTCGTTCACTCCCCATTTCCCCGCTTAATCGGGGATTCATCGCCCCGTTCGGGGCGGGTCCTCGCGGAGCCGGGGTCGGGAGGGGAAAATGGAC
The DNA here is from genome assembly GCA_037832685.1 of Sicyos baderoa. Taxonomy (NCBI): domain Eukaryota; kingdom Viridiplantae; phylum Streptophyta; class Magnoliopsida; order Cucurbitales; family Cucurbitaceae; genus Sicyos; species Sicyos baderoa. Next base: position 6,911,526 of record JBBMEF010000008.1, on the reverse strand, counting down.
ATCTCTAACCATGTTTTAATTTTGAGCACAGTACAGCCACGTCCCACATTTAATCACAAAATTAGTTTTTTAAAATGAGAAATTGTACCGATAGTCTAATTTTACAAAATAATTACAAATCTAAACAAATTTAAAAATATTTAGCATTCATAATCAAACATACAATATAAATAATATTCATCAATATTATGTATTAGTTATTCAATATAAAAAATATTAGTTTATACCGTATGATTGCTAATTTTTTTAAATTTGCTTAATATTGTAAATATTTTATCAATTTGGTATATTTATGCAAAAAAATCATTTTAAAATTCTCTGTAAAAAAAATCAGTCAAATCTAAATTAAAGTTTAAATAAACGTTTTTTAAAATAAAATAAAAAAAATAAAAAAATCCAAAACGTCGTTAATTAACCTTGTCCAGATCAACTATATATATAATCCTTGTCGAGTTGGATTTAAGTAAGAAAAAGTAATGTTGAATCTACCCAATTCTACATCAAAATAATTAAAAGACCTCATAATATTTTGTTATGAAGATGGATTCACTTTCTAATATCTATAATTCCAAGATGTAATTTTGTATTGTTTGATATAATTTGACGAAATATTGAGGTCCTGTTTAATAATCATTTATTTTTTTATTTTGATTTTTATAATTTACTTTTGTTTCTAATATCTATTAATTCCAAGATGTATTCATATTTCCTTTAAAAAATTTGTAAATGATAACTAATTTTAAAAAATAAAAGCATGTTTTTTTGAATCTATTTTTTATTTTTGAATTTTGGTTTGATTTCTACAAATATTGGAGAGGTGTAGATATTTAAGATAAAATATTTGTTGTAGACTTAAATTTCAAAAATTAAATGATTATCAAACGGATCTAATAAAATTAAGTTTTAATTAAAAAAAAATCATAACAAATAACAAGTTCAAAATTAATTAATTTTTTTTTTAAAAAAAAAGGGATCTCACCATTTTTTGTAAGAGATATGCTACTTTTATCACATACTACTAAATAAATATAAAATAGATTTAAAAATACCTTCTATTTTTAAATGGAAGAATACCTTATATTTAAACATTTAAAAGAAAATAAAACTTCTTTTTTTTTTGTTAGAAGAATGATGATCTATTTGTTAAGTACTTATTCAAAACTAAAATTTAAAAATGATTTTTCTAATGATGGTTTAAGAAAACGTCATTCGAGAATTTAGAAAATAAAAACAAAAACAGCATTGATCATCTAAAACCATTCAAACAAATTATACTAAACAAGCTTTAAATTTATTAAATTTTGAGAAGGATTTTAGATTTTTCTCAAGTTATTTTAATATTTGCAAATATACTATTGCCCAATCCTTGTCTCAAAATATTCACAAAAATATCAACTCAACCAAAAAGAGAGTAGGATTTATATTTATTTATTATTGTTTTATAAAGGAACTCTAATCTCACATTACTAGGTGGTACACGATGTCGATAAAATTATGTTGTTGATTTTTTTTTTTTTAACTATCTACATAACATAGTTAACAAAACCCCTAATTAATAGCGACATTCCTGCTAATTAGCTAATACAATCTTCACTGAAAGTGAAAGATTAGTGAGACAGAAAACAGTTACCCCTAATTAATAAAGTTTAAAGTTGACCTATACCTTGGTTGGTGGGATTTTATTATTATTATTATTATTTAATTCTTAAATTGTATCTGCCATTATTTTTCGATTCAAAATTGTATCTACCTTCTACTGTTCTTTAATCACTTTTTAATTTAAAATTTGTGTCCACCAACTTTCATTATGTTTTACATTTAATTCTTACCTTGAAAATGTTACTTTTAAATTAGTAGAAATTCAATATACTCCCTATTTTTCTAGATGAAATGTTTTTTTTAGTCTAAATTTGAGGATGGAGATTATAAATATTGATTTCATCGATGCTGGTACTAAATTGATTTGCTATCAAAATTATTGTACCACTAATTCATTTCGTAGATGTAAAATGTAAAACAATTTTTATCAATGAATTTGATATCTATATCAATTTTAACCATAAAAATATAATTCTATAAAATTGAATCTTAAAGTTAATTGTGTGGTGCAGTTTTTATCCATATTAAATTAATTACTAATCATAACAAAAATATAAGGGGTGTTTATTAATCGATTTTAAAGATAATTTGTATTGAACATTAGAATTATAGCCATTCTTTTTAAAAATTAGTTTATAGTAAATTTTCCTTAATTTCTTTTTAATTCCTATTTGAACCTATCACCTCACTGTATGCTCTCAATGCTCCATTTGATCAATTGAGTCATCTCATGATGGTTATCATTAATTTTACTCTTTATTTTCAAATCCACATCTAAACAGGTTATTGTCTCTAATTTATTTATAAAAAAAACTCACATCTAAATGAGTTGTTTTACTATAACTTCTCTATAAAAATTTGCGTCTAAATAAATAATTATAAAAACTTAAACTTTTAACAACTCAAAATAAAAATTTTAAACTAATTTTTCATCCAAATACACCATGCATGCATATATATATATATATAAGGAATGCAAACATTTTCTCAGTGATTAAAATTGCTAACATTCATTCAAATTTAATACAAGATTGTGAAACCACATTATAAATTATCATTTTCATTTGAGAAGTACACAAAATAAGAAGTAGAAAATTTGAACCTTCAATCTCAAAACAACGATAAAGGTCAACAGATCAGGTACGAGAATGAGATATTAAGATAATAATCATATACACATATCAGTTTATATCAATCCATAATGATTACTCTGCCCATATAAATTTGAAGGAATGAACATGGAGTATAATTTCTATTAATTTCAGATTGTTTGAAATCAAATATTTCTTGTAACAACATTTCAATAATGTTAATTGTTTAGTTTATTTCGTATTCATTTTCCTTTAAAACTTTAATACTCGAAGAAGATTACTAAAATTTAAAATTAGTTTAATAATTATCTATTACAAATACAAATTAGATAATCAATTGCACCACCAATTTATTTCGTATGTTATTGATATTATTAAAATGTTTCATTTGTTAACTTAAAGATTCGATAGAAATTACACACTAAAATAAGTCAAAACATATCTTTGAAATTTAGAATCTATCTTTCCTTGTTTCTTCTTTTTTGAGACAAAATTTAGAATGTATGTAAGAATTCAAATAAAAGTGAAAAATGAAGGCTAGGCCTAAAAAGTGGAAGAGGTGGAGTCACATTTTGAATGTAAGTTATTTATAATAAATAATTGAGAAATAATTAAAAAAAATAATGGGAGAATCTGGTAGGGCTTTGAGCTGTTGAATAGCTGGCCTTTGCCTTCCTAAACTTTATAATTTCCCTTACAACACTCTCCAAAATCACACTCTCACTACTAACTCACAAACTCAGATGCTTCATTCCAAATGAATCCTATCTCCCTCCTCCTCCTCTTCGCCGCCGTCCTCCGCCCCACCGCCGCCGTCGGCCATGGCTCCCTCTCCGACGCCGAAGCCCTCTACATCCGCCACCGCCAGCTTCTCTACTACAGAGACGAGTTCGGCGAACAACTCGCCGTCGACCCATCTCTCCGGTTCGAAAACGACCGGATCCGAACCGCCTACATTGCGCTACAGGCTTGGAAACTAGCCATTTTATCCGACCCGCTCAACCAAACCGCCGATTGGGTCGGATCCGATGTCTGCACCTACACCGGCGTGTACTGTGCACCCGCATTGGACAACCCACAAATCCGTACCGTCGCCGGAATCGACCTCAACCACGGTGACATCGCCGGTTACCTCCCGGAAGAGCTGGGTTTACTTGAGGATCTTGCATTGTTCCATGTTAACTCCAACAGATTCTGCGGCACTGTTCCTCACAAATTCGACCGTCTGAAATTGCTTCACGAATTGGATCTGAGCAACAATCGCTTTGCCGGGAAGTTTCCCGACGTGGTGCTCCGGCTGCCGGCGCTCAAGTTTTTGGATCTGAGGTTTAACGAATTTGAAGGGGGTGTACCCAGAGAGCTGTTTGATAAGGATTTGGACGCGATTTTTATTAATCATAACAGGTTGAGATTTGAGCTGCCGGATAATTTTGGGAACTCGCCGGTGTCGGTGATTGTTCTGGCGAGTAATAAGTTTCATGGGTGTTTGCCGGCGAGTTTGGGGAATATGACGAGGTTGAATGAGGTTATTATGATGAATAATGGGTTGAATTCTTGCTTGCCGCCGGTGATTGGGCGGTTGAAGAATTTGACGGTGTTTGATGTGAGTTCGAATAAGTTGGTAGGACCGTTGCCGGAGAGTTTTGGTGGGCTTGTGAGTTTGGAGCAGCTTAATGTTGCCAATAATCTTCTTTCTGGGAAGATTCCGGAGGGTATTTGTGAATTGCCTAAGCTTTTGAATTTTACGTTTTCCAATAATTTCTTCTCGGGTGAGCCGCCGGCGTGTTTGAGGGTAAGGGATTTTAGTGATCGGAGGAATTGTTTGGCCGGGCGGCCGGTGCAGCGGCCGGATGGCCAATGTAAGTCGTTTTTGGCTACAAATGTTGATTGTAATGCGTTTAAATGCGGTGGTTCTTCTTCTTCGCCTTCTTCTCCGTTTAGTCCTCCGGTTGTTTCACCCTCTTCGCCTCCGTCTACGGTGGCGCCGTCGTCTCCTCCGTCGTCTCAGCCTCCGGATACACCACCTGCACCGCCATTGTCCCCACATTCTCCACCGTCGCCACATTCATCCCCATCGGCGCCGTTGCCGTCGCCTTCGTCTCCGGCGACACCTACTACACCCTCATTGCCGCCTCATTTTCCATCTCCATCGGCGCCGTCGCCTTCTTCCCCACCGACATTACCCTCACCTTCATCGCTGCCGTCTCCATCCCCGCTACCTCACGGTCATACTCCGCCATCTTCACCAGCACCGACCAAACCCTCGCCGTCATCGCCGCCGCAAGGTCACTCTCCGCCGGCACCTCCGTCCATGTCCGAGCCCTCTCCATCATCGCCGCCGCAAGGTCACACTCCGCCGGCACCTCCGTCCACGTCCGAGCCCTCTCCATCATCGCCGCCGCAAGGTCACACTCCGCCGGCGCCTCCTTCGACGTCTGAGCCTACGCCGTCATCTCCGCCGCAAGGTCACACTCCGCCGGCTCCTCCAACGTCCGAGCCGGCGCCATCATCGCCTCCGCTAGGTCACTCTCCACCGGCTCCTCCTTCAACGTCGGAGCCTACGCCATCCTCGCCCCCACAAGGTCACACGCCGCCGGCTCCTCCATCAACTTCCGAGCCCTCGCCGCCATCTGAGCCATCACCTTCATCGCCGCCACAAGGCCACATTCCGCCGGCTGAGCCTTCTCCACCAGGAACATCTACTCCGCCTCCGCCGCCACATTTCCCTGATTTCCCTTCGCCACCACTACCTCCGGTCTACTGCCCAAGAACCCCAAATCCACCAAACCCACCTCTCATTTCCACCTCCCCGCCGCCGCCGCCGCTACCTGAACTGTCTCCGCCTCCCCCAGTCTATAAATCACCAACCCCACTCCCTCTTCCTTGCATAGAACCTCCTCCTCCGCCACCCCCAGTTCAATATCCAGAACCACCGCATCCTCCGCCTCAAACACCATCACCGCCGATCACCGTGTATCCACCGCCATCTCCCTCACCACCACCGCCGCCCGTCGTCTACAAAAGTCCACCGCCACCTCCAACTCCGGCTTACGGCGGCCCACTCCCTCCAATCCACGGCGTCCCGTACGCCTCCCCACCGCCACCGCCCTTTTACTAATCAATTACAATCCCTCCGGCCACCATTCCCAAAAAATTTCTGGATCATCAATTCTTCTTCCATTGTATCTCAACAAATGCTGTTGAAGACAGAGTAATGAATGGCAGAGGAAAAACAGAGTAAAACAGAGCAAGTAAGCTTGAATCATCACTTTCCATTATTTCATGAATCTTTTTAGGCTCTGCAATTAAAAAAAAAAAAAAGTAGATTTTGCAGGGGAAATTTAAGCTTATTATGTTGTTGTATAGGGATGAACTTCATAATTCAACAAAAGTTGCAGGGTTGCTTCTGCTGCCCTTTTGGTTTTTGAGTTTTGTACTATTATTTGTATTTTCATCATCATCTTCTTCTTAAATTCATATCATATTTAGTATTCCTTTCCTTTTTTTCATATTTATTTGGTTTTGTTTTTCATCTTCTTGGAGTCAATTCAGTCCAAATTTGGTCAAAATAAGTCAAGATTTTGGTAAACAAAAACCAAGTTGGTTTTGTTGTAGGCTTATAATATAATTTGTCAAAATACAGAAAAACAAAAGGCAACGTGATCAGATCAGATTCAAGATTGTGACAAATATTAATTATTAAATCCTATTTATGAATTCAAAATTTGTATATTTAAATGGCTGAAATCTAGGACTGAGAGCAACCCACTGATTCCCAGTAACATGGGAGCTGAATCTGAACGGTTCATATCAAATTCACTTCTTAGACTTATTTTATTTTCAAATGTATATATTTATTTTTATATAGGCAAGGGTGGGTGTTAATTTTGTTGAAAGGTTATAATTCAATTTAATTCATCGATAGCCGAGTTAGTTATTTGTTTGATGTTAATCCATTTTAATTGAGTTCAAAAATAAGTATTTGATTCTTATATTATTTTAGAAAGGTTGTATTTTAAGTAGGATTTGTTGGTCTCCTTCTTCTAATTTGTAACAATAATAATCAATACTTGTGGTTACTATCCCTAGTATGAACTAAAAAAATTATAATAACATATATGATTGTAAGATTAAAAAAATGGAGTTCTTGATGTGAAGATTTGATTGTTTGGTCAACATTTGGAAGGATCCTAAAGCTTACTTCAATTTAAAATATTTTATTTCTGGGTATCTAGATTGTTTACAGATTAACTTTTAACAACAACTAGGCTTTACACGATTTCTTTTACTAGATTTTTCAGTGTCTTATTATTATAATTAACCTTTAAAGTTCTTTAAATAAACTAATAATTTAAGCTTTAGAAAGTGTAACATTATATTTAGTGTAAGGTTGTATTACTCTACTGTTCCTTTGGGTGGTGGAAAATGCATGTTAGATTGATTGGGCCAAGCATGCTTGAACCTGATTCGTATTTTTGTCATACATATATTTGTATATCATTAATAAATGAAAATTTTATATTTAATAGTTGTTTTTGTTCGCATTATAATCAAAAAGTAAAATAATGAATGAATTAGTAGCATAATGATTTCATTGTTTGGTTTAAACCAGTTCAACTCCAGCGTCATAGGTTCAATCTCTGGAATCGGTAGTACTCAATTCCTAATACATGTTAGAGTGTTAGAGCCCATTGAACCTTAAGTTAGGGTTTTGGTAGTCTATATATATATAGAATGTTTTAGGGTTGTAAGTGTGTGAGGAACAATGTAGCCTCCATCACTCTATCTATTTTCCTTTAATGAATATTTCTTGTCTTCATCAATAGATTCTCGTTTTCTAAATTCTATCAATACGAAATATTTTTTTTATGACATGTATTTGTCTATGATTGAACAACTCATGTATGAAATGAGTTAAAGTTAGAAAATTGGGAGAAAAATCCAAAGAAATTGATAGTGAATTATTCTTTGAAAATGGGGCTATGATTGATGAGATTCAGGTTGGAAAGAGGTATAAAAACTCACTAAACCAAATGAATCCACATGACATGTCCCTTTGGCCTTTTCTCTGAAATTGACAAATCATTTTTGGAGTTTATTTTTTCTTCCCTTTCTCTAAATTTCTTCATTTTCTTAAATATGACTTCTAATTAATGTCTTTCCTATTCATATCTCTCCAACAACTTCACACTTCAAAATTAATACAAAAAAAGCAGTTAATACACGCATGTGCAATTTCCCTCGTTTTCCTTTCCATTTTATAATTAACCTTTTAAAAATGAATTATCGTCCCCGTCTAATAACCATTTGATTTCTTGTTTTTGATTTTTCAAATTTAAGTTTATTCTCTCTTAAATTTCCTACAATGTGCTCAATCATTCTTATCATTTATCATTTTTCTGTAAGAACGTAGGAGAATACTAACCAACTTTTAAAAACAAAAATAAACTCTGGAAAGTTATATTTTTTTGTTTTTAAAAGTTGGTTCTACTTTCTTAAGGAAAGATGTATACATAGTAGAAATGATGAAATAAATTGTAGGAAATTTGAGAGAAAATAGACTTAAATTTGAAAAACAAAAAACAAACCAAATAATTATTAAACGGGGGCCTAAAATCTATACTTAAAATGGATAATATCATATTAATGTGAAATCCTAAGTTTCTTAACTTAGTCCTGATTATTGAAAATTATTGAATACTGAGTGAAGATGTCATAATTAGCTATTAAAAGAAAAAAAAAGAAGAAAAAAAGTAAAATCAATGGTTAAGCTTCAGGCGAAGATCTCTAGTGAAAAATTATGACCAATTAAAAAAATATACCAATTCAACTATAGAAATGGTCTTTGCCTCTAACATTAACCTAACTTATATTTTATTGGTTAAAATAATATTTTCTATTTTAGTCCTTAGATTTCGAACTTTATTTTATAATAAATTTAAAGTTATTATTGATAAATTTTGATTCAATAATATTAATACTTTTAATATATATATAAAAAAAATATGCGAACATATTTTTAAAATTTACAAAAAGAAAAAAATGATAACTTAAAAAAAAAATTACAAAGAAAAAAAATCAATAAAAACCAATTTTAATTTTTTATTACATTTAAAAGTTGAATGATTAAAATTAAACAAACGTAAAAATTCACATTAAAATGGAATAAACTTAAAAATCCAAAAATTAAAATTAAACTTCTAAAAATTCTAAGGAACAAAATGAAACAAAATTCAAAATTTCTAAACCAAAATGATATTTTAACCCATCTACTAAATTATATTACCCTATCTACCATAAGCTAGAGATTTAATACCATAAATTCACATTATATGTGTTTGTGATTTTACGAAGATAACTTCTAAGACATTGAGGAAAGAACCGTCAAAGTCAACAGAAAAACAAACAGAAGGATTATTTATCCATAGGAAAAAAAAACAAAAAAACAAAATGTAAAGTCAAACGAAAAGGTCCCAAGGAGTAGAAAATCAATGGACAGTTGATCACGAACACAAAGCCAAGTGGAACAACCATGAAAAACATTTGATTGCCCAATCTGAAGAAGAACATGAACTTCTTTCAGGTTGGAATCTGTAACATTGATGTTGAACTGTTTTACAACCAAACAATGAAACTATTGTGACTATTTCGAAAAATTTGTGTAAATTTTGAAAACAACTTAATATTGCATCATGTTAGCCACAATCATCTCATGATACAAATAGTTGTGTGTAAAAGCACACCAAAAGGTCTCCACACTTGTCCTAAAAAAGACAAAAGAAGCAACCCTCCTCATTTCCAATGCAATAATTGTTTACCTACACTACAAATTCAAAATTAATTCGTAAGTAGGTAGCTATCGTTAGTTGATCGAATTATTTTTGTGGATCTGAGACAGTTCGTTCACGTAGTGTTTAAGTAAGTCTCCAACAATTGTGCACTTCATTATTGTTTTTCAAATTCAAGTACACACATTTAAGATTTAGAGTGTTATAACAACTCACCCTACATAAACTATTGCATGTGCATTTAAAAAATAATTTCAAATAATCACAAAAACTTTTTAGAGGAGAGAATGAAAATTATATAAATTTGAAGATGGGAAAGTAATGATGTACACAAGCATATAATTTTTGCAATAATTGAATTGATTTCTACATCAAGAGTTTTGTAACACATGCATGGCTGTAATTTAATTTAGGCTTCATCTATTATTCCTACTTATTTCGTCAATATTCACAAGCTAGATTTTGATTCATTGCTAAGAATATAGTATCAAAGAGATTAGTAAAGATTTTTTATGTAAATTTTCATCACTTTTTAAAGCAATTTCACATAATTTTCTAAAATAGATGGATGGGCCATGCTTGTTGGATTGGGGAAATTCACGTGGGTGGGCTGTTATAGTCCATGTCCCATTCCTTCTTCCATTTTTATCATTTGAATTAAAACCCAACTATTTTTACCAAATAAAGATTCAAATAAGATGCAATCAATTAGTTTTCCATCACACCTATTTTTAGGAAACTATCAAATATATGATTTATCTAAAATACCTATTAAAAATATGAGAAAAACTTACTTACTTATCCGAGCACACATCTATATGTTATAGGATGTTTCTACATTTCACCTATGTATTATCATTGAATACCACACAGTTCTTTTTGTTATAAACAAAATAGGATTATAAAAAAAATAGGTTGATCATTGAATACCACACAAGTTCTTTTTGTCATAAACAATCTACGATCTTGTAATTCGAGCACACTATCTTTTTTCGTCCCACACTTAATTGAAACGACAACGTAAACGTGACTTTCTATCTGTGGAATCAAGCCGGCAACTTCCACATAAGTCAATGAACGAGGCAAAATTAAACGAACGAATTTTTATATTGCTAATAGCCTAATTAATAGAAATAAATTTTATCGTAAAATCGAGTGACTAGAATAAAGCATGAGAAAATTTGATTCTATTGAGATATAAATCAAAAAAGAAAATCACAAGATATACAATATACGATCAAAAATAAAGTTAGATAAAAGAAAGTCAAATTATTATACTTTATCTAAAATTAAGCTTGAATAAAATTGTGTAGTTCCATAATGTAACCCTAGATAGATCTAGTACTGATCATGAAAACTTTAAATTAAGAGATTATAAAGTTCAATCAATGATATCATACTTTATAAAAAAAAAAGAAAAGGATTTTCTAGACAATATAAGATTCATTTCATGAAAGTAGTTCATATTAAAAAATTCACAACAAACAAATAAATAAAATATATATATATATATATATATATAACCAATAGCCACAATGGGATACTCATTAAATATGACCCATAATAAGTTGTTTTTTTTTAAGCAACCCATAATAAGTTGTTGAAACCCTTGTTAGATTAGCTTTTATTTATTGCAACCTACCAAAGAAAACCTAACCTATTTTTGTTTCACCTTTTCTTGTGAGAACATAACTTTTTTTGTATTTTTCTCTAGTTTGCTGAAATGAACAACTTCACCGAATTAATGAATTAATTCAGTAAATAAACCTAACGTTTTTGCCTAAAGAATTATTGAAAATTTAATTGTCCTAACTATTTTGAAGTAACATTTATTGGTGTTAAACAAGAGCCCAGCATGCCAATTAACAGTTGGTGCATATCCTCATAATTATTTCAGCATATCTATTTTATGCTTTCCATACCAGCCTGTCAAAATCCTCCTCTCTTAAATAATGCTAAATTATTATTTTATTTACATTTACCAACGGTAAATTATTCACTTCCTAATTTATTGTCGAAAATAAACTATAAATATATTAAATAATAAGAAATGTTGCATACAAACCGTTAATTTTTTTTTTCAAAGGGTCAGTAATTCTATAATTTCATTGTTTGGTGAAAATTTAGTTTAACTAATAATGATGTAGTATTTGTGGTCTCCTTCGTAATTTAGACAAGGTACAACAACGACATTATTACATTAATTATAATTGGCTTTAATTTGTTAAAGGGGGGATTTTTGCAGGAATAGACCAAATTGATAAAATATTTACAACACTAGACAAATTTGAAAAAAATTAGCAACCATAATCAAATATACGGTATAAAGTAGTACTTTTTATACTGAATAACTATTATGTAATACAGTATGATGAGTATTATTTATATTGTATATTTGACTATGGATGCTAAATATTTTCAAATTTGCCTAGATCTGTAATTATTTTGTAAAATTAGACTATCCAGTATAATTTCTCTTTGTTAAATTGGATTAGTTTTTTTTTTTATTTTAAATTAAATTAGCAAACCTGTAACTTTTTAATCACGTGAATATACTTATAATGCTTATCTTAAGTTGAATTAGTTAATGATAAAAAAATCATATATTTGAATTTAAGAAAAACTTAAAAACTTTTCTAAAAGTGTGTAAAAAATTGTAGTGTGTTGGAGTATGTGGGCCAGGCCCATTTTGTATTTGGGCTTCACTCCTAATTGCGACAAACTTTGGACTTTATATTCGAAATCTCTTTTAAGAGTTCTGTCTGAAAGTAATTTTGAGAAAAATACCAACTTGTAAGTTTATGAATTTTAATCGTGATTTAATTTTTTTTAATAATATTAATTTATTGATTGTCTAGCATGTTTTAGAATTGAAATCTAATCAATTGAGAAATTGGATGTATTTTTTCAAGCATGTTCTAACCTATTTAAAATAACCCTCTTTTCTTGTACTTAGCAATAGCATCTCGTTCTTAATTAGATTTGCATGTTAAGTTAGTTTTTAAATAGTCCTCTAATATTGAGAGTTGAGTGTACCAAGCAACAAGGTCATATTTGAAAAGGTAAAATATTTTTTTAAAAAAAAACTATATTTCCATTGAAAAAATAATTTGAGATACACAGTATACTATTTAAATCAAACTTATTTGTATGTAAATGTAATTTATAAATATAGCTGGTTTCAAAAAAAAAAAAAAACTTACAAATATAGATAATATAAATAGAATTTATTTATAGATAAATGCAACTTATAAATATAGCTGATTTTAACAGAATTGTTCACAAGTGAACTAATTAAAAAAAAAAATGCTAAATATAAAATTTTAAAATAGGTAAACTAAAAATTGATGAAAATAAATATATAAATGAAAAATGTAAGACAAAATCGTCAATATGTGTTTCCTCACTATAAAAATCTTAGAAACTCATGTATCAAAAGAGCATTAAAATTTCTAAGAAGTTCTTCATACAAAGATTCTAAGTTGCCCGAGAATCTTAAAATATCGTTTTTTTAATTTAACAATATTTGAAGTTAGAAAACTTAAATATGTAATCTCTTCATTATTAAATCCTACATGTTGAAACTCTCCTGCAAAATTTCAAAATATTTAATAATCTTGGATTGGCGTGAAATATATATATTAGGTGATTGAGATGTATGTTTTTTTTTTTTTTTTTTGATATTTTGAATTACCTCAAATCAAATGATTTCTAAATTTCAACAATGTTCGAGGTGAGTGTTTTTTTTTATTACATATTGAAGGAATGGAGACAAATACTAATTCTCGGGATCAAACATGTGACGTTAGTGTTGAACTGGTTTACAACCAAATAATTAAACTATTGTGTCATATATTCATTTTGGTAGGTTTGAGGTGAGTGTTTGAGCTTCTTAATTATATTTTAATAGACTACTATTGGGTTAGGCTCATTTTTTACAATGTCTAAATTATTGATTCTAACCATTATAAATTAATATTTTTTATAAAAAAAACTTGTAATGCTAGAATATTGCCCCGTGAACTAAAAAAGCTAGAATATTGCCCCACAAGGAAAATGCCTTAGATTCTTGGACAAAAACACTTACAATGCAATCCACTCTATTGTATTTGATCAGCCAGCAATAGATAAGCCTAATCCTTAATTAAATACAATTTTGTCACACCAATAAAATATTTATATATAATAAGTAATATTAGATTATAGTTTACAACACACAAGTGCACAGTGTAGTTACTACTTGGTACATAAACAGCCAATTGCATGCTGACATTAAATTAGGTCAAGAGTTAAGTATTTAATCAATGAGGCAAATTGAATAAAAGCCCCCTTCTTTCTCATTGTATTGGACCATAAATTTATGTCCTTTCAGAACTGCATAAGGTCGAATGGACATTTCCTCCACGCCAATATTAAATCCCAACATTAAGAATTTCAAAAAATTAAAAAGAAAAAATCTAAACTAAGATGACATGGTATGAATACTGATCTATATATCTGCCTTGGACACATTTTTACTTTTTAATTTTTTTTGTTTTTGGATAAAAAACAACAAAATGTAATTCAAACTGGGCCACCATGATTTAAATAGCTCTTAAACATTAATTTAATTAATATAACACCGGAAAAAAAATCATTCTCAAAACTATGATAAAGAATGTGATGCATCAATCGAAAATGGAAACAAAAATAGAACGTAAAAGAAGAGAAGAACAGAAATCACACACAAAATTTACATGGTTCACTAACGTTGTGTTAGCTAATCTACCGGCAGAGAGGGAGAACACTTTTATTGAGAAGGGCGTCGAATTACAGATTATAGAATGAACATCAACTAAACGGCTAGAGTTTAATTTGGGTTTATATATGCGCCCTCATTAAACCCTAATTACAGTGCGTAAACTAAATTAGAAAACGCGCGTGAAAACTGATGCTGATACGGATTGCGGACGTATAATGCAAAATGCGTTCGCGCAACTGAATGCGGAATGCGGAAAATCGATTTCGCAACAGGGCGTTGCCCCGCGCCCCTACTTGCTAACCGAGCAGCGAGATCCTCGACTACTAATCATATGGTCATCAATGCGTTCAAGACATAATACAACCAATAAAATCTTCAGTTATTAAATTTATAGGCCAAGTGTGGTACACACTTCTCACTGAATTCTCTTGTTATTATCTATTTCCCAAATAATTTCATTCAAAAAAATAGCCCAAGGTGTTATTCTTTTTTTTTTTTTTTTTTGAGAATTCCCAAGGGGTTATTCGATTGAATATTTTTAAGTTATGCAAATTAAATTTCATGAGTTAATAAATTAACTAAGGGTAATTTTACATTTTAATTTTGTTGGTTTATATAAGTTGATAAATTAGAGCATGTAAGTTAAGTAAATTTAAAGTAAAAAATAGAGTTAAATTTAAATTTTTCGATGGAGGCCTATAAACGTGATGTATCATATTGGATTGAGATACATCAAATAAAAGTGAAGTGAGTTAAAAGAATGAAGAAAAATATCAAAAAAAAAAGTGTGAACCAAGTTTATAATTTTTTTAAAAAAATCAATAGATATAAATTATTCTTATAAAAAGTTTTTTGTTTCATTCTTGATTTTGTGAATATTTATGATTAGCTTCCCACATATTTATGATAGTCTTGGCATTGAACTTATGAAAGAGATATTTAACAATTCTTCCATTCTAAATTGTTAGTAAGAATATCTAACAACCTTATTTTCTAGGTTCAAACAAGAGTTTAATGGATTCAAATACATTGTACATTATATCGATTGAGATATATTATTATTGAAAACAAAAATTATTATTAATAATATTGAGTTACAAGTTTAATCGGTCTGCCTAATTATTTTTACAAATCTTATTCCATAATTTTTAAGTTTATATATATTTAGTCATCAAATTTTAAAAAGGTAAAATAAGTTCTTAAGCTTTTAAATTTAAACTTACTATCGTCAAAATGATCACAAATCAATTGACATATTGGATGCATTAATTAACTCACAAAGTAAAAAATTACAATAAATCGCTTTAAATAAATATAAAATTAAAAGTTTGAAAATCTAATTTATATATTTTTTAAAGTCTAAGTAGGTTTGTTTGACCCAAAATTAAGCGATTAGATAAAGTTGATCATGAGATGTCTAGTTAACAAACACTTTGTTGGAAATGCATTCTCTTCTATTAATCGAGATAGAGTTGACACCCGATTTTTTTTCATCGACAATGGGTTCTCTTAACCAAGAGCCAAATGAGTTGGAGAAGAACTATCTTGAATATATGAAAAAGATCAAGATTTACCCCAAGATCAATAAAATTGAAAGGTCACCAATCCATACAGAAGCAAAGTTAGAACCATATATGGCAACTTCATAAACAAAAATAGACATAAATATTGGCATAACATTAAAAAGAAAAAAAAAGTTATTGCCATTGAAAAGACTAATAGACATAAATATGAAAATGCCTATAATATAAAAGTTGACATGAATTTATCCTAAGGGATAATTTAAATTTAATTTAAGAGGTTGATGAAGAAGTGGTGAAATATAATAAATTATTTAATAAGTTTGGGGAAATGGGGGCCAGTTCTAAATGCAACAAGTTCCAGTTGGCAAAACCAGAGTCCACTCTATCCAAAACAGGGAACATGTTACATGCTGATGCTGCATTATTTTAAGGCCTTTTCCATCTAAGCTTTTCCATGTATTGTTCCAAAAAATATAACAAAACTCACGTGACCCGCACGTGCATAACATGATCCATAAATCCCTCCAAGCCACTGCCCTTTCTTTCCTCACTAAGAAATTTCCAAAAATACCCCCCATCCTCACATGGCCCAGAACCATAATTATAAGGCAAAAATATTAAAAAGCAACCAAATTGATTCAATAATGAAAAATATGAAGTGATGAGGCTCCAATAATTGTATAAATATGTATAATAATTGTTGAAGGTGGACAAAAATAAGTCTGTCACCCAAACAATCCCGTCACCCGCAGCTGGGCGGTGCCTAAAAAGCCTTCATTTATTTATTTCAGATTACCAGGATTAATGATACAGACCCAAACCCAAAATCACTTCATCATCAAATATACATTAATTACACAAAGTTCATGTAGTTATGATAATCTATCTATCTTTTCTTTTGTTCATGCCATGGTAGAATTTCTTTTTACTCCTCAACTGTCTATTTAATTTCTAAATTCTAAAATGAGATACTTTTATTTATTTTCCTTTTTGACATTTTAATAATTTCAATTTCATTTTTTTTTGTATTTTTAAGTTTACATTTTTGTTTATTTATTCTTTAAATTTATTAAACAATTTCATCTATATTAAAATTTAATATTAATTTATTTATGGGAATTTGCATTGTATAGCAACTTTTTAAAAATATTGTAAATATAGCAACTTTTTTTTTATAGATTCTATCAAACACTATTAATGGAGTCTATTGGACATTATGGATGGAGTCTATCAAACGCTATTGATAGAGTCTATCAGACACTATTGATGGAGTCTATTGATGGAATCTATCAGACACTATTGATAGAGTCTATCAGACACTATTAATGGAGTCTATAAATCCAAATATTTTCAAAAAGTTGCTATTTATGTAATTTTTTTGCCTTAGTGTATATACATGTAAATTCTCCTTTATTTATTATCCTAATTAATATGTATTATTAAATTTTTAAATGAATATTATTAAAATGTCAAAAAATTAAATTAAACATTTTTTTTAAATAAAATATAAAGACCAAATAAAAAGTCCACTTCAAATTTATAGATTAGAGAAATAATTTTTCCTATAAATTATTGTCATTTGAATTTGAAATGTAAATGGTTATAATAATGATTATTATAACATCATCAGAAAGTTATTAAGTTAACAACTAACTTACTAATTACAATAATAGGTGAGGTGACCCAAAGGTGAGTTCAACCTAAAGCACTATTAAACCATAGTCTAAATGTCTCGTTTTTGTTTAACAATTTAGTGGAATTGATTGTATAAATAAAAGGCATACAACAAAACAAATAAACGATATTGTTTAATTACAATATATACAGAATTTATACTATATAATAATTTTAGGACCCTTTATTAAAATTATAGCATATTTTTATCAAAAATTGGTTTATACCAAAATTCTGAGTGATTCAACTCAATCAATAAGTAGTGATTAAACTCAATCAGTTTGTTAAGTGATTGAGCTCATCGATCAATTACCAGTGATTGAACTCAATCACTACTCAATCATTTAAAATTTTGCTATCAACTAACTTTTGATAAAAATATGCTATAGATTAATTTTTTACCTCATTTTTATTATACATGAAATATTCTCATATATATATATATATTCTTTTTTTTTAATAGAAAATTACAATATATTTTAAGATTAAAAGGGGTTAATAATTTAGTGGTTTTTTTGTTTGATAATAATATAGTTCAACACTACGATCGTAGACTCTATCCTAGAGATCGATATTTTACTCTATCATAAGTATTAACTTATTATAACGCTAATTACTCTTAATTCTTCCATTCAAACAAACACTTTTAACCTTTCATGACTGTTCAAGACTATTCATAATATATATTCCTATTCAAAAAAATACTTATTAGCACTTCTAACTCCTCTATCCAAATAAGTACCTTCCAATTTCTCTAACTACTCATAGTTTATCTATAGACATTAAAAATATTTATAGTCCAAATTGAATTTACTTAGGTGAGGGTGGGTAAGTATTTTGAAAATACTTACCCATCCTTACAACCACACATTTTTACTTTCTCTTTCTACTTTAATATTTCTCTCTCCATCAATCAAAGTCATTTTAAAAAAAAAAAGTAAAAATATGTGGCTTAAAAGTGGGTAAGTATTTCCAAAATACTTACCCACCCTTACCTAAGTATTACTCAAAAAAAATTTAACACCCAAATTATTAGGTTGACCATTCAACCACATGTATGAAATAACTCAATTATCCTAACTCAACCCAGTATAAATGGAGTAGGTTGTGGTTATATATTTTTTTTATATATACATCCTAACTTACTAATTACGATCCTATTTATTGAATTCTAGAATTGAGAATTTATTTTATTGTTCTTGGTTGGTAAGCACTGAGCGGCAACCCAGCTGAGCCATTATTTTTTGCTTCCACTCGGTCCCCAAAAATGTCTCTCTATTTTCCATATAAATATAACACTGTAAAGCTACACATTTTCCTACTAATTCAAATATATATCTTCAAAAAAAAAAAAAAAGTGTTCTTACAATTACTCTGCTTTTCTCAAGATATATATATTCAGTTTGGATTTTTGGAATTAGGGATTATTATTGTTGATTTCAAATGGGAAAGCTGCAGAAGAGAATTTCTAAAGCTTTGGATTGTTTTAATTTCAGCCCCTCATCTTGTTGCTCTGCCTCTTGTTTTTGCATAAACTCTTCCATGGATGAATTTCAAGAAGATGATGAGTTTGATAAAAAGCCTCTCATTCCCACTACCAAAGACCAGTTCCTCACTTTGAAGGATGTTGTTCATGGAAACCAAACCTTGGCCTTTCAGCTCAAGCCCAAGGTACCTTTTTTTATGAACCTAACTTTCTTTTTCTTTATCATTCATTTTAAATTGGATTTTGGGTGTCAATGTTTTCTTTTTCCTTTTGATTTTGTAGATGGTGACTTTGAGGGTATCCATCCATTGTAGAGGCTGTGCAAGAAAAGTGGAGAAACATATTTCAAAGATGGAAGGTATATAAAAGTTTAGCACCTGGTTGATCGATCATTTAACATGATTTAGTATATAAAACATGCTTAGTTGCTAAAATATTTAGTTAGATTCTTGTTCATTTTGGAGATACTCACCTTATCTCATCTTGTGGCAATTGTCCCACATTGGAAATGTGAGGTTTCTACGATTCATTTATAAGAGATATGAAATACTTCTCTCATTACTAATTGGTTTTGAGGTGGAACTCCATATTCTCTAATATTCACCTATGTAATTTTGATTTATCGTTTCGATTCATAATGGTATAAGATTCAGCTATCTATCATTAAAAAATTTCGTTGTTATAGTTAGTCAATAATTTTGTTGATGGTTTTGAATTTTGAATGAACAGGAGTGAGCTCTTATACAATAGATTTGGAGACAAAGATGGTGATTATTGTTGGAGACATTGTGCCATTTGAAGTAGTGGAAAGTGTTTCTAAAGTAAAAAATGCCCAGCTCTGGCAAGCTTCACTTGCTTGATCAATATTAATTAATCAATTAATTAATTAGAAATGTGTACATCGATTAAAAACAGAGGGATCTCGGAATTTGGCAGAGAATGTTCTTTATTCTCCGTAATTTTGTGTTTTTAGTTTCGATATTATTATATACTATTATCGACCGAAAATGGTGTCATTTATAAGAATTTAATATGTAGATTGTCGATTATTATTATTATTTTATGTTTTTGTGCATAAAAAGAATTAATGTTTGGAAAGTTGCAACTTTAACACATGCATATGCATTTGTTTACCCCATTTATGAGAATTGAATACATTTTAAAATGTTAGACGTTATGGTGTTGTTTTTTTTTTTTTGAAAAAGTTCGAAAATTTACATTAAACTCTAAATCGGAGCCAAGAAGAGGGGGGAGATGCCCCTCCAAAAGCCCTCACTATCCTCCACAAAAGAGGAAGAGGGAAACAGGAAGAGTTTGTTTGGCTATGCTCCTTCCAAAAGCCTTCACTATCCTCCAGGAAGAGGGAAACAAGCTAAATCTCATAGGAAGAGTTTGTTTGGCTAAACAATCTGCCACACGGTTACACGACCTATTATAATGACAATAAAAAGAAAATAATTGAAGAGATTGTTTGGTTAAACAATCCGCCACATGGTTACACGACCTATTACAATGACAATAAAAAGAAAATAATTGAAACGTACCAAAAAAAAATAAATTAAAATGCATACGAGCATAAAAATTCTTTTCTCTCTCATACGAATAAAGAGGTTATTTTTTTAGTTTTAATAAAGAGGTTTTAATCGAAATGATTGGTGGATTAGTTTATTTTGATTGATTAGATTGTTATTCAAATAAACTTCACAAATTTGTTGTGATATGTCTTGAACAACAAATGTTTTCGACGAAAAAACATTTTTTTGCATTCTGTTGCATGTTCTACATTTGTCTAGGCATCCTCATTTTGTTGCACAATCTCATTTAATTTCGTTTATGTACTTTATAATAGAGTTTAATGATAGTGTATATATAAGCTTGAATTAAATCCTAGTCGATTATGATGTTCATTATGTAATCTGTATCACGCATCTCCTAAATAAAAATGACTTTCCCCCTCTAGTCATAGATTAGTTAACACAACGTTAGTGAATCACATAATTTTGTGTTTTATTTTTCTTTCTCCTTTTGCATTTTTTTTATCTTCGCTTTTCGATTGTTGATTGTTATTTTCATTACAATAACTCTCATCTATTTTTTGAGTAGTGCTACTGTCTACCTATAATTTGTGTTCCTCTCTCTAATTTGAATTAAATAATAATAATAATAATAATAATAATAATAACACTTTAATTAAATTAAGACATCTCAATCTATATGACAACTATGTTAAAGTCAACTTTCCTCTGATGTTACATTTGGTGTCTCAAATTAAGCGTGAAGTTGAATAGGAGAGTTTTAATTTAATTCTTGTAGCATCTAAATTAGGAGTGGTGTATATGAATGACGTTATATCACATCAAAATAAAATGAATTTCAAATATATGATAAGGGGATTAATTTTTACTTAGAAGTTTAAACAAATAAAATTTAAAGTTAAGTACCCCTTACACCACCAATCTTTATGTTTGGTGATCAAGTTCAACATAGTCCCATGAGGTCGATTAATTGTGCAAATATAATTGATTTAGACTTTTAAGATTGTTCATCTAATTATATGTCTTAAAAAAAGAACTAGAACAATATCAGTTTTTCAAAATATGTATTCATGAAAATACAATTTATCAAAAAAAAAAATATGAGAAAACTAGGAAAATAACTACATCTAGCATACAAATTAAACAAATGTCTATTTTTTTTAGAATTAAAGTTTCTCTCTACTTTCTTTTTTTGAATTAAATTTATTAAATATAAAAAACATATTTTACTATTGTACTCCTACCCTTATTTATATTAATTATTAAAATGAATAACAAGATTCTAACCACCTATCTAACAAACTCAAGGATTTTGTGAGCATTTGAAATTAAACACTTCTCATAAAAAAATCTAGAATCCATATCTTGTTAAAATTTGAAATTTGAAAAAAAATATAAAAATTCTTGTTGAAATTTAATAATATTTATTTAATATTGAATAAAAGAATAAGCAAAAAAAAAATTCTACTTAACCGTACTTGCATATGAAAAGAAAGACTAAAATTGAAATAATATGCTAGTTCTCACCTTTACACAGTTTGACTTCATGCTCGATTATGTTTTACCTGTGTGAAAAATATTGATGCTTCAAGTCTGTACGAGTACACAACTTCTCCTTCGCCGGAGAAGATTGAAGCTAGTCCCTATGATTTATTTTTTAGTTTGATCTCATGTTGCTTTTTCACTACAAAATGCTGATGAAGGTTATCGTTCTACCTGCTCATTCCACTGATTTGTTTGTTTGTTTGTTTTTTAATGAACACTGAAAATTAGGTATTCCTCTCCTAAAATCATGGTGTATTCCCTCAAATAAGGATTGCAATCAAATTGTAGTCGTACTTGTACGTTATAGTACTTAACCGTACTTGCATATGAATAAAAAGGCTAAAATTGAAATAATAGGCTAGTGCATACCTTTACACGATTTTACTTCATGCTCCTTGCAATTTAAACTCAACAAATATTTGCTTTTTTTTTTCTATAACAATATAGGCGAATTCCTCCATATCAGTACGTATAGTAGAGCGTTCTGCCATAATACACCAGTTAAGATACAACTCATTTTGAAATTCATTGTGCATCCATTCGACATCTTTCCTCGGTTAGTGCTAACATCATGTTTTTTTAAGCATCGTCCTTGTAAAGAGCTAAACTAGAAATTTTCTACGTTCCATCATGTCGATCACTTCCGAAATAGAATCAATAATTTGAGATAGCGTAGATCCGTGAACAACGACAGACATGAACTCCATTCCGGCTATGTTTTACCGGAATTACATAATACCACCTTCGCCGGAGAGGATTCTGACTAGTCTCTATGATTCGTTTTTTATTTTGGTCTCACGTTACTGCTTCACTATATAATGAGTTATCAT
Source organism: Sicyos baderoa (assembly GCA_037832685.1). NCBI lineage: Eukaryota > Viridiplantae > Streptophyta > Magnoliopsida > Cucurbitales > Cucurbitaceae > Sicyos > Sicyos baderoa. The sequence goes on along the minus strand of JBBMEF010000008.1, from coordinate 6,888,714 downwards.
TGTGGCTACTCATTCAACTGATTATTTAATGAATATTGTAAATTAGATAGTTCCCTCCTAAAATCATGGTATCCCCAAACGAGGGATTGAGAATTTCAAATTTTGGTATTTATTAAAATAAATTAACGTTATGTGTGATTTCTCAAAAAGAATTGTGAGCTTGAGAAATGGGCCATTTGAAAGTCAACCGGAATGCACCACTAAACTCATATACATTATGGGCCGAACCAACTCATTTGCGCTATAGATGCATGGATATTGTAAAACAAAGAAATTTAAAATAAATAAATAACACGTGTAACTAAAAAAAAAAAAAATCAAATCAAATTTGGTTTATTTAACAAAATATATAGCAACTAAAATCTCTCTCTCTCTCTCTCTATATTTTTTTTAAGTACAAAATCTAAATAAGTTTAACTTCACTGATTTAGACATACATTTTATACAAACAAATTTAGAGACCCCTTCAAATAAATTAAATTAAATAAAGTAAATAAAAAAAACATATATATAAAATTAGTTAATAAAATATAGGAAAAAATACTTTTTTAGTTCTTACTTTTTGGTTAAAATTTCGTTTTGCTCTCTATGTTTTAAAATTTAACATTTTAACCCTTGACATTTCAATAATTCTCAATTTTAGTCATTTGAGATAACGAAACCGTCAATCAGTTAATGAAATGTTGATTAGAATGATGAATACGTCAATTTTTAAATATAATAAATTAATGATTTAATGAATTTTTTTAAAATACAATAATTAAAAAAAAGACACATTACCTCCATCTTAATTATATTTTTATATTACCTATCATAATTATGTTTTTAGATAAAATAAAAATTAAAAAAAATGATAATTTTTTTTCTTCTAAAAATTAAATTAAAAATAAATGTAACATTCATTTTTCACGACATTTATTTTTACCTTCATTCAACAAATTCATTTATTTTTATATTATTATTTTTCTATCGTATTAAAACATGAATCTTATATTTATTATTTAGAATATGAAAGAAAAAGAGAAAAAAATAATATTAATTTTATTTAAAAATATAATTAAAATAGAGATATTGTGTTTTTAAATTATTCTTTTAGTTATTATTTAAAGAAAAAAAAGAGGAATTTGCATGTTTAGACCATTTATAGGAAATAATTGCAAATTTCTCATATTTTGGAAATATTTGCATAAATAAACATTAAATTTTAATCTCTAAGAATCAGAAAATGGAGATTTACCAATATACCCCCTAATTTGATTTGAATAAAATACCAGTTTTGGGAAGTTTTAAAACTACTATATGAGTTTCTCTCCGTTTTGCTTTTTTCTTTTGCTTCCTAAAATCGAAAGAGACTCTTCAACTACTGTGCTTCTCTCTTCCGAATGACGATTTTCGACAACTGGGTTTCTCTCTTCCGAAGGACGATTTCCGATGAGACTTTTGTTGTTCGTTCTCGTCTTGACGCCGCAGGAACATACCGTTTGGGCATTTACGGAAATTTCGAGATCGACGGTATAATTCCTGTACAGGTTGATATAGTGAGTGCGTTGGTCTAGATATACTTCAGCTATTTCATAGTTATGGTACATCTCATTCTCATCCCACTGACCAGAATGTGCAATACGGAGGGAGATGCTTGTTGAACCTACAATGTGTTTAAACCATATGTGTAAACTAGTCGGAAGAAATATGGAATAATAAAGTTTGTATTGTATAATACATGATGATACAGATTGGAACTATAAAAATACATAA
>JBBMEF010000008.1:6867594-6886859 GCA_037832685.1 Sicyos baderoa | reverse complement strand
CATGAGCTTAGATAGAAGTTGAAGACGAATCTTTTGACCCAGCTCAAGGATGTTAAGGCGGAGCTTTCTCTTCTCCGCGACGCCGAGGTCACTGGTGGCACATTTTTATTTAAAATTTAACCATGATTAACTATAAAGTTGGATGAAGGACTATTTTTAAACTTAATTCAAAGTTGGAGGACTAAACTTGGACATTTGAAATTCTATGGACTAAAGTGGAACAACTCTCAAAGTCTAGGGACCAATATTGGACTTTTGAAAGCCTAGGGATTAAAATGGAACAATTCTCATAGTCTAGGGACAAAAATAGTAGTTTAACCAAAAAAAGATTATGCGTTTTTTATATATTTGTTTTCTTTTCGAATATAGGTAAGTTTTAAATTCTTATAAATTTGGAAGAATCATGACTAAATTATTGCATATTAACTATTCAGATTTCAGCTTTCAAAAAAAGAAAAACTATTCAGATTTCAACAAAAAATATTGCCGGTTAAAGTTAAAAGGACTATTTTCTTTTTTACATAAATTGTTACAAACTTACACATATATGTTTGATTTTTTTTTCCTTTTTTCTTAAAAGAACTAAATGGTTACACATTTATGTTTTGTAATTTTATATATTTAATTCTAAAATTCATAATTAAGTTACTATTATTTTGCCAGAAAAAATACATATATTAAACAGTAACATTACAAGTATGAATCTCAAATATGGTTGAATTAAAATGATTATTATTTTCTTAAGTTCAAACTTTAAATAGGGAAATTACAAGCCCTTCATGGATGATTTTAACCTCTCAAATAAAATTAGAATCAAACACCAATTTCCGGTCATAGAATTAAATTTGAATATAATCAATTAAACCAGTCAATACTTCTTAATTTAATTCATTAGTTTGGGGTTGGTTACCACTTAGCAGCAACCCATACCCACCTGCGCCATTAATTTTTGCTTCATAATTTGGTTCATTGTCCCAAAATGTCTCTTTTGCTTCATAATTTGCGCCATTAATTAAATTTGAATAGTAATTCAACCGCATGTATATCAAATGACCAAAAAATCTTGAGTTTGAGTTTTCACGAAATCCCAATTATTATAATCTCAAAAACAAAAAAAAAAAATCGGCCATATAATGCTGCAAATAGCTGCCCTCTCAATTTCCAGACCCAAAAAAAGCATCCTTTACTTACTTTACTCTGCTTTTATCAAGAGATATTCAATTGATTTTTGCAGTTGAGAAATTGGTGAGGCAGTTGTGGAAAAATGGAGATACTTTAAAGTACCCAAATTATATTTTTTTGTTAGTATAGTTTTGATGAGCTGATTTGTGTGATGGGGAAGCTGCATAAGAAAATTTCAAAGGCTTTGGATTATTGTTTTAGTTTTAGTCCCTCATCTTGTAGCTCTGCCTCTTGCTTTTGCATACACTCCAAGATTGAAGATCAAGATCATGAGTTTGATAAACAGCCACTCATCATCCCCACTCACAAACATCAGTTCCTCACTTTGAAGGATGTTGTCAATGGAAACCAAACCTTGGCCTTTCAACTTAAGCCCAAGGTAATTTTTTTGTTTTTTATTTCAACCCTCTTTTTTTATTATTAATACTCTCTCTAATAATGATTACTGATTTAGTGCGCTAACACAGTACAAACAATAGTTTAGCGGTATCAATGTATGCTTATGAACAAAAAAAATAATTTTAGTCATATTTTGGTATGACCCATTTTTCTATACATGTCTACATTTCACATTTTGCAACGCATTCTATTCTACATTAAGGCTATTTATGTAATGTGTCTGGTTTGATGATAGTGCTTATGTAAGCTAGAATTAAACCTTAGGCGTAAAATGACGTTCATTCCATAATTTGTAATTCGTCTCTCCTTAATATAATTGTCTTTCTTCTCTGCTAGCGGACTAGCTAATACAATATTAGTGAACCACTAAATACTTGTTTTCTTTTTCTTTCGCGTTTTTTTTATTATTATTTTCGTTTTTCGGTTGTCGATTGTCGTTTTCGTAATGCAGATTTGGGTATGAAAATGTTTTAGTTTTAGTTTTTTAATTTGTGTGTTTGATTTTGCAGGTGGTGAGTCTGAAAGTATCCATGCACTGTAGAGGCTGTGCAAGAAAAGTGGAGAAACACATTTCAAAGATGGAAGGTAAAACTTAATTAGCCATCAAACACCAAAAACTAATCTTAATTAAGAGCTCTTAAAATTTTATAATAAATAATTTTGATGTTTAATTATGTTTATGAATGGACAGGGGTGAGCTCTTACACAATAGACTTGGAGGCTAAAATGGTAATAATTATTGGAGACATTCTGCCATTTGAAGTGGTGGATAGCGTTTCTAAAGTAAAAAATGCAGAGCTCTGGCAATCTGAAATAGCTTGATTATCTTTGCGTTTGAACAAATTAATTATTAATTATTAATTATTAATTATTTAGAAATGTGTACATCCTTGGAAAACAGAGGGATCGGATTTTGGCAGAGAATATTTTGTGTACTTTCCAATTTTATGTTTTTAATTTCGATATTTTGTATTGTTAATACTACTATCGAGGGTAAGTGGTGTGATTTACTAGGAATTTAATATAAGAAAATTGTACGGAATAGTCCAATTTTACAAAATAATAATAGATCAAATTTAAACATATTTAATATCCATAATGAAATATACAATATAAATAATATTCTTCATGTTATATTATGTATTGGTTATTTAATATAAAAAGTATTACTTTATACCGTTTATTTAACTATGATTGCTAATTTTTTCCAAATTTGCCTAATATTGTAAATATTTTATCAATTTAGTCTATTCTTAAAAAAAAAAAAAAAAAAAAAAAAAAAAAACCTTTTAATATATAGAATGTTGAGTATATTTATGTTTTTGTGTGCAAAAATATTTAATTTAAATATGTACTACTAGACCAAAGTAAGCTCGATCTTTTCAACATAACTGGGCCCTATTTTGCATCTAAAACATTGGAGCAATTTTTAACTTATTATATATACTCCAAAATTAAATTAGCCACGTATTAGAGTAAACGAAACATCTTAAGAAAAATAGTAAAGATACCATATTTTAATAAAATAATCTTAAATGTAGTTATATTTTAAAATATTTGTATTTATAGTCATAAAGATTTGTATTATTAATATGATAGTGTGCCACCGACCTTCTGTTACGATTTGTTTGTTGGTTTTTTTTTTATGAGATTATAATAATTGGGGGTGAGGATTTGAACCCAGGATTTGTTGGTCATTTGATCTATACTAATGACACCGAACAACTGTTCACACATTTTGTTTGTTACTTGTAGAGACATAAAATCACAACAATTTTATATTTTTGACTATATATGAGTTTTCTTAGGTATGAATGAGAGTTTTTAGTAAGAGAATAATTTGGGTGCTCCGGATAGCACCCTCATCATGATATCAATTTTTTTTTTTTTTTTTTTTTTTTGAAAAATCATCATGATATCACTTATGTGGCACCTACATCTCATCTTTCTTTCATTATTTTATATTTATTATAAAAAAAATTAAAAAAAAAATACGATATGTAGCTCTAAGTGAGTGATATTATGGTGAGGATGCTACCCATCCAAATTTTCCTCTTTTGGTAATGTGGGAAAAAATGAGGTGAAAAGAGAAAATAAAAGTAAGATAGGAGAGACAATTTTATATGACAATTTTGTCTTTTATCTTTTTACTAAAATTTAACCTACGAATTAATTTTTATATTCATCAAAATTTAGGTGTTAATTGATTTAATTAAAAACTCATAATTCAAATTTAAAAATGATTTGTACAATTTTTCCCATAAATTATTATAAACTGTAGCAATTATAATAAGTTAATAATAAATTAATGTATTATTGTTATGAAAGAAATGGTCAAGGTCAATCAACTCTAAAATATTAAAAAAAAAAAAAAAAAAAAAAAGTAAACACCAAAACATTGATAGTTAATTAACAATTTTTTATAGTACATTTAAACAAGTATTAAGTTGAAAATTACTTAACCAAGCACTCAAAAGTGCCAACAAAATTGTATAAATTGATATCTATAATTAAAATGTGAATATATAATTTAGACTTTAATTTTATTGACGTTTAGACTTTAATTCTATCAACATATCATATAATTAAGTTTTGAATCTAGCTTATCTAAATAGTTGAATATACAAAAAAAGAAGAAGAAGAAGACTTGACTAGTTTAATTAAAAAATAATAGTAATTAAGAAGAAAAAAAAAAGGGACTTCCAAGTTCCACGGCTATTTTTAAATACGAATTTGATTAATGAAAAATCAAAATGAGAATAAACTAAACAAAATTTAATAGGGAAAAAAATAGAAATATCTACATGCCACGACGTCGTTTAAACGGTCAAAGTTTTTCGCCGCCAATAACTAAAAAAGAAAAAGAAAAAGAAAAAGAAAATGAGAAATTTGTAAAATCCAAAACAGCATTTGACTCACAGAACAACCAAGAACTCGAAGAAATCATCCACCATGAAATCCTTCATCGTTCTCGTTCTCTTCTCAGCCCTAGTTTCTCTTTCGACCCAATCCACCGATTCCATAGCCCTAACAGCGCCGCCGTCCTCCGCCCACGCCCGCCTCGCCGGCTACGGCTTTCCTTTCGGCCTTCTCCCGTCGTTTGTCCCGAGCTACACCATTAACGAGACCTCCGGAGACTTCTCGCTGGACCTCGGTGACTCCTGCAAGTTCACGCTTCCACCCGACAACTACGTGGCTTCCTTTTCTAGGGTTGTTACCGGTAAGATCGCAGCGGGTCGGATCAATAATATTGACGGGATTCGGGTTCGGGCTTTGTTTCAGTGGTGGTCGATTACTGGTATTAAGTCCTCCGGCGAGGATTTGGTGTTTGAGGTTGGGGTCATTACCGCTAAATTTCCGGCCAAGAGTTTCAACGAGAGCCCTGTTTGTGAAGGGCGTCGCTCCGCTTCGTAACAGGTTTGGGTTTCTTCAATTTTCTGTTCTTTAATTCTTGTTGGAACTGAAATCGTAGTTGTAATTTGGGGTTGGATAAGGACCGGCGTGGTTATGCCGGATATAATGGAGCGCTTCGATCTCCTAAAAAATTAGGGTTGGATAGGTGCAAGTGAAATTCAACGGTTGGCTTGGTTGATTGGATGCAATCCAATTCAACACCATACTCACGAATTCGATCTAGAAAATTGGTTAATAAGGGTTTGTGGTTCCCAACAGAATTTGAATTAGAAGAAAAAAAAAGTGAAAATTGACTTTTTACCTAATTTTGGTAACGGATCTGTGATTGTTGTGTAGAAAGTAATGTTTTCAGTCTTTGCTTGGATTGGAATCTAGTAACGTTAGAATTTGAATTGTATATTGTCTTCCTTTTGAAGTGGATTGGATTCTTGTTATCTTCATTATTTATGAATTTCTAGCCAAACCTAAGCATAATTCAACTAGCCAAATCGAATGATCGAGGTTTGATTGCTCCACTCTAGTTGAACTTGGAATATCCCAACAGAATCTGTATATTTCCCCTACATTCATGTTGTGCCAAATTGAAGGCTTTTTTGATTATATCCTGGCTGATTTGGAAACACATAGATAGGTCTGGTGTGATATTAATTTGAACACTTCCTACGTCTTCGTTCTTTCGGTTTCTCCCGGTGTCTGGCTTGGGGACGGGGCGTGGTTACCCTGGGTATAGTGGAGAAAAGCTCCAATTTCCCGGTTTCCAAAATAAGAATGGAAACAAAGAGACGTTAAAAATGGAATCTTTTCTGCTTAAGGAAAACAGAATTAGAACTCTGTGAGTCTGTGTTAATTATAATACAAGAAACTCCTAGTTTGCTGACGTTGCAGAGTGGAGAATTTCTTTCTAATTGTGTAACGTTAGCTGGATTGCCTTGTCAATCTATTAAACATCGACAACTTGCCAATTTTGGCAATAGTTTAAGCGTTAAAGTAAATGGGTGGCCGTTAACAACCGGCCACATTGATGAATGGGAACATTATATATATGTTTGGATTTAACAACTGGGCTTTAGATGGTTGGAAAGGTGATGGAGTTGTAGTTTGGATCTATTAAAATAAATACTAAAATCTACTACAAGTCTGCAAAGGAGGTAGTTTAATAAGAACAGAAGCCATTGGGGACAACCATGTAATGACAAAATCCATATTAGTAAAAGATTTTCTTTAACAAGAAACTTACGTATTGTAATAATAAAAATCCAACCCATATCAGCAATTTCATTTTTTTTGAAACCGTGAAATCAGTGCTTTGCTCTACTATATCCGGGGTAATCACGCCGGCCTAGGAGAGGTTAGATTGCAAAATTTATTTTCATGAATAGGAGAAATTATTATAGAAACATGGTACAATCGAGGTAGCGGGTTTATGCTGCTAGCAAGTTGAAAGAAGGGAAATTGTATTGGATAGTCCAATATTACAAAATAATTACAGATCTAGGCAAATTTTAAAATATTTAGCATCCATAGTCAAATATACAATATAAATAATACTCATCGTACTGTATTATGCATTAGTTATTCAGTATAAAAAGTATTAGTTTATATCGTATATTTGACTATGGTTGTTAAATTTTTTCGAATTTGTCTAATATTGTAAATCTTTTATCAATTTGGCCTATTCCTGCAAAAATTTCTTGAAAGAATTGCCAACAACGGCGTAAGTGATTTTCTCCTTTCTGATTGTTCTTGAACTAAAAGAAAAGTAAGCAGAAGAAATCGAGGATCTACAAACAGAACAAATAGAAAGATGCTTCCTACCAAAAGAAAAAAAAAGGTAAGGTAGAGCAAGAAGGACAAAGTGAAAGAGGTCAATAGGGCCTTGAGGAACTAAGATGTGACGAGTTCAAATCATGGTGGTCACTGATCACTTACTCAGGAATTAATTTCTTATGTTTTGTTTCCAGATTCATGATGATTTGTTTCCATGCTATTGTCTTACATTCATAAGATCAACATTTTAGGTCAAGTACTCAAGTACTCAAGTTGGTTGCTACTAAAATTATCATTTTCCTTCATAACCTTATGCCAACAGTACCTAAGGGGCAGTCGGGCCTCATTGGTAGAGGCTTGGGTCTCCAAGGTATGCTCCGAGCTTAATTGTGAAATCTGTGGTCGTCTCTTAGGGCTTCTTCATATATTTAGGACCAGCTAGGCTGCTTAAAATGTAGAATATTCTTCATCATATATCAAGTTAAAAGAAGCAACAAGCTACATCTCATATATACTCTGTCCACCACAAGAACCTCCAACTTTATATATCTTACTTTTTTCCTTTTCAAGTCTTCCCCACTCTCACCTCTCTCCCTAATCACAAAATCTTTGATCGAAAAACGAAAACGAGAGGATGTGAATAGCTTTAACCGCTTGCATTGTGAGCATATAACATAAATTTTATCTGGAAATGTTTTATTGTAAACTCCAATGTACCTTTTATCAGGAATCTTTTAGCTGGAGCTAATGTGTTTGGCAGGCAATGCTGTGATCTCAAGCTATCTTCATTAGTTCTCATAAAGAAACAATTGAATTCTCATTTTTATGGTTTTGATTTCTATGCTTAAAAGTAGATTCCTCAACTTTGTTTCTTTTGCTTTTACATATTTTAATAGCTTGACTTCTTAAAGTGCAGAATATATATTTTCTTGTATACCAGGATCATCAACTCGCATTTGATATCTTATTTAATTGGTAACTTTGTTTTTGTGCAGGCCATTCATTCACTTCATGGATAGGCGAACTTAAGGGATAAAGCATATTATATATATATATTATCATGCATGGAATGTTACGAGGTATTGGTTCTTAATTAAAATGAAATGTGAACCTTATAATGATACTGGCTTTGTATCGACTGTACTCTGTATATATTAATTCTGCTTATTATAAACTCCTGCCACTTTTTTTTTTTGAATTGTAAACTATTGCCACTAATACTCACTTTTCATTAATAATAAGGTTGATTTAGTCTTGATTATGAGCTGATCTGTATTTATATTATATTTCTTTAAACTTTGCCCTTTTTCTTTTCCCATTATTTTTATTACATTAATAATAAGGATGACTGGCAAATTTCTTTGTCGGATGTTTCGTCTTTTGAGTTTTGAGCAGCTTTTCTTCCATGGTGATGTCTTTGAATGAAATTTATGGCTCGTTCACTTCGTGATAATTCAAGATTCCCATAAAATAGACATCTGGATTATCACGTTTATTTTGTAGTAATGAAAAAATATTCAGGTATCACATCCTAGAATGTTCATTTAAGAGTCAGGATGTCTTATGCAACATAGGATGTCCAATATCCTTGAATGACATTTTTGCCCACATGACTTTTTTTAATAAAATTTTATATTTTTATCAATTTTTTTTGAAAACTAATAATATATTCTTTTTTAATATATAATTATCATACATTAATAATTATGCATTTATATTTATATTTTACATTTTATTTTAAAATAATTTGCATTAAATTTAATAAGATTTTGATTACTTTCAACAAAAATTCAAAATTCAGAGTACATTGATTTTTGTTATATGTTTCAAATATAACTATTTCCGCTTTCTATATTTAGCAAATTTTCACTTCAACTAATAAATGTATTTTATTTTTTTTTTGCTTGGTAAATTTCTTTTAAAATATAAAGTTTAAATTAATAGAAAAAATATATCGTTATCTAAAGACTAATACATATATTCTTTCAATACAAACATGGTTATCTAAAAATGTTGAACATCTACCATTTTGAACATCTATAATTCAAGTTATTTGAATTACCAAAAAGTAATCGCCCTTGGACAATTTAATATAAAAGTCAAACTTCTCACTTTGGAGGGCTCATGGAAAATTGAAGTTTAATTTGCATTAAAATTTTGATTTATTATTATCATCATTATTACTTTAATGTATGGTATTGGTGGGAGGATAATACCGCAAAACGAGATATTTTTATGATGTGAAAGAGTTTCAATCTCTACATTTGAATTTGAGATGTTATATTATAATAAAAAGAGAGAGAAAATAAACCCATTTACATATAATCTCTTTACAGTCAACTATAATGATAACATATAAAAAGCTTGAAAAAAATAATTAAAATTACCTCGAAGAATCTTTAGACATATTGGTCGACATATGTTTCATTCAACCGACACCATGAAACTCAAAACATGATGTACGTCTTGTACCCCTTCCCTTGTCGACATGTCGACACAAACACTTTTTTGCGTTGTAGCACAAGTGGTGAGCCTCAACTCACCAAAATCCCACAAAAAAAAGGCAAAATGACCATTTGTCAATGCATTTCTTCCATTTTTTTCATTTCCCAAAAACCCACCATCCATAATTTAACATAACCCCAAAGCTGACAAAGTAGGTTACCCATTTCAAGTGCCCTTGCCTTGTAGTTTGTGCCCCCATTGGCCTTCTCGCTTCCTCCTCCATGTACCTCGAGTAAAACTTATCCGCTTCCTAGTAAGGATTTCGTTCATACTTACCAATATATGCGAGGATAATAATGTGTCGCAAATGTATATAAAAATAAATAATAATAAAAAAAATAAATCACTCATCAATTCATCTCACACTCTTATTTGATCCACTTTAACAAGGTGTTGGTGGTAATGGATTAGGGAATAAATCTCTTGTTTATGTTGAGTGTATGTTATTCTATACTCAATCATCATTATTATTCTATGCTCATGTTGACAATTATTATTTTGTTCCCATGATCATTGTATTTACCCCAATCTAAATAATGATTCCTTATAATTCATTCTCTACCCCCTCTAAATATAGATAACAATTTTTTTTTATTTATAACTATTTCATTCACCTCAACATGGGTTTTAGGGTAATGTGAATGATGAGAATTATGTGGAGAACCATTATTTTTGTTTTGGGATGAAATGAATGACTATGAGAAAATTATTACCTATTTTTAGAGTGAATAAAACAATGAAGGTGAGAAAAAATCAATCTTAACCAAAGACAAAATGAAAAGAAATTAATGAGATAATAAGGAGAGAAAAAAAAAAGTGCTCAAGAATAAAAACGTTAAAAATGGTTATAAAGAAATGAAATTGATTCTCGATCAACCAAATTATTCTCCTTAGAACTATTCTCATTCTCCAAACACCTTTATATTTCTCTAGCTCCAAATATATGCTCACCACTATTAATAATTGATTTGTTGTCTATTTTCACTAAGTTTTCATCAATCAATCCATCCCCTTTTCCCTTATTCTTACTATTTCAACCATAACCCATCTCCCCTTTTGCCCCCCTACAACTAGTATACACCCTTTTCTTTTTGTGCAACCTAATTAAATTGCATCAAAGTTAGGTCAAAAAAAAGGAAGAAAAGAAAACCCTAAATGGGGTTGTGTTGGTCCAATTACAGTTAGAAAACGCGCCAAATATCTTTTTTTTTTTTTTTTTTTTTTCCGCCCACCGTTTTGCGTTCACATTTCAATTCATTTAATTAGCCAATTAGGCAATCAATTGAAGGAAATAAAAACGGTTTTTGGGAATTCACCAAACAAAAAAGTTCTGACTTTTGCCCTTTTTTTGCGTTAAAAAAGCACCCAACAAAAAAGCTCTCTCCTTTCTCTCTTCTTTCGCCACGTGTTCAATTGTAAAACCGAAATTTAAGCCGACTTGATTTTGAGGGATTTGCTAATTTAATTTTGTATGATTAAGATTAATGATCGAGAGATTCGAAAGTCATCCGATCGGATGGTCAGGATTTGATCTGGGGCGATGGTGTTGATGGGACTGGTGCTTTGTCTCTCTTGTCGATAAAAGGGAATATATAATAATAAATAATGAAACAATTTGAGAAATTCAAATAACGTTTTTAGTGATGGAAAATGTGGGATTTCACGCGCGGATGAGTGCGAATGGGTTCCCCCAACTGTAATCTTGAAGCAACTTTAACTCAATTTCATAGGTTGAATTGTGTTACCAAAATAGTTTTTTTTAATCTTTTTTTGGGTTTTATTTAGGGTTTTATTTGGATTGAGCTGAATTAATCCAAATTTATGATTAATTTAATTTTTTTAACCATCATAATTATATTTACGTATATTTAATTAAAAATTTAGACATTTCTAATGTAAATTGAAGTTATTAAGTTTATTGTTATAAAAAGTTGAAAATAAATAACAAATACATATCAAATTAAAAACAAAAATATCGACCCAATGATCAACTCTACTCGAAAAGAGTAAATGTGTAGGGTACCCTCCTCTTACACATCAAAATAATTTTGTATGACACCATAAACAAAATGTAAAATTCACTTGATTTAAGTTACTCAAATATATAAAGTTAGATGGATTATAAATTCATTCACCTAAAAAAATTGTTAGTAAAATGGGTTGATGACACGTATTCATTCCTAAGTACAGGTGGTCATCATAGAGGCCCTCTTTAACCAATTGAGTTAACTCATGATGATTAAAAAAAATGAGTATTTGACTTTCATATTATGTGATAGCAATCGTGCTCTAGGGTTTGTTGGTCTTGAAGTAGATCTTAATTAGTTGGGGGTTGTTTTGTTCGACATATTTAAGTAAGATTTAGTTTTAGGACTCATTAACTCATCCTTAAAAACCTACATCCAAATGAGTTTTTACTAACTCCTCTTCATTTTCACTCAAAAAAATAATTCTCATATCTAATCATTCATTTATAACTACTTAATTATTTATAACCACTCATTTTTAATAATTTCTTTCAAATCAATCAAAATAACTCATTTTTAATAATTTATTTTTTAACTACTAAAGATAACTACTCAATTAAATCTACATTCAAACAAGGTTTTGACTTTAACTCTTGAAAACTATATTCAAACGAGTTGTTAGCTAAAACTAAATTTTGAACTACTCAATGTAACTCCTAAAACTAAATTCGGGCCAAAATGATAGAATGCAGAATAGTGAGGCGCTTGTGTTGAGCGTGAAGTCCACGCTCGGTCCCCAATTTCCATAACGTGAACATCTCTCGTGATACATAAAGCCAACTAACACCTTCGAAGACTCGCTCTCTCTCATTCTTGTTTCTCTCTCTAGCTTTCATGGTCGCACACTCACAAATTGTTCCGTTATCGAAGCCCTAGATTCTTCGCCTGGTACGTCCCGTAATTTTCTCTTCATTTTTCATCGTCTCTTTCAGATTTCCTTCCCTCCTTGGGCAGATCCCTTGTTCTTTGATTTTTTTTCCTTTTTTAATCTGTATTGGATTAATATTCCGTAACGTTCCTATGTGATATATGATTTTCGTGTTCAATTCGCTTTTAATTGGGTTCGTCTACATTCGCACAATGTGTTTGTGAAAATTTCTGAGGCGTTATTTTCTACTTTATTTCGTTTTTTATTTTTATTTTTTTGGGTATTGTTGTCATATCGTATATAATAGTGGGTGGGGGGAGAATTGTTAATGTCAATTGTAACGGTAATTCGGCCCACAACAGCACTAGCCGATATAGCCATGAATTGTTTGATGTCTCACGATTAATTAGTTGGGTATACGGGCTATTTTGTAATAAGGTTTTGACTATTTATTTAAACTTTCTTAAAAGGCTAGCTACCCCTAATTGATGACATTTTGTCATTCGTATTCTCCTTACTAAAACTATTTCTCCTCTACCTGTGGACGTAGCTAACACATCATTGTTTTTCATAACACACTTGATGATCAATAGGCATAGATCAGGACTTTGAATCTCTCCCCCCAATTGTTGTAATCTCAAAAAAAAAATTTGTAAGGGTAATTCGACGGTGATTTTCGAGAGAATAGTTGAAAGGAGATTGTTTTTTGCTTCTGTTGATTGGAAGCAATTGAGCTTGAGCTGACATGATCATGTATATGACTTTAAAGTTGGTAAAGGCAGTCATGTTTTAAGTATATGAAGTCATGTTGTTTTATTGCCAGGTGTAACATGTTTATATTTTTCTATCCAGTTTTGGCATTCAAAGCCCTGATGCATGAACAGGTCAAGAACTTTTCTGTAAGTTTCTGAAATCATGGTTGGAAACTTGGAATGATGAATTTGTTCGACATTCTGATCATGTCTTAACGAGGAGAAGCTGGACTTGATCATTCTAGTAGTTAAATGTCTGATTTCTTAAAGGTGACCAGTAGAACGGTTAGGAAACTGGAGATGAAGAAAAGTTCCTCCAGTTCGAACAATCGGTCTACTAGTAGTAGGAAGCATTACAGGAAGATAGAAAATCCGACTCGAGTACCGACTGCTCCTGAGCAATCTCTACAGTTTGGAACCTCGAGTACATGGGTATGCAAAAATTCTGCTTGTAGGGCTCTTTTGTCTGTAGATGATACATTTTGCAAGAGGTGCTCTTGCTGTATCTGTCACTTATTTGATGACAACAAGGACCCTAGTCTCTGGCTGGTGTGCTCTACTGAATCTGAAAAGGGAGATTCATGTGGATTATCTTGCCATATTGAGTGTGCCTTGCAGCGCGAGAAGGTCGGGGTTGTTGATCTTGGGCAACTAATGCAACTAGATGGTAGTTACTGCTGTGCTTCATGTGGCAAAGTTTCTGGGATACTAGAGTAAGTAGTTCTCTTGTCAAATATCTCCTTCAATCCGCATATTTCGCATTATTTTGCGCTCTCAAGCTAGAGAGAGGTGTTGTTGCACGGTTTTTACTTGTTCTAGTGATCTTATTTTAGTTACAGACTGATTGGATTGTGAAATTCTATACTGGCAGATCTTGGAAGAAGCAGCTAGCTATAGCAAGAGATGCACGCCGTGTTGATGTTCTCTGTTATAGGATTTACTTAAGTTATAGGCTCCTTGAAAGCACTTCAAGGTTTAAGGAACTGCACGAGATTATTCAAGATGCAAAGGCCAAGCTCGAAACAGAAGTTGGTCCAGTAAATGGCATTTCTGCCAAGATGGCTCGTGGTATTGTCTGCAGGCTCTCTGTTGCTGGCGATGTGCAGAAACTTTGCTCGCTCGCAATCGAAAAAGCAGATCAATGGCTGGTGACAATGTCTAATACAAATCTGACTTGCAGAGGTTTAATCCATGACCATTAGTTTCTTGCCTTCAACTATACTGTATAAATCTCATTGTTGTTGATATCTTTTCCCATAATTTCATTTTTGACAGAGGATTCACTTCCGGCTGCTTGCAAGTTTCTTTTTGAGGACATCAAATACTCTTCTATTGTTATAACATTACTTGAAATTTTGAACTCATCGTCTAATGAGATTAAAGGTTACAAGCTTTGGTATAGTAAGAGTCGAGAAGATGCATACACTAATGAACCTATTTGTGTATTTTCTAGAGCTCAGAGAAGGATTTTGATAACCAATCTACAGCCGTGCACTGAATACAAATTCAGAATTGTTTCATATTCAGAGAATGGTGATGTTGGTCACTCTGAGGCCAAGTGTTTTACAAAGAGTGTGGAAGTAATTCACAACAACTCTCGCTCTCCCGCCCCTTCAAATCACAGGAAAGGAAGTCCTGTTACTGAAGAAGGCTGTATCCGAAAGAGGGGTCCAGATAATACAACCATTATCTTTTCATCTTCGGGATTTCAAGTACGAGATCTTGGAAAGGTCTTGGAACTTGCTAGGGCTCAAGGAGAAGGCCGTCTTGAGAGGCTTTGCAGTGCTGATGTAACACATTGTTGTGGAGGGAAAAATGGGGTCAAGCCTGAAACTCCGCAAGACGAGCAGCAACCTCCTGTGCCTCGTGGACTTGATTTAAATGTGGTTTCAGTACCTGATCTGAACGAAGAATTATCTCCTCCTTTCGAGTGTTTTCAGGATGAAGTTAACGACTGCACTATGCAGCAAGCTGTTGAGGCAGATGAAGATGCTGCTTCCCATGACATTGAGAAAAATGGCTTGGCAAGATCACACGGTAGTGGCGATTCTCAGATCTGGACTTGTGGGCCAAATGGCGAGGTCCCGGCTGTTGATTCCGTTACAGGTTTGTGCAGGAAAAGGGCAGCTAGTACAAACGAAGATCCAAATGACTGTGACAGTACTTTGATAAATGGATCCCCACTCCCTATAACAAATGGTTCATGTTTCTTGGACGAGAACTTCGAGTATTGTGTAAAGATAATTCGATGGCTAGAATGTCAAGGTCACATTAATCATGAATTTAGATTGAAACTTCTAACATGGTTTAGCTTGAGATCAACAGAGCAAGAACGTAGGGTAGTCAGCACATTTATCCAAACGCTGATTGATGAACCTAGTAGCTTGGCTGGACAGTTAGTTGACTCATTTTCTGATGTCATATCTTGCAAGAAGCCACGAAACGGGTTCTGCAGTAAGCTTTGGCATTAGATTAGCATACTCATAATGCAGAAATCGCCATTAAAATAATGCGGTGAGCGTGAATCCAACACCCAAACTTGAGATCTTCAGTCTGACGCTCTTCCAACTTAGTTACCCCGCAACTTTCCATTAACTCGTACTCATCATGCCTTTTCTCTGCTACTTTTTCTCGTTATTTGTAAAGACATTTTTTCTTGATCACTGTCATCAAGTGATTCATTTATACCTCGGAAAATGTCATCCGGGTTATGGTAAGGAAATTGGATGCTGATTGCAGGGACAAATTACTCAATTTTTCTTAGAATTAATGTAACAATTGGTTGTGGCCGGTACCTTGTAGGGGGAATGGACTATTTCTCAATAGTAGCATTTGGTGTGGGTGAGGATAATTTGTAATAGCTATTATTTGATATTGCCTTCTTCCAATACAAAGAAGGTAACTGAAATTAATATTGAATTCTCATGATTTAATGTCATATTGTTTACTCTTATTCAACTTCTGTTTCTTTCTCATAGCTACCATATGCTTTTGAAGGTGGTGTTTGGTATAAAATGGTTAGGTGGAATTCTCTTGAACCTCTTGTGTAGCAGTAAAATGATAACAAAGTTATTGAACCTTTTAGGTTTGTTTATGTGTTCATTTGGTGGTTAAACTTGTCTAATAGGTCTTTGATCTACTCTACATTCTTTAAAAATTCATTAATTTACTAGATACAAAATTGAATGAATATTTTAGAAACTTCAAGTTGGAAGACCATATATGCAAATTTAAAAGTTTAGGGACTAAGCATGTAATTTAACAAAATAGCTGGTGTAGCTTTTTGGCATAATAATGGAACTTTTCTTTTGGTTGGTTCTTAGGCTGGACAATGAAGAATTTAGAAGGCAGTCATGGTTTTATTTCGAAAAGTATTTATTGAGTTTCACTCACCTATTTATTTCCTTTAATGGGAAATACAAAACACAGACAAATTTATCCTAATTGAGGGTCAAATACCGATTTTTGGGATCGAATTCATGACCATGGTGTTAAATTGAATTACCACCAAATAATAAAACCATTAAGTTCTTGCCTTTTTCGGACTTGAACTTTGTGATTTTTTTTTTTTTTTTGTTACAAATCCATATTATATATCTGTCGTATTATATTTTCAAGGCTAAAAATTGTGGAGAGACTGAATATTTAATTTTCTTTTTCCTTGATTGTTTGACTTTTGGAGTTTAGTATGAGATTTCATAATGATAATTTGATTAAGACAAATATTTGCATAAAGCTATTAATGTGGCATAATCTGGATCATTCGTTGTATTTTTAATTTTAATAAATAATTTATTTAAAAAAGAAAAAGAAAAAAATGAGTGGTTCAAATTTTGCCACACGAGGGCTGCATGCGGCCAAAACAACATACAAATATTTCTCTTTGATTAATGAGTAGCTAGATTTTGTGTGCTTAGGGATTGATGTAATCACACTAAACTTTATAGATTTATCTGCTTTTGATTAATGGATTTAAATATATCATTTGTCGTGCTTTTAATTTAGTCGTCATGAGCTCATTGATCTTAGGATGTGTTGTTTAAAGTCAGAAGACTTTCATAACTTGCGGGTTTCAAGATCGAGAGATTTAGAATAATAATGATGTTGTGTTAATTTTATGTCTTTGCATGTAATTAAAATTAAATTGATTAGCAAAAAGTTTTAACTTGAACTTGGGAGAGGTAGCTGAAAAGTTAAGAGTTCTTGACCTATAGAATGGACAATTCCTTTATTCTTTGAGTAGTTAGTTAGTTTATCAATTTAGGTTGGTGATTAGGACTTTTCTTCCATGAACTTTCTTTATTAGCTTTATTTGTTTGTTGTTATTGATTTGATTCTCTTTTCTTTATTTGATATTCTAAATAAATTGTTGAGTGATTATATCACGACCGGTTAGCTAAAAACCCAAATTCAAATGGATATTCTTATTTTTTATTTTTTTTATTTAGAATATTCTTACGTATACCTTTAACTAAAACAATCGTCACACAATATAATATTTGATTGTTGAAAAAGTTGTAAGAAATTAATTTTTAAGTGGATGATCTATCATTATATTAAAACTTCGAACAACACATTCGAAGAGTGTTTTTAACCTAAATATTTAGCATTTCAAAACCTCTTTTAAAAAATAAATAATAATTTAGCATTTAAAAATTAATTTATAAACAAATATATATATATCTTAATCAAAGTGACCATGATTAATTAACGTGTCATCCGAAAATGTGTTATTTAAAATTAAAAAAAATTAACAAAAAAAAAACTTTCAATTAAAGCACACCTCTTAAAAAGTTGTTCATATACCAGTCAAATGTGCCAGTAGACATATCCATCCTATTGCTATTAGGTTATGCTCTATTTTCCTTCACTTGTGCTAGTAGACATAATATTCTTTTGACCGTACATTTTAACACTTTTTTTGATCAAATTAAGCTATTCCACGATGATTAGTAGACACAATAACAATGTGGCTTATTCTTTGACCACTTTCAAGTTGAACTTTAATAAAAACTAATTTATGGGACAACCTCCTCTTGTGAGGGTTTTGTTCTTTTTTGAAGCGTTTGTTCCTTCCACATGTTTCTTCGGCATTGGGCGAAAATTGTAATTGTAATTGTAATATATTTACTTTAAAAGAAAAAAACACTTCTCTTTAACTAAAAAGCTTCTATTTAGAAACACATTTAATTTTAACATTACTAAGTAATTAAGAGGGTTTTAAAAAGTTAAGAGGCAGTAAATTCAATTTATAGTGACTACTCGCCAAAAAATTAATTTTTTACAGATTTTTTTAATATTCAAATATTATACGATTAAAAACTATGTTATATAATATTTATTGAGATACGTACAAACTATTTCGAACAGCTACACACATAAAGAAAAACAAAGCATATAGACAAGAATAGGCAAGAAATAGCGATTTGGTGGGAGCGGGTCCATGTTATTATAAACCTAGAAAATGGGGCATTTCATGTTATTTTTGATAAGACACGAAAACAAAAGCTTAGTCACATGAATTTAGGATCTCCATAATTTAGGACTCAATTCGTCCCCACACACCTTATCTTCACCTTATTCCTTTCTACATCACTGTCTCACTTGTCTCCTCTCCCTTCCCTTTTTGCCCCTTCCATTCTTTTTTCTGTCGTTTCAAACCCTTAAATAATTATTATATCAATGTTAAATGTATGCACTTTGTTTTATTTATAAATAAATATCATCTTTTCTATTTTGTTAACTACAAATTCTAGTTGCCCATTTTTAACACGATTCATTTAATTAATTTCCCATTTCCAGTCATTAAAAGGCACAAACTTAACGGTTTGGATTAGCTTATGCACACTCTGACTATTGTCACGAAACTTACGTCGTTTGATTTTATAATATTTTTATGTCAAGAAAATTTATAGAAAAATATTTTTTGATAGGTGATCGTCATGGATTAAATTCATCGATACTTAGTTCTATAAAGTACTCTTAAGTCATTTTATGATTGGTTAATTGATACATACTTAATTTGCCTATGATTGTAAAAAATTGTTTTTGTAAGTTTTATAATTATAAAGACTCAATTTTTAACTGTTTAACCATGTGGTCTAAATTCTAATTTTTTACCAATCAGATGCTTTTTTTTCAACCAATCAAATAAACTAAATTCTAATTTTTCACAAACCAAATGAACTAATTTGGCAATTTAACCTTGTATCAATTATAAAACCTAAATTTTCGTGAGTCTATTCAATAAGATATTTTTTGGGGTAAAAAATAAATGGGGTTTTAGCAAGACTAGACCATATGAATAAAATATTTACATTACTGGGCAAAATAGGAAAAAATTGCAAGCAT
>JBBMEF010000008.1:6837802-6861838 GCA_037832685.1 Sicyos baderoa | reverse complement strand
TTCGATGTCTCTGGTACCTGGCCTAGGGACGGGCGTGGTTACCTTGTTTCAAAAAAAAAAAAAAAAACAGCGTATGATTTTTTTTTTTTTTTTTTTTTTTCATTTTATTCTCAATTGTATAAATTGTTACTAAAACAGTATTCTGCAAAATAAGTTGGCAAATAGCTTCAGAATGTTTTTCAAACAACCCTTGGTTGATTACTTATTTTCTTCATTTATGTGAGTTATGTTATTCGTAATTTTTTTTTTCATCCTATATGATACTCATGTTATAGACTGAAACTTCCTTCCATGTCACCAGTGACATTTAGTCGGCTAGAGCCAGAGGGGAAGTTGGTTATGGGTTTCAGAAAGGCCTCAACAGCGGCTGATCAGGTTTTTCGTTTTCAAGTTAGCTTATGGCTTTTGTGTATGTTGAAAATCTTGAGTGGATATCAGCTTAATTAGTCAATGACATTAGAATAGGGAAGTTAAATGCATTATTTTGTATTTAGAATATTATAGGATTTGTTCTGCTTGGAGATCTTTCACTGTTCACTTCATTTAGGCTATTAATCCATATTAAAATAAAAACATCAAGTTTCTATAATTTTGCACCTGAGACTGAAACCGGAGTGTTCTAGTCAACAAGAGCTAATGCTCAATTATTATTGAACTTAAAAAAAAAGGAAAAAGAAAAAAAAAGACACCGGAGTATTCTAAGTGACCTTTTTAGTATTGAATTGTTGAATATTATAGGGTGTCTTAATGATTCTTAAGGTGATTGTCCCATGGGGCAACCCGTTGGTTGAGGAATTGGGTTTTTCAAGGCATGCTCTCCTTAGAGGTCTTAGGTTCGAGACTCACAAGTTGAGCTTAATTGTAAAATCCCTTATTATCTCCAGGGTTCGGAACTTGGGACAGGCGCAGGTACCCTGGGTATATAGGAGCAAAACTTCGATTTTCGGTCATAAAAAAAAAGATCGTTAAGGTGACTGCCAATCTGTTACAGAAAGTAGTATCGAGCATGAGTCACAGATTATTGAAAACCAAAGAGCTGGGTAAACATAATATAAAAGCAATAATCTAAAAATTCACGTGTATTAAACATAACTAATGGAAGAGGTAAATGTTAATTATTTTAAATGATTGCATGTGTTGTGTAACCGAATTATTGTGATTTGTAATCTGCTAAACAAGAATTTGAATACCTGTCTGTAAAAATTCACTTGTATCACTTTGTGAATTAATATACTCATGTAGAGTTTTTGGGATAAAAGTCAAAACTTATTGAGTGTTTATATTTTCAAGGCCATGTTTTAGTTTAAACATGAGTTCCCGACATTTCTTTCCCTTTAGAACAGACTGATATTTTTTCTCGACAAATTGGTTTTTTGAACTCTATTTGCTTTACAGGAAAATGAAACAAACAAGACCAAGAATGGAACTCCTGTTCATGGAGATGTCAGCAGTATAAAAATTAAAGTCAGTAAAGTTTCATTTCCTATCCATTGCTTTAAACAATAACTATGTGATCACCTTCCTTTTCATGAGCCAACCAGGCTGAATTGGCAGATCCTAATTCATGGACAAAAGTTGACAAGTCTGGATACATAGCTAAAGAGGTCCTGGGAGTCAAACCTTTAATTTCAAGAAAGAGGAAAAACAGCACCTTAGGTTCAAAGAGTAAGCGCCTTAGAATTGAAAATGAGGACATGATTGAGTTGAAGATAACTTGGGAAGAAGCTCAAGGGCTGCTTCGTCCTCCTCCAAACCAAGTTGCTAATATTGTGGTCATTGAAGGTTTTGAATTTGAGGAATATGAGGTATAACTTTCCAGAGCCATCTACTTTATGATTCCTTGCATTTCAATCTCTGACCAAACTCTTGGTGTCATGACTGAATGGAATAACTCGGTACTATGTGATGAATGCTGGACCGGCAATTGATTGTAGACCCATGTAGTTTTAAAATCAGTTGCCTATTTGCAAAATATTGGAGCTACCCTTATCTCTGGCCAACTATATAATACTAGGAGCCTATGACTCTGTCAGGCCAATGAGTTGGTTGATGCCATAGAGTAACTTTACTAACAATATTTGTTGTCATTCGCTCCAAATCTACATGCAGCTTAAAATAACATATGTCTATATGATGTAATTTCTGTGGTCAATAATGTGTCTATTTGATGTCTATTTTAAGCTGCATGTACCTTAGGGTGATGGTAACATCAGTATTTTGCTTATGCTATTACAGGATGCACCTGTACTTGGGAAACCAACAATTATACCTCCTGATAATACAGGGTAAATGACCTCTCTTTTTTGGTGGGTTAATGATTTTTGTGTATTTTTTTTTTATTGTTATCATGTTCAACTTTCCTTCAAAACTCTCTTTTCGTGCAAGATTGTCTGTGCAGATAATTTTCCTGTTACAATACATAGAATGTCTGATTATTTTCTTTGTAGTTGGGGGTTGTGTGTTTTGCTTACTTGGGGCAGGACTGGCTGATTTCTCCTTTTGTTATTGAAAGTTATCTGAATTGATTGTGTGTGTGTGTGTGTGTATTTGTTGTTTTTGTTTTTTTTGTTTTTTAATATTTCAAGGATGCATGTATCTTATGCTTTTTTCTTCTGCCTATGGTTATGACATCTTACCATACATAGCAATATAGCATTGACTAGTGACTAGCCTGTAAGTCAAATATTTTATTCTTCTCTCTGTTATCTGAATTGATTAAATATATTATCTTTGTGCATTCCAAATACTGTGGTTCATTCTCAGTGAAAGAATTCAATGGACGCAATGTGAAGACTGTTTGAAGTGGCGAAAATTGCCCGCCAGTGCTCTTCTTCCCTCGAAATGGACTTGTTCTGACAACTCATGGGACCCTGAGAGGTAGAAAGGCCACACTATTCTCTTTTGATTTCTCAGTCATTTATCAGAAAGAGATCTAAAATAGTGAGCACAAAGTAATAATTTTCTTTTCATCACACTGCTAATGTGGCATAGAGAGAGGAACATTCTCGTACTTTCAGTAATATGTTTATTTTTTTTTGTTTAGTAAACTTCGTCATATTATCAATCATCATGGTGCTGGTACTAGAGGCTAATTATTTAATGTCCTTTGCTATGCCGAGCTAATACTTTCCGACGTGTTTTCTTGGCTTTCCTAGTCCTTTTGAGGCACTTGAGGAAAGGATTAAGAAGTATTTGTGGGAGTTTTTTTGGGGGAATTGTCGATATTCTCTTCTTTATTAGGTCGTACTTTATGCTACTAGAGCTAGTTCGTATTGGCGAATTAGCTTAGTGCTTCTGACATAGTTAGAATATGACTTGTGTGGATTTTTTACTAATGTGATTCTCTCTGCGCTAGATCTTTTTGCTCCGCAGCTCAAGAGTTGTCAACAGAACAGCTGGAAGAACTACTATCCCCCGGTAATTCAGGTGTGAATTGTTCAAAAAAAAAAAAAAACTATTATATAGTGTATCTTCATGGATTAATGAATCCCAACCGATTCGATTAGATGGTTCTCTGATTCCTTTCCTTTTTTCTCTTTTGAATATTTTGTTTCATATCCAATGTTCCTAATCTGTATGCTATTTATAGCTGCTGCTGTCAAGAAAATGAAGGCAGCTAAACTAGAACCAGATAATGTTGAAGCTCTGGAGGGGCTCGACACACTTGCAAATTTAGCCATCTTAGGAGAGGGTGAGGCAAGTCAGGCACCTGGCCAGGCCACTACAAAGCACCCCCGCCATAGACCAGGATGCTCATGCATTGTATGCATTCAGCCTCCAAGTGGGAAGGGACCAAAACATAAACAGACGTGCACATGTAATGTGTGTCTGACAGTAAAACGCCGCTTTCGAACATTAATGCTTCGACGTGAAAAGAAGCAATCTGAAAAGGAAGCAGAAACCAAGCCCCAAAGGCATCAATTTCAGGATGAAATGTTCCTGGATAGATCAAGGGACGATGAATCTCTTACTTGCAGTAATACAAGTACAAGTAAGCTGATTGAGGAAGTGAAAATGAATGATGGTTCGGATGAGGATCCTAATAAGAACAAGCCATCCACCTCACCTTTTAAAGGCCAAATCGACTTGAATATGCAGCCTGAGCGAGAGGAAGAACAGTCGCCAGGTTCCGACTCCGGAAGCCTGATGAAAACACTTCAAGATACCGGGGATAGGTTCCTTGAGCGGCAGAGGTCGAACTCTGGTGGTAATGTGAGTTCATCAACCGACGCATTAGAGCCTGGAGGGGAACGTGAACACAAAGGTGAGAACGGTGGCAACGTCATCGATCTCAGTAGCAGCAATTTAGAAGCCGACAAGGACCGTCCTGGAACGGGGACGCTGCCCTTTGGTGCTTCGGCATCCATGCCAGCCACAGGTTGAGTTAGAAGTTCAAACATTCTACTTACATGCAGGTTCTTCATATATATTCTTCACATACACTGCCATTGGTGGGTCAGTTTTTGTTGTACATTCATCCACACTGATTTCATCCATTTGCAAATCTGTACATAAAGAGCCTTCAGAAGTGTAATCAGGATTTAGAAACCTATAGGTTCAGACACAAACCATTCCATAGTAGTTTTAACAATCTGACAATTAGGAAGCATAGAATGAAACTCTACTTCATGCTGAATTATTAATAGCAGCTGAATTTGATTTAGTTCAGTTGAAAATTGGGTTCTGATTCTATTTCTTGATAATCCCTCGTGTTTCTGGGTTCTTTTTTGTTGGAATGTTTAATTCATAATTTAACCCAGATGGTTTCGGCCATGGCCAAATGCAATGTCAGGTTTATAACTTTTTTTTTTTGGTATTGGGAAGGAGGATAAATATCGATTTCTGGGCTCGAATTTGTGATCCCAGAGTTAAAATGGATCAACACCAATCAAGATAACTATCTGCGCTATCAACTCATTCGATCTTGTTTATCTTTCATTGTATGCATAATATCTATTTGTTTCGGATAGCCATGTTCGAATAATTTTCCCAAAATTGAAGCGATAGAAATCTGCTTCAATTGTTTCATTAGATGTAATTGCCAAAGATTAGACGTGTAAATTTAATGGACAATGTTGACGAGAAAATATTACAAAAGCACGTCTGTATTACTTTTCTTTTAATTAGTAACAAGTACTTTTACTATATCGAAATAACAACTCTCAAAATTTAAATGTCAATAAATTGATTTGAGCAAAATAGAAAAGGTTCACTGATTAAAAAATAAATACACAAACGCTGAAGCTTTGCTTGTAATCAAGTTGAACACAGAATAATTTACTAAAAAAGCCTGCACGTCATTTTGCAGGCTAAAAAAGTAAAAATAAAAATAAAATAATAACAAATTTTTTTTTTCCTTAAACTTCGATCGATAGTATCAAATAAATTTCATTCAGCATCTGATTCTTCGTCTTCATCTTCCTCTAGGATATACACTAAGGCACGTTTTCTAGCAGCAAAAACACAAGCCACTCCTCTGGTTGCTGTACAATCAACAAAATGAATTATTTTACTTTTACAAGCGTCAACAAATCAATAGCAATGAGGTCGTGGAGGCCAAAACCAATTGTTATCGAACTAAAAAAAGCACCAAGTACTTCTGTTTACAAACAGAAAAATTACATACACTCACAAGTTACAACTAACCCCTATTGTTTTAACAACTACGAGATCTATGGTTTGAGTTTTCCAACCCTTTATTGTAATAAAAGAAACACTCACCGCTAACGGCCAAAGGAGGAATTACAGCGTGAGGAATTTTGCGAACTTTTTCATTCTCCATCTGCAATGGTACAAGATAGTCCTAGAGAAAATATAGAGCAAGTATTATTCAAAAATATACTTTCAGGAAGAAACCCAGAACATAACAAAATTTTGAGATTCAGGTGTCCCATTTCCGCAATGACTTCAAAAATGTAAAATATCATATAAAAAAGCTATCCACTAGGGTCCGGCGGTATGTCCCGTGACATTAGTCGAGGTGTGCGTAAGTTGGCCCGAAACAGTCATGGATATCAAAAGAAAGAAAAAAAACTATCCACTTATGATGAATCTTATGAATAAGATATAAGCAAGAGAAAACCTTGAGTTGATGGACCTTCCAATTGTCCAGACAGGGAGATCTTGGCACAGATACAAACGGAAGGTCATCAGCTGACACAACCATCATACAGGAACCAACAGAGCTTTCAGAAGTTGAAGCAGTTTCATTTAATAACAAAACAACCTGTCCATCCTGTTTACAACCAAATGGGTACACTAATTAATCACACAGGTTTCCTAATCAATTTTTTACTTTCCCTTTTCCACAATTAGTGTGCAGAGAATAAAAAGTTCAAGTTTTACCTTGTACAAAGACAGATCGACGCACCGACAACCATCAGGAATAGATATTAAGGCTGCTTCAAATGAAGGGTAATCTTCGTTTGAGCTGCTCTGATCATGAATAAATCCCCTGGCTATGCCTACACAATTTGCAATATCTGCAAAGGATTCATCTGGGACTTTGAAAGATATATAATCTATGAGCTTCTGCTGACAACTGTGATCTGCAGAGACAGCTTCAGAGGAACCCTACATGGGAGGTTTAAAAGAAAATTTAAAAAAATTATAAACTTTCTTCAGTCAGCCTTGTTAATGAAAAACAGATTTATGTTAAACAATTAACATTCCAAATCTAGATAATCCTATAACAAGCTAATCATCATGAGAATGACAGATGAATCTCAGTGAATAAGTAAACAAGAGACCGAACATACATACAAATATACAATAGGCTCAATAGCAGAATAAATACCTCATAGTATGATACTGAAAGAGGAACACTGGAAGACAAGCAACTTGATGATGGTTGAAAGGGAAATAGGGACAACAGATCTTCACAAAGTATTTTCCTTGAGATTGTACTAAAGGGCATAAGAAAAGCTTCTTTGAAACTGTGAAAGTAAATTATTGGTTAGATTTCAATTTAGTGGTTTAAGATGTTCATACGAGTAAAATAGCAGAGCTTGTTGAAGGCAGGGGTTAACGTAAATGTTTTATCTCAAAATGCAAAGTTCAGTGGAATAACTTAAGGTATAAGAACCAAAAGAAAATGTAGTAGACAGATTTTAAGGACGAAAGCAATATTCCAGCCAACGGCAAATCAAAATCTTAATCCAGAACTCAAAGTTTTTTGTGGTTCCAAATTGTCAGAACTTGTCATATTATGTTTGGTCAATTATGCAAGACTACTCACAGACCAACTGAATGGAAGAGAGGGAATACCTAGATTCCATCTGCTGAAACTCCATACCAAGTGTCCTCCTTAAAAATTCACAATCTGAGAATCCCCCAAATAATGTCAGTTCTCTTACTCTTTCAACAACGTCCCTGCAGAAAATGGTAAAAGATCAAGTTGCTAATGAAAAAAAATATACATTGGTGGTGGTCCCACCCACGAGAACGAATAAGGAGATACTAATTCTACAAATTTAATTTTCAAAACGTAGAAACCAAAAGATAATTAAATGGAGCCTTCGTGATTAGCCATCAAATGCATAGACACAAGTACATTTTTTTTTATATCCGTGACTGTCCGGGCCAGCTTTCACGCACCTCGACTAGTGTCACGGGACATACCGCATGATCCCTACAACATTTGAATGCCAAGGAAACCCGAAGGAAATTAATTTCTAGGTAGGAGGCCACCATGGATTGAACCCATCACTTTATGCACCCCAAGGCTCTCATTGACCAAATGAGCCACTCCATGATGGTTGCATAGACAAGTACATTGATGCACACAAATTAACATATATATTTTATATGTGAGAGGTGAGGCTAGAAAAATACGACTCACAAGTCAATCTCGATACTTTCGTCGTTTTCAGACACTTCAAGCAGCTTCTTAACAGGGTCTTGATTGTATAGAAACTTCAAGAAAATGACAACAAGCTCACTGCAATAACCAAAAAGTGTAACTAGTTCCAGCCGAGAGGTTCACAACCAAACTCAGTGCATTAGACCAGGGAAAGAGAGAACTACCTATTATATGGTAGAAGCTGATCACTTGGTTCCGACATAAGTAGTTTTATACATCGTATAAGCCAGTTAAAGAAGTTAGAGAACTGTGCAGAAAACAAAAGTTTTGATGTAATCAATTATAAAACAGAAAGAATTATGCATTATTCCACACATTAGTAAGAAACCATTTTTATAACATATAGATAAAGCAAAGATGAGAAAGAGTTTTTCTCTATTCTACAACTCAACTTTGAGTGTACGCGTGTTGAGGAGGTTTGACTTGGTTCATAGAACCTGTACTTTAAAATAAAAGTTTAAACAAAATACCCTCTAGCATACCTGTTGCAACACCGTTGAAAGCACCCTCATAAATCGTTCAACTTGCACAAGTAACATACCGGCCCTTTCCGTAGCGTTGTTCATAAGCTTCTCATCCAAACCAACACCCTGAAAACGTGCACGCCATCTTGACAGGCCCAGTAGTTCACCCATCCGGAATCCAATCATTTCTGCAGCAGGCTGCAAATGAAATTTATCATTTAAGTTTTTGTTATTCAACAACATTTGAAGTGGGGTATTTGAATCAATAACATCTTGGTTACTAGGTTAAACATCATATCACTCGACTGGAGCAATGCTCTTGTTTAAGTTTTAAATATCAACTTCAACTAAATTCTTCAATAGAATAACTTGTATATATCACTATATGATTTCAATTTGGTATCATGTCAAAAAAATTTCAAAACTATAAGAATAACATTAGGGTGTTGAACTTTCACCTGAAGATGATCGAGGACAATAAGTTGTAGTTCACTCCCAGCCCCAGAAACAGCCTTAGACACACGCTTTGCACCCTATTAGACATATGAGCAATTGAACAAAAGTAAAACTATCATTAATTTCTGACATGATCACAGAGAAGAGCGTACTTACCACTTCGCCGAGAGAGTTGACTAAAAATTGGTGAACCGGAGGACTAGTCCGTGCACCACCTAAAAGGCTTAGAAACTCCTCTTGGGGAGATGAGTCAGTTCCTAAGTAAGAGTGGAAAAACTGTGAGTAGGAGTAAAAAGAGTAGCACGTGAACACCTATAGTATATATATTATTACCATGGTTAGTAATCAGCGTGGATAAAGAATCAAACTTCTCTTGGAAACTATGCATGGCATCAGACCACTGCTTACTCATAACTGATAATGATGCCCTGATTACCTCAGTCAACTCTCCAATGTTAGAAGCTTGTTGAGCTACCTGATGTAGTTCACTTTTCCTGCAACGAGAAGCAGAAAATGAGTTTTTTCATTTCTTTTACCGGGAGCACAAATAATATGTGGGGATGACACTGGACTAATAGTACTCATTAAGACTCAACCATCCTTTTGACAAGAAAAGTTGCTTGAATTACCAGATAAGATTTTTTTGAGAAATATAAAAGCAGTTAAAACGAAGAATAATGAGAATCTATCAAGAAAAGAAAGAAAATAAGTGGAGAAAATATTGCAATTTCAAAGAAATTACAAGGGCATACTGAGCAATCTCAAAATATGCTTGTCTCTCCCTACCCCTAAATCCTACTTATGAGTTATGACCATTCCAACAAATTTTCCAGATAATAATTAATATCTAATATGCCCCTAATAATATCCATAATCACCCTCCTACCATACTCCTATCAGAATTCAAGAGATAGAAGAGAACAACAGAAAATGTAAATCTCATGGCAAATAGTTCGGCACACATTATGTTCAAAGAATGAGCAATATGCCCAGTGTCCCAGTAACATTACCTCTTCTTAAATATTGAAGTGTCAAGCACTAAAGAATGCATGCCATGCACACCTTGAACGGTGATCTGTCTATTTCTTGGATCATGCCCATCTCCAACAAGTTCTCCTGAGCACATGACTATCAAACGACAAAGATCTTTCGATAAAGAAACCTACATTAAATGTAAAACAAGTTTTTGTTTAAAAAAATGTAAAAAAAAAAAACTATCAACATCACTGAAGTTGCTCAAAAACCAATCGAGGTTTCTGAAACTTGAAATTTAAGTTGCATTTCAAATACTCCCCGCTAAAAAAATCATCTTGAATTAGCCTAGTGGTCAAGAGAATCTTGAGGGGCTATGAGTTCAATCCATGGTAGTCACCTACCTATGAATTAATTTCCTACGAGTTTACTTAACAATTAGATGTTGTAGAATGAGGCGGTTGTCCCGTGAAAATAGTCGAGATGCATGTAAGCCAGCGCGGACACTCACGGATATAAAAAATAAAAATAAAACTTAGAAAAGGTAAATAATCTTAACCCAATCTCAAGGACCGGATGGAAAATCCTCAACATTAAATTATTTAATTTAGTAACCAAAATGTTTTAATAGTTCAATGGAGATTTTTAAACCTGAAGATCAAGCTCCATGCTAACTCCCACAATCTTTTATGGGAGCCCTCGAATGAGAAATATCTTAGAAGCAAACCACCAGGGCTATCTCGTAAGAAACATATTGATATGGATGTCCCACAGGACATATTCATGCCAGGATATGGACCAATTAAAGTTCTCTACTTCACTTGAAAAAATATAAGTGGTGAATGTTATAAATAAAACTCCACTTAATGATTTAATTTGTTGAGAACTTCACCATACTCCTGTTGCTCAGAGACACCACATCTTTTTTAACATTGAAACCAAAAACTATGTATAGTTCTCCGAATGTGACATGAAACATCAGCATCTTGGACTTGAACAGGAATCCTCCCAAGTGTTTTCTCATACCTTGCAAATTTCAGCATTCAGAAGGTGACCAGAAGCGCCAGCATCTTCGACTTGAACAGGAATGTGAAGCTTGTGTATGTTCTGTCACATTGAAATACTACAATACATCAATGGAGGAGGCACTTGATAAATCAATACAACAACAAAAAACTGCATGCACTTAAAGGAAAAAGACAAAAACCTAAATCTCCAGTTACACATTATATTACATTCCTGAAATGATACAATTTTATCAGTGTATTTGAGAATTATATTTAAGAAGGGAGCAAAGTAACCAGTTAACTAACTCTTTTCCAAAGAGAGAAAAGAAAAATCCATGATTATTCTTGAATTATGTTAAATCACCAATCAACCCAAAAGCTTAAGCTCATGAGTTGGAGTAAATATAGTTACATCAACCAACAATTATTATCCATTAACTTACTATTTTTCCAATTGGAAAAATGCCAAATATGCTGAAACAGATGCTTCCATCTTTGTCACCACTGCACAAGATATTAAACCTTTGTTGTGAAGTATTTGACAACTCTGTAAATGAGTCTTCACTGTCATCAATGAAACCTGTATCTCCTGAAACAAGTCCAGGTACTCGAGGAACTGTAGGAGCGGGAGGGAAAATACGGCTAGTGCGATCTTCATAAGTGGACAAGTTTTCGTTTGTGTCCTGTACCACAATTTTGAAAAGGATGAAGGAATGAAAGGGAAACAGAAACTCATAATTGAACAGCATGATTTAAGTTGGCAAAATGATTGACCAATACAATTCATTGAAAACACCAAATAAATAAGTAGAGAGTTACATACCGTATTTAACTGGCTATCCTCCACCCAGTTTAGACTAACCACAGCAACTGCATGAGACTTCAGGCTTCTCAGTAACTTCCCATTCTGTTTGACATGCAATTAAAAGGTCTAAAACAAAAGGCAAAAAAATTTAAAATAAAATAAAAGCTTCATCTTTCACTTATATCTTAGACTCCAAATATTCCTATGAACTTAAATTAAATGCATTTTGATCGTTGATGCATATTATTCAGATTTAGTAAAATATCAAAACAAAAACTACATTTCAAAATTGCACTTTTTTTTATAAGAAACAAACCATTTCATTGTTCAAAATAGCACTTTCACTGTAGTTATGGACCAGATCAATGAACTACAGCAGGAAGGAAACCAGTAGTTGCGAGCAATTAGGAAATGCTAACTAATATGTAACACTCTTTATTTATATCAAATAAGCCTTAGAGGAAGATTTTAATGATGAAATTAAAATAAAATCTCCTTTCTTTTTCAAAGGAAATGGAAAGCAAAATCTATATTAGGCACATCGAAAGCTGAATCAAATCAAGGTCAGTACATTTGGACAAACAGGTGGATGGATCACCAGAATCGAGTGAAGAAT
Source organism: Sicyos baderoa (assembly GCA_037832685.1). NCBI lineage: Eukaryota > Viridiplantae > Streptophyta > Magnoliopsida > Cucurbitales > Cucurbitaceae > Sicyos > Sicyos baderoa. Next base: position 6,849,657 of record JBBMEF010000008.1, on the reverse strand, counting down.
TCCACGATCTGACTGATAAATAGGAAAACTATGTTTTCAATCTAAAGGATACTTACTTCGACATCATGCAACGAAACTGTACCATCTTCAAGTCCAACTGCTATCACCTTACCATCAGGCCTCCAACATAACGATTTTATAGACCTTCCTACATAGAATTTATGCAATCACTCAAAATCAAGGATGTCACAGAACAACAATATAGCACATAAGAACCCAATAACTAAGTGAAAACGCAACGCCCAAAGAGGAAGACTCAATGTTGTTCTCCTGTTGTATGTATTAGGCAGTGAAACAAAAGGCAGTTCAAGAAAACATTGTAACAGCAAGAGTTCAAGAATCACTGAGTTATCATTAAATAACTTAAAGATGGTCTTTTGAATGAGGAATATTACCCTTAGTTCGGATTTGATTTTGACAAATTTATATTAATCTATTCAATATTTCAAGCTTCAGCACATATTAGATGCACTTCCTTATACCAAACAACTACTATATTTTATTTGGATAAGAAACTAAAACATTTTCATTGATAAGATGAAAGCGTTACTAATATAGAGGGTCATCCACGAGACCATAAACATAAGCTAACAACACAATTCTTAGGATGTTTGGAACATCCAACTTAATAACCCAAAGAACGTTAGAGCTAAGCTAAACTTATGTTATGGTTCACAGCAGCTAGCTCTCACATGCAAAAAACCACTATGTTCCATCACCCAGTCAACACCGGCATCGGCGGTGAGCGGCAGTGTGAAACTGAAAACTGGAAGAAACCAGTTAAATTAGGCCCTATTTGATAACCATTTGATTTTTTGTTTTTGATTTTTGAAATTTAAGCCTACAACAAATATCTTACCATATGTTTACTCTTACTTCTTTTCTTTTTTTTTAAGTATATGTTTACTCTTACTTTTTTTTTTTAAGTATATGTTTACTCTTACTGGACATCTACATCTCACTTATTTTCATAGATGTTTTTGAAAGTTGGTTATCATTCACATGCGTTCTTAAGGAAATATGAATATATTGTAGGAAAGTTAGAACATAATGTAGGAAAATTGAGTAAAAATATGATTAAATTTCAAAAACCAAAAACAAAAATTCAAATGATTATCAAACGGGACCTTAACTTTTCTTTTCTTTTTTGTTTCAGAAATTTAGAAATACAAAATATTAAGCTCGGGAAATCAAGGAGACATGTAACTCACCAGGTGATATAGTCCACAACCTCTGCCAGTTAAAACGATGGAGCAAAATCTTCGAGTCTTCCGTGACCATAGCCAGCAAATCCTTTTCCGGATTCCACTCAGCAATTTTAACCTTCCATTACCAAATCATCAAACATTCAGAGCAGAAAGCAAACCACTCACCACACACAACACTGTAAAAATGTATGAACAAGTACAAGAAAAGTAGGAGGCCGATGGTGAAGTGAGAAGAACAAACCTGAGAGGCGATAGGCTTGTCGAATTGGAGCTGAAATGGAAGGACACGCTCCGCCTCGTCAGTTTCCATAGCTAAAGCTGAAATCGAAAAACCTACAGTACCGAAATCAAGAAAGAAATTAGAACAGATTCAGAAGCTGAAGTATTCTTAATCGATGAACATGATCAAGACTCCTTACTTACTCGAGCAATGCGCAACGATTACTCAAAGATTACAGCTGAGAAATGAGAGAGAGAGAGGCCGAGAAGAACAAGCCTCCTCAGAGGGAGAAAGCGCCGCCGCTGAGATTACTGATTTTCCGGTGAGTTTCGTTGCCGGCGATGAGCTGAAGAACAAGAGGCGGGGGCTCAACCGAGTTCGATACACAGTTCACACTTCGCAGTCCGGCCAAGACAATTTGAATAAAACATTCAGCTGGAAAAAAAAAAAAAAAAAAAAAGTAAATTACAATAAAAGAAACGCCGTTGCCGGGGATCGAACCCGGGTCACCCGCGTGACAGGCGGGAATACTTACCACTATACTACAACGACCAGATGCTAAAGTTCTGTTTTTTATTTATAAAATTATTTTAATTCTAATATAACTTTAAAGAGAGGAAATTCGACGTATCTCATATCAAGTGAGCCGTGGGCCGTGGGGATTGGTCATGAGCATATGCTGTTTTGTTTTAAATTTGAGATAATCGAACATGTAACGTAGAGAATAGATTTTTTTTTTTTTTTTTTTTTTTTTTTAATTCTACAACAATTGAGACGAAAATTTGAACATGTGACTTCTTAGTTATTGAGTGCACATTAATGTCACTAACTTATTACTCTTATTAACAATTAGATTGCGTTTGACATTGCTTTTGAAGACTATAAAACAATTTTAACCATTATTAGTAATTTGGTCAAACTAAGCATATTTGATTATTATTGTTGCTTGTAGGATGCTAAACCATTAGGAAACTGAGTTTTATTTGGTTTATTTTTTATTTTCATCATTTTCTGGTATTGATGGATCGATACTTGTGACAAAAATAGAACCATGGACACAAATTTAAGCTCATATTAATACCTAGAACATTTGGATCAATCAGATGTTACTTGATTAGTGGCGCTTTCGTTTCATTATTTAGTAGCAAGTCATTTTAACACTATGATTACGAGTTCAGTTTTAAAAATAAGTATTTAACTTTCATTTAGTTGAGAGCAGTTATGCCTTTAAAAAGAGTTTGTGGTTCTACTCTCAATTTTTACTAGAAAAAAAACTTTTAACGTGATTAACTTATCCGTTAATCTTTATAGATATCAAACCAAGCTGAGCTCTCATATTATGGCACTATACCAGTCGCAGGTATGACCAGACAGCACAACATAAAGTCTTTCTATAATATTTCTAATCAAATTTAAACCATCATTGGAAACTTGGAAACAAGGCAGGTAATAAAAGTCACCAAGTAATGAGAAAATAACCACACAGTACATTATTTTTTTACTGTCAAATTTGGAGAGCCTATAATAAAGCCAGATCCTAACAAGATTAATCTAAACTTCAACCAGAAATCATGTTTTCAATTGGGTCTCTTTTGACAATCCATGTTCATCATGGAATCAGCAGTATCTTTCCTATATGTTTGCTACTCTCCATTAGCTGGTGGGCTTCTGTTGCTGCTGCCAGTGGAAGATACTTGAAGATTACAGGCTTCACCTTGCCTGCCGCAATGGCTGGCCACACTATTTTCTCGACTTCACTAACAATGGCTGCTTTGTTTTCTGGAGATCGGTTTCGCAAGCCAGCAGCTGCATACAGAGAAGTTAATATAGCTCAGTGAAGGGGAATTGGGAAGAATTTACGCGATGATTTTCAATTAAAATTCTTATGCTTACCCTGCACAGTGAGGCGCTTTGCAAACAAACTGCGAAAATCTAGCTGGGTTACTGCTCCGCCCAATGTTCCAATAACAAAAAGCCTACCATCTAAGTTTAAACTTTCAAGGTTTTGCTGAAAGTAAGGGGCTCCAATACTATCAAGAATAACATCCACACCTGTCACGGTATAAAGTATCACAAATTTTCAGGGTAACAATCTTAGAAAGGAATAAACATTTGAGATATGAAACCTTGAAATATTGAGTTATAAAGATGATAAAGACCTTTTCCATTTGTTTCCTCTTTCACTCGTGCAACAAAATCTTCCGTTTTGTAATTGATGCACACATCTGCTCCAAGGTCTTTGCAGACAGCTAATTTCTCCTCGCTACCTGGCAATGGAAATTTAAAAACATCAGGACAGTCTCAGGAAACGGTAAAACGCCAAAGTAATCGCTATACCTGCAGTAACGAATACTCTTGCTCCTTGGTATTTAGCTATCTGAATAGCAAAAGTACCAATTCCGCTTGATCCTCCATGAACCTGAAATTTTAAAATCCTTTCATTCATGATGGCAATACATAAATGAATTCAATTGTTCGAAAAATGAGCTAACTTCTAACTCCTCTTCCCTGGTTGTGGATGCAGGGTGCTTCGGGTATGTAGTGGAGCGAAGCTCCAATTTCCAGTAATTAAAAAAAACATAAATGAATTCATGTGAGATCATAACTAGCTTCATGTTTATCAACAAATCCCCCTACAGAAAATTCGTCTCCTCTCATTTTCCTTTACAATCATTTTCTATCTAACCCAACTAAACTAAAACAAAGATGAAGTTTTGGAAGACAATACCAAGAATGTCTCTCCACTCGATAACCGACTAGTCATAAACACAGTTGACCAAACAGTGCATGCCACCTCCGGAAGACTAGCAGCATCCTTTAAGGAAACACCAGGTGGAATGGGAAGTACTTGCCCACTAGGAACAGCTACTTTCTCAGCATATCCGCCTCCAGAAAGAAGAGCACATACCTGTGACACAGCAGTATGTTAAATGATCAGATGGTAGCAATTTCAATTCTTCAAAGCATTACGGATACAAGAATTGTCCCCTATTAATAAAAATCACTAAAAGGGCCTTAGCGTCACTTGTCCAAACCCAAATTTAGGTTGGAAATTATGACTACCACCATATTTTTATGGAAAGGGAGCAATGTACAATTTCTTTCATGATTGGTTAATTGAAGAGGTGACATTTACACAATATTGAGTGTTTACAGAAGACTTTACCAAAGTACACATAGCCCTTCAAAAGAATTTCCCCAGTAACTACTGAAATACATCTCACCCCCATCAAACCATAAGAACCTACCATCAAATGATGATAAAAGTGTCGGTATAAGGCTAAATTTATTGTTATCCATCCACTTAGTCTTTTGATACCATCTAACATGGTACCATTGTACCAAAACAAGAAATATTGTATTAAAAGTGTCATAGAAGATTAAATCTAGTCTAATTCATCAGCTAAAGCTTTTAAAATAGTAGTAATTCAAATGGCATTAGAGCAGATGCCCCATGCTTCAACCTCATTTCCTTCCCAATTAACAATGATAGTCATTTGTCCAACTGTGTAAATTAGTAAGCCCACATGTTAGTTGATATAATTAAATTTACGCAACCCAACAACATAAGCTTTTTGGTTAATTGAAAATTCAACATAATTCAATATAGTATAGAGAAGTAGATTCTGAGTTCGAACTCCGGCAAAGTCATTTCCTCCCCAGTTAATATTAATTTCCACTTTTGCTCAAATTTCTAAGCCCACAAATGAGAGAATTGTTAATTCATATAATTAAAGGTTCAACAAGATAAAATCTAGTCCAATTCACACGCTTAAATCTTGTAAGTTAGTAGTAATTCAAATGACATAAGAGCAGATCCACTGTACTTCAATCTCATTTCCTTCCAAAATAACACTAATAATCATTTGTTGGAGTATATTAGAAACGATAACCAAAAATGAAATTAATCATAAGCCATCAGATTCCAAAGATTCAACCAACAAAACCACAACAGTATGAACAAGCGAAATGAATCTCGATTAATTCCGTAAACGACCTGATCGCCGATTTTCCAGCGGGAAACGTTTTTGCCGACGGCTTGGACGATCCCGGAGCATTCGAGGCCGAGGTAAGGGCTGGCGCCCTTGGGCGGGGGATAGAAGCCTTTCCTCTGAATCGTGTCGGCCCGGTTCAGAGCGGTGGCTTCCACCTTGATCAGAACTTCATCGTCGTTGATTACTGGATCTTCAACCTCTTGCAGCTCGAGAACTTCCGCCTCGCCTGGCGAGCTGATCACTATCGCTTTCATTGTTTATCTGTTCTTGGACTCTCCAAACCCCATGCCTCTGTGAATAAACTCAAATTATAAAAACATTTTTTTGTTTTTTTTTCAAAATTACAAGTTTGACCTCATTCATGCTTCTGACACACATACTACAATATTATTCTTACTTCGATTTGAATTGAATCAGAGTAAAAATAAAGTGACAATCTCAAAATCACAAGAAAGACAAATAAATATATATATATATATATGGAGTCGATGATTGATTATCTTATTTGATGTTAATTGAGCTCAATTTCATGTCAAGTTTGAGCCCAAAAATCGTTATTTGACACATCCCTTCTAAACTTTTAAGAATGTTTATTTATTGAATTTATAAATTACTTCTACAAACACATCCAAATGAGCTATTGTAACTATTCAAAATAACTTCTTATTTCTAACTACCAAATTCTAATAATTCATTTTAGACCACTAAAAAACTATTTAAAATAACTTTTCATTTCAAAATTACTTAAAATAACTTTTCATTTTAAAACCACTTAAAATAATTTTTCATTTCATTATTTATCTTACAAAATCTACCTCCAAAGAGATTATTGTCTCTAATTCATATATAAAAATTCATATTAAAACGATTTTTTGACTGCATCATATTTATAAAAATCTAGTCAAATTAACGGTTTAACAATTCTCCTCTTCTCTCCTCGCCTGTCCAACCAAAGAGCACATAAAATATAAACAAAAAAAAAAAAAAAAAAACCCTTTACCCATCAAATTATTGGAAAATCAGTTGTGAGACACGACGGCGTAGCGACGGCGAAGTAGGTGAAATCGGCGGCGCAATCAGGGAGTAGCGACGGTGTTGATTGGGGAATTTAAGCGCTGACATGAACCTCCGGTATGAGGTTTGGCGCATCGCAAATGGTTTGGTTTTTGTGGTACTTCTTGTACCTGGAATCTTCGGCTGGGGAAAGGAAGGTCACTATGCTGTCTGCAAGATAGCCCAGGTAAACCATTTTCAAATCATTTCACTTTTGTTTGATGATGAACACTAGAAATTACTTTAATCCACTACTTGTAGAAATTTGTAGTGGTGGATTTGGATTTGGATTTGGATTGTTTTGGAGCTGATTTTATCACCATTGATTTAGATTGCTGCAACCATCCATTAGATCCTTTGAGAAAGAAAAAAAGAAAAAAAAAGGTTGAAGCCAAATGTGATGTCCCTTTTTGTGATTAGGGATACTTCAGTGAAGATACTCTATCCATGGTCAAAAAATTGCTTCCAGCTTCTGCTGACGGCGATCTCGCGGCTGTATGTTCCTGGCCTGATGAGATTCGACGAATGCCTCATTATCGCTGGAGTAGTGGCTTACACTTCGTTGACACGCCTGATTTCTTCTGTAATTATAATTACTCCAGTAAGTTTAAGTTTATGCTATTTTCAGTTTCTCTCGTAGTCGTCTATCGTCCTTATTATGAATCCCCATGCTTTCATTGCAAATACTGAATGAAAGATCATACAAACTAAGAAAGGGCATACAAAAAAAAGGGATAGCCCCAAAAAACTGGAAGTTGATATAAAAATGGTGCTTACAAAATAATTACAAAAAAACTTTAAAATAGAGGCCCAAAGAGAAATATAGAATGCAACTAACTAGCCTTATGTTGCCTTTCGAGTTCTGAAACTTTTAAGGTTGCCAACTATGAAATGAATAAAATATCACAAATGATGGTTTAGAGTTTTGATTTCGTTCATCCAACAATGTTATTATTAGTTGCAAGATTTAGCTCTAACAAATAATTTTCTTAACTTGAACCTTCAAAGTTATTTGGACAATAGGGTAACAACATCCTCTCCTTTATTATAGGAGACTGTCATGACACTCATAGACATAAGGGTAGATGTGTGACTGCAGCGATTTACAACTATACTATGCAGCTTGAATCAGCTTACAAAGAGAGGTCTTCAGAAATTAGATGTAAGCTTTGTAGATGACTAACAATGTATGTTATGTATCCATACATTTTTCGAACAAATGACAGTTTTATTCTCATGATATTTTCAGATAACTTAACCGAGGCTCTTATGTTTTTGTCCCATTTTATTGGAGATGTCCATCAGGTTTGTGCTTTCTACATATCTCAATTTTAAGGCTCGAAGGGATTGAAAATATGAAGTGCTAGGTTTATATCATTTGTATAACTGCAAAATTTAGTCCTCTGAATTTTTTTGAAAATGTATTTTCGTTCAATGGACTAATCTCAAGTCATACTTTTCAAATATGATTTCTTACAGTTTGATTAGCAGGTTTGTGCATTAAATACATAGTTCCGAACTTACGTTATAACATCCCTTAATGGAAGCCCACATTTTCTTTTACAGCTCTAAAGTTCTATAGTGATTTTTTAAAATTCTAAGTGGTGCTGGTTTTTGTACCTATTGCAAATTGTATCCGAGAAAATAATACTAACCATAATTTTTTTTCGAAAAAAGAGTTGAATAATCATGATTTTATCTCTTTGGATCTAAATTTCGCGTTATTCGGTGGCAGCCCCTCCATGTTGGTTTCGTTGGAGATCTAGGAGGTAACTCAATAATAGTCCGTTGGTACCGTAGAAAGACTAATCTCCATCATGTAAGTATCAACCTAGAGATTTCAACTCTTTTTCCACTACTTCTTTCCTTAGTTCTCTATTCTTCATAGACCTGGCTGTAACCATTAGACTGTAAAGACACAAACCATCTTGAATATCTTCGTCATGATATGACGGTTAAAACTGCAAGCTCGGAAATCCCATGCCATACTGCAGAATGTTATGAGTTTTTATTCATCTGGTATTGGAATAGTTTTGTTAAAAAAAAAGCCGGTTTTGCTCCAGGTATGGGATACCATGATCATTGAGTCTGCCTTGAAGACATTCTACCATTCAAACCTTACACTAATGATTCAAGCCATTCAAAACAACATTGCGGTATGCCTCCTCTTTCTACATTTATGTCCTCATACACCTTTTATGATAGACGTACACCAACTTGCTTTTCTTAGTTTTTCTTGAAGTTCTTAGTTTCCTCAAGGAATCTTCTTTTTAAATTTTTGAAGGACGAATGGTATAATGATGTATCAGCTTGGACAAATTGCTCACAGAACCACACAGCTTGTCCTAACCCGTGAGTATATTATTCTTCTCCCTTGTTCATGTCGGTCGAGATGCTTGGGTTCAAATCATAAATTCAAATGGCTCCTCTGCTATCTCATGAAAATCTCTGATTAGTAGTATACGACAACGACATGATGCTTGTGATATAGATGCCACTTGGCTTGTTGTCTCCAAGGCTTCAAACAACTAAGTATAACATGTTGCTGAAGCTTACGATTGGGAGAAAATTATTAAGAGGATGAAAAGTAACCTTCATTAGCCTACCATAAGGTTGTAGGACATAGTGAGACGTGATTGGATACCTTTTTTTATTTTTTTATTTTTCAGGTATGCTTCTGAAAGCATTAGCTTGGCATGTAAATACGCGTACAAGAATGCCACACCAGGAAGCACGCTAGAAGGTATACTTCTTTTTCTAGGCAAACCTAAATTAAATACACTGATATGTATGGTTTTGTTTTCATATAAACGTCTCTATCCTATGGGAGGTATGTAGAATCTTATCTTTTTTCTAATGGGGAGCCACGAGCATAATGCAATCCTCATTAGCAAAAATATCAAATTTTGGTACTGCTTGATCTTCATCTCGCTAGTTTAATCACATTTACTTTGAAGAATATGATGCAAAAATCTTAGGCCGTGTTTGAGGACCCTTACAAACGGGGTTAGTTTATTATAACTCAGCCCATGTTGGGCCGGTGGGTTGGATGCTCCTTTTTAAGATTGGTCATTTCTTCTTCTCTCTTATAATAATTTACACTTCAAATATCGTTTATTATAATTTATGTTATAATCATCTGCACTTCAAACACCGTTTATCAAAAACAATCAACTTGTTTGTTGAGCCATACAAACATGCCGGAGTCATTCAACTCCACTGAAGTTCTTTCTCTGTTCTGTCAAATGCTTCCTGGATACAGAATTAAGAGTCAAATAAGCAAAAACTCTCGCCTGTTTTTTATTGCAGACAGTTATTTTCTTAGCCGGCTGCCAGTCATAGAAAAGCGGTTAGCACAAAGTGGCATACGATTGGCTGCTACCCTCAACCGCATATTTGCTTCTAAAGAGCAAGTGGCTGAAGCTTGAAGGCAATGAATGGGGTTATTATCAAATTCATTAAAATACAATATTGGTATGGCTTAGGACATGAATTGATTTATGCTCCATTCCTATATATTGTATTATATTTACAATGCTCTAAAAGATCCCAACCAAACCCTTGTAAACAATTGGTCATCTTTCTTGTAATAACTTATCACTTGTATTGCCATTTATGGCCTTTGGGATTTTTCCCTTCTTTCATTAATCAATGAAATTGTTTCTGTTTCAAAAAAAAAATCCCAACCAAACCCCAATATGTGGGATTCTCTGTACATGAAACAACATAACTGTAAACAAACATAAAGTTCATGGATAACATGATTGTGTTGTACTCATGACTTTTCTATGTCTAACCAATGTGTAACAACTTTATTTATATTCCAACACATAAGTTGTTTTCGACACTCGTGGATATCAAAATAAAAAAGTATTACGACAAACCCCATTTTATGTTCAGTCTAGACACCCAATTTTAAGACAGATTCATAGGAGATAACAAACAAACTGTCGAACTCAAACATCTGATCTCGGATCCTCGAAGACGCAGTGTATGACAATGGCAACTATGTTCTTAAGCAGTCTTAATGGAATTGATGCATTTTGAAATTGAACATTGAAAGTGAGAAGACGACTCCACTGAGAAATGATTGAAGAGGACTGAAATTTTGGGTCCATTACATTTCATGTAGCAGTTGAAATAGTGAAGCTTGAAAATGGCATCTTTGAATTGAAACTTTGAAACAAGCAGTGTGACGTTTGCTCAATTGTGGAAGCTCTTACCTCATCAAACGTGAAAAATAAGAAAGCCGTTTGTCACGCATGTCTTCAATTGTGGAAGCTCTTACCACCCGAAAAGTCTTATTCCCTTCCAATGTTCGTTTTATATTTCATTTACTTAGTTTAATCGTTTTTTCAATTTCAAATCATTTGTTACTCAACTCTCTTAGTTTCGCTTGAGTATAAGTTTAACTTTTTCATGTATGTGAATATGATTTTTACTTACAATAAAACTTACTACAATAAGGACTGTATACTTGCACATTTCTTAGAGATTCACACACTTTCGTTAGATGAGAGAAGAGTTTCGCTTAAGCGAAACCGGCATTGACACGTTATCATTCTCTCTCCAATTATCCATCCATTTAAATATTTAAAATATCGTGTGTTGTGAATTCTCCGTACATATGTATATATATGTGTGTATTATTTAATTAATTGGCCATCACATTTTATATTAATTATATATGTATTCTTTTTATTTTTCAATTTCTAAGATCAAATATGTGTTCATGACATTAAACTGAATTACTGGTAAACAATAAAACCAACACACCACCAACTTTTTCGTATATATATATTTTTAACTTAACAATAGATAGGGTAAAAACACTAAATTTATAATGTTTTTTAATTATTAATTCAGACATTATACTAGGCTTTGAATAAATTTATAATCGTCGATAAGAGTAATTATTCGACATCAGTGTACATCTAACGATTGGGAGATCTTAGGTTCAAGTCCTCCCACCCTCCGATATTGTAATCTCAACAAAAATAAAAATTATGATTAATGTAAATTTAACAAATTTTGTGCCAAAAAGAACAGTCACTCAACGACATATTTGTATATTTGATGACCAAAAGGTCACGGATTTAAATACCCCACCTCAACAATTGTAACTAAAAAAAAAAAAACAAATTTTGTGGTTCAAAATTTTCACCAAAGTGACAAAGAAGCAGCCGGAGGTGCCAGGTGGCAGCCGCCGACCCTATTTTCCGTCAACTTTTCAGGAAAGTCCTTAAACTTCTCTTCAAATTCCCAAAATTCCAACTTTGTAATAATAAAACACATTTTACTTTATACAAAACGAGATCGCCACTCAAATTACTTTCTTGCGCCCCAAGTCCCTGTAACTTTGACCTTTTACACTTCCTG
>JBBMEF010000008.1:6823011-6837702 GCA_037832685.1 Sicyos baderoa | reverse complement strand
GGTGAATTTTGTGGGGATGGGGAATGATTTTGTTAGCGGGGATGGGGACGGGGAGGGCATTCCCCAGCCCCGCCCCGTCCCGTGGACATCTCTAAACCCAACCCATGTTCAACCCTATCTATAAATATAATTAATCGTGACCATTTTTTAAAAAGCTAAATTAAATTGAAATTCGATGACACAGCAATAATTCTAATAATAAAGTTTTGGGTATTACGATATTACTCACATATCTGACAAATTTTATTATATTACATAATGTGTTGTATGGGAACTCGGAAGTACATCAATTTATTGACAACTTTATGTTATTTGAGATCCAATAATATTAAATAGTTATTTATAAATATGTTTTCTTCTTGTGAATATATTACAAGTACGACAATGCTTATACGAGATTTTCGGATAAATTTTAATTCGTGGAGTTGAACTTGTATTTTAAGAGAGTAGTTCGATCTCTAAGCTTGATCCTCTGATTTTTTTTATTTGAAGAACAACCTTATTCGTATTTAGGATGTGTATTCGATTTGGTGGAATTTTCATTATAGCTTCAAATTTCTAATCCTATCAAATGAAGTGAGCTCTTCTATTTATAGAGTTCATATGAACTATGGGCTGTGGCCATGATGAGTTTGACCCATTTGGATTTGAACTTTTCGATTCGGTTCACTAAACAAACTTTTGTTGGTTTAATTTTGACCAAAATTTGATGTAAACCAAATTTTAACCCTAATTTAATTTTGGGGAATACCCAAAATTAAACTTAAAATAGTCATTAAATGTGAGATGATGACATGACAATCTACGGTTGACCGAAATTTCTCAATGAACGGACAATATTTGTTAATTATGTCAATGTTTTTTTGTTAATACATGTTAATGTTGTTTTACAATTTCGATTGAATAATTATTTAAGAAATAAACTTGTTATTGTGTATAGAGTATAGGATTGAAGAAAGCTTATTTAATTAATATGTATTTGATTGATGAATGAGGTTGTATGTTTTAAAACTTCATTCTTAAATATTATTGCTATGTTAAAAAATAATATGTAACACAATAATACTTTTTTAAAAAATGTATGAACCTAGGTTGAGTATTAATTTTGAAATAATTCAATTCTACCCTAATAAAGACCACAATTAATAAGATTACCAAATTTTTAAAGGGAAATTGTGCTCGATAGTCCAATTTCACAAAATAATTACAGATTAAGGCAAATTGAAAAATATTTGACATCTATAGTCAAATATACAATATAAGTAATATTCATCATACAGTGTAATTAAGATATTAATATTAGTTATACCATATAAAAAGTATTACTTATACCATATATTTGACTATGGTTGCTAAATATATATCTTTTTGCCTAATATTATAAATAAGTTTTCAATTTGGTCTATTCATGCAAAAATCCCAATTTTAAATTTCATAATTATTTAGTTCTTATTTGATAACTATCTAGTTTTTGTTTTGTAAGATTATGTTTGCTTCTTTTCATCATCTTCAATTAACATTTTAATTCATAGCTATATTTGAAAAAATAAAAACAAAATTTTGATAATATATATAAAAACTTTAAAGTATTATTGTGTTACATATTATTTTTTAACATAGCAATAATATTTAAGAATGAAGTTTTAAAACATACAACCTCATTCATCAATCAAATACATATTAATTAAATAAGCTTTCTTCAATCCTATACTCTATACACAATAACAAGTTTATTTCTTAAATAATTATTCAATCGAAATTGTAAAACAACATTAACATGTATTAACAAAAAACATTGACATAATTAACAAATATTGTCTGTTCATTAAACTTCATTATTTTAGATAATATATAAACTTAATTTAACAAAATGGTTATGAGGTCTTGATTTTTATTTATTTATTACAATTACCCTCATTTGTGATATTTTGTTTACAACTTTTTTTTTCTTCCATGATTTTCCTATCTAGTTAACCAATTTTCAAAAACAATTTTTAGAATCCAAACATAGTTTGGATTTTAAAATCTCATAAACGAAACATTGTCTCAAAACTTGATTTGCAAAAACTAGAAAACTAGGAATGAAATGCAAGTAAAAATCATGTAAATTAGAAAAAAAGTTTCGAAATAATTGGTGAGCAAATAAAATGGGTATTTAGCGTCCAAACTCTAAATGCCACTCAGCGTGACACGTGTCCAGTGCCGATTGTAAATGGTAGTCTCGTAATTAATGCCTTCTTACAACCCCAATTTCGTAATACCGTTAGCCTACTTTCAAGTTTTAACTTCTAACGCGGTGCTGGCGCGGCCTGCGTACTCTCGGCTCTCGCTTTCATTTTTTTTTTTGATACAAAAATATTAGACGAGAGATATTTGAACTTATAATCTCATGGTTACTAGGTCGTATAAGATGTTAGTTTTGTTTCGGTTCTTGCCTTTTCTGTCCCGCTAATTATATATACATATATATTTTTTTGAGAGGTTTAATGACGCACTTGGTTATTTGTTTATTTGTTTGATGTTAATCAATTTCAATTTTACTATTACATGTTTGATTCCCTCCTCTAATTTATATTCAAAGAACAAAATAAAAAAGCTTTAATTTTTTTTTTTTTTTTTTTTTTTTTTACAGATATACACATTTTATAACTTTAATTTGGATGGCTGTATTTGCAACTACAATAAAATTAAATAAAAAAAGATTAAATAAATGGTACCATTTCAAATTATTGGATGATATATAAATTTTTGAAATTTCTTACCAAACATTACAAAAAGTCTTACAAATTTTGATTTCAATCAATAATTGATTGAAAATCTATAAAAATCTATAATGGTTAATAAATTGTAATTTTTTGTGTGAAAAGAAGTAGAATATAAAAGATATCTTATATAACTTATTAATTAAGAGATTATAAGTTTGAATTCTTTATAATTATTAATTGTTTAATTAAAAAATATATTTTATTATTTTTTATTTATTACTATATATATATATATTTTTTGGAAAGTTATTACAAACTAATCGCTTTTTCAAAAATTAATTTTGAACAAAATATTGCAATAAGTCATAATAATTAATCATTTTTAATTGTACCGAAAGGATTGGTATTGTAAACCGATTCAATACTAGTGTCACGAGTTTGAATTTTGGAAGAGTCGATATTGTAACTCCCTTCCCCAATTTGTACTAAAAAAAATCAAATTCAATACCAACGTTATGAGTTCGAACCATGGAAGAGTCGATATTGTAATCCCCCTCCCTCAATTTGTACTAAAAAAAAAATCAAGTTCAATACCAACGTCACGGTGTCGAACCCGGGATGAGTCGGTATTGTAATCTCCCTCTCCATTTATACTATAAAAAAAATTAATTAAAAATCACTCATTTATCTAATCCATCTACAAAAAATACACGCCAAAAAGTATAGTTCCGCATTTTGTTCGACCCAATAACTTTTAGAGGTTCAAATTTCTTGTCCAAACCAGCTGATATTACCTTCAAGCCAACTTCTGATCCAGTATCCAAACAGGCCCTGAAATTTTGTTTGTCACCCATGGTTAGTTTTCTGCTATCTGCACTGGCAATTCTGGAATTTTCCTCCAATCCAACTCCATGGCCTGCAACTCTCTCGCTCCTCACAGATTCCGTAGCTTCTCCCATTTCTCTTCCCTTTGCAATGCCTCCATGATTTCTCCGTCCAAGTTTCCAATGACGTCATCATTCCGGCCTACGCCAATCCGCTCGTTATCGGTCGCCGCCGACAGCAGCAGCTTCACTTGGAACCAAGTCGTCCACATTTCCTTACCAGAAAGCTTTCAGGATGATCCGTCGGATCTTACCGGCTATTTCGAGAAGGTCAAGCTCTGCAATCGCGGATCAGTAGGTTTCGTTCTCCTTTTCGTTTTGTTTCGATTTACAAGCGAAATACATGAAATTAAGCGTTCTGGCGGCAATTCTACGTTTAATTCGTTTTTACATTTTTAGTTCGGCTCTGGAATTGCTGTATCTGTTTGGATTTGACTGAATTTCTAACAGGATTTGCAATCTGAATTTCTTCCATTTGTCATCGACGAACAAATTGTTGGCTACGTGCACAACGGGTGAGTTTCCTCTTTCCTGTGTTAAGATATGAATACCATGGATAGGTTCGATCTGTTTTTTTTTTTTTTTTTGATATGGGTGACGGTCCTGGCCAGTTTTCGCGCACCTCGACTAGTGTCATGGGTAGGTTAGATCAGTTTGCTTTAATGTAATTTATCCAGTTTCGCAGAACATCTGAAGAAGTATGCGAATGTGTTTACCTTCCCTCGGGATGATTCGGTTCGATTTGGCGCTTACTTAACCTTGCATGAATCGTTGAAGACGCCCGAAGATAGGACGCAGGCAGTTGGAGATGTAGTTAAATGCTTAGGTGAAGAAGTTATTCCAGGTACACGGAACGAGGTACTGTCTGTGATTCCATTTTCTTTCCATAATCTGTTTGTATTAGATAATGTAGATAGTGTGAACGATGGAGGGACAACAATGGAATCAATCATCATGGAGTGGCTTAGTGGTCAAATAGGACCTTAAAGTGCTTAAGATGATGAGTTCAATCCATGGTGGTTACCTACCTAGGAATTAATTTTCTATGGATCTCCTAGACATTCAAATGTTGTAGGGTCGGGTGATATGTCCCGTAACATTAGTCGAGGTGTGTGCAAGCTGGCCCGGACAGTCGAGGATATAAAAGAAGAAAAAAAACAATGGGATCCTAACATGCCCCCTTGAGGTGCATCTTTTGTGTTTCACCAATCTTGAATCGGATTTCCAATTTTATTTGATTGGACCAAATATCTGTTTGGGCTTAATGAGCTCTGATAACATATAATATAGTGTGTACATCCTCTTCAAAATTAGTTGGTGATGAGAAGAGTAGTCCACCTATCTTATAAATGCTTGTTGGACTCTCCACTTTTTTAATGTGAGAATCCTAACATTTGCGACTGTGATCTTGTATACAAAAAATCACGATCATCATGGAATGACTTAGTGGTTAGGGTGTCATAAGTAGTTAAGAGGTGATAGGTTCAATCCATGGTAGTCACCTATCTAGGAAAAACTTTCCTACGGGTTTCTTTGACATCTAAATGTTGTAGCGTCTGGCAAGTTATAGCGTTCCACGGCCTAGACAGTCACAATTAAAATATACCTAAAAATTGTCTTCTTTCTGTTTAATTCTTAAAATAAGCCGGTGCTTTTTAGATAGCTAAATTTAGAACAAGACAATACTTCTTGTGGCTAACTGTGGATATCCATGACCGCTGTCAGCTATACCCTGTTACTTCGTCCTTTGGTGCGCCAAACTTTTTCTCACTGGAACGTGCTGCAGCTCCTTATTTTGGAATAAAGGTGCAATTGTTCTCCTTCTACAGCTAATAATACTTTATTCTAATTTGGAACGCACTTTGGAAGCCATATTTTGGTACAGCTTTTCATTTATGCATTTGAGAATAACAGGTCATTTAGTTTGTCGAATCTATTATTCATACAAGTTTGGTTGCTAGGTCTAAAAAAATGTAACTAGTTTTGTAACTTATATTTATGGTCATTCTCAATACAATTACAAGATTTGAAATAACTGAACACCAAGGGTTGTATAGAATTTAACGCTATGAGGTAAACAGAAAATTCATTTTGAGCAAAGCATACATCAGTTGTAAGTCTTCTTAAACAGTAGTAAGTGAGAAATATATGATTTGTATGATTGTGATAGAATTAGAGAAGAGGAGAAGATTAAGAAGCCATTGTAGGGTAATGAATTAGTGAAGAAGCATTGATTGATGGACAAGGAGAAAGGGTGGTGGAGGCTACATTGTGCTGTGCCTCACTCACAACTCCAAAACTCTCTCTCTCACACACACACATATATATAGTAAAACCTAATCTAGCAGCCTAAGGCCAAATTTAACACTAACAGATTGGGATCAGTAGTATTTGTCATGCTTTCTCTAAAGTTGTTTGTACATGTGACTTGTCCATTTATCAAGGAAAGAGCCTAGATATTGAAGGGCATTTGTTTTTCAACATACATGTAGCTCCACTACCTGTGCCTTATCTTGGTACTTTTCCAAGGATAGGTTTATGGAGTTCATATGAATGGTTATGTTGAGAAGGAAGGAAAGAAGTTTTTATGGGTAGCAAAAAGAAGTCAAACGAAGCCAACTTATCCTGGAATGCTGGATCATTTAGTAGCTGGAGGGCTGGTATGTAATAAATAATAGCTAACTATTGTTTAGTTTTCTTGCATGTGTTTCTGTCCCGTTAAGTATTAAAAACAACAGCTATTCGTTTTCCTTCATGATTGGATGATATATATCTGGGGTGTAAACACTCAAGAAAGTCCAAATCCCAACTCAATAATTTGTTGAAATTGAGAAATGAACAATGATTTTAAAAATGTTGTTTTGTATGGGCAAAAGTTTTTCGAATGTTAAATATCCATCTCATCATATTTAACTAAAAGGTCCAACTTCCCTTTAGAAATTAATATTTTAAATGCCACATCACCGTTGTTTAGATTTAATTTCATTGACATTATTGAATAAGGACTCGATCAAATGCTACCTCGAGAGATAAATTATACATTTAACCTTTCTGGTAACTGGTAAGTAGCAGTACGTTCTGCTATGAAGGAATCAGAACCTGATTGTGTTTCAGCCAACATGCATTTGTGTAGTTCGTTAAACTTAGTTAAGACATGCAACAGTTATTGGTGTTTACTTATGTTTGACCGTCAATTTGAATAATAGAGTTGAACTTATAACAAATTAGATCAGGTTATTATACTACAAAGGTGTTTACGGTTTACTGCAAGGATCTCACAAATGTCCCACATTGGAAAAGTGGGAGTCTTACAAGCATTTATAAGAGATATGAGTTACTCTCTTCATTGCCAATTGGTTTTGAGGTGGAACTCCATATTCTCTTATATGGTATCAGATCCTATAAAGCCCAAATGAGTATCGGTCCAATAAAAATGAAATTGAAACCCGATTCAAGATTGGTGAGCCCAAAGAGGTACCATCTTGAAGGGACATGTTAGGATCTCACAAATGTCCCACATTGGAAAAGTGGGAGTCCTACAAGCATTTATAAGAGGTATGGATTACTCCCCTCATTGCCAATTGATTTTGAGGTGGAACCTTATATTCTCCAATATTTACAACTTAGCAATAAGTTATTGGTTAAACAGCAGGGTGCTATGTTGAGTTGAGAGGTTCAGATGTGAAATTTGATAATTTCCTCAGTAGTTAAAGTGTGTGCTAACACGTTTTTAATCCATGGATTTGAAAACGTAATTGTATGCCAACCTTGATAATAATAAAAAAGACAGAGTCAATGGAGATGTTTAGTTTTTTTTTTTTTTTTGAACCACTTGGAGATGTTTAGTTAGAAAGGTGTCCTTCAGTGCTGAATATCATTCTTATTGTGGTTTTTTGGCTAGCCCCTGACATTATGATAATGGCAGCCTCAGGGTATCCCTTGTGGGGAGAATGTGATCAAAGAATGTGAGGAGGAAGCAGGCATTCCGAGATCAATATCAAAAGAGTAAGTTCCTCTTGGTTGATATAATTAAATTTACTCCAACTCATCATGGTATCATATATCAAAGTAAGATGTCACGTGTTCAAACCCTTACAACTCATTTCCTTCCCAATTAAAATTTAATTTCACTTGTAGGCATTTCTCATATTTCCAAGCCCACAAATGAGAGGGAGTGTTGATAAATATAATTAGATTTACCCCAACCAATCAGGTTGAGCTTATAATTCTTAACAAGAATTTAATTAGACGAATATAGCCTCTGTGTATTAGGTTGTGCTACACCTGGTGGCTTTACACAGTGCTTTTGTTTTAGGGCCATCCCAGTCGGTGCCATTTCGTACACAGACATCCAAGGTTGTAGTTACAAGAGAGATGTTCAATTCTGTTACGATTTGAAGCTTCCTGAAAGCTTTATACCTGAGAATCAAGGTTAGCTAAACTGATAAATGTTTGTTTTCATTGCAGTTTAATATTTAGCTTACAAAGTATCTGGTTTGGTATTAATCCATTTCAACTCCACGATCACGGTTTTGATTCTTGGAATTGGTATTTGTAATCCCTCAATTTGTACTAAATAAATATATATATATATATATATATATATATTTAGCTTACAAAGTATGTGTTGGTTGATATAATTAAATTTACCTCAATCCATCAGCTTAGGCTTTTGGATTGATTGGTGGTTTAACATAACTCAACAGTATGTTACATTGCATTTAATCTACATAGGTTCCTAACACTTTCCTTTTTTTGTTTTGTCCGACCCCGGTGTATATATCTGTATGCATATTGCCTTCTATTTTATATTTTCGCTACGTATTTTTGTATTGTTTGAAATCTCATGACACTCACTTGCTGGCTGAACTTTTGGCAGATGGGGAAGTTGAAGGATTTATGTTGTTGCCTGTGGCAAATGTTGCAAATGTGATCCGGAGGACACAGATATACAAGCCTAATTGTTCTCTCGTCATCATCGATTTTCTATTTCGACACGGGTATTATATGCTATCCTCTTTATGTCTATACCTCTGTTACATAACCATTATTTTAAATTACAACTCCCAAGTGTTCGTCTTGGTGGTAATAAATTCATTGGTTCAACCAAATTATTCTAAGCACAAATTTTCTTAAATCACTTAGGGTACGTGCATTTGATTGTCGTCTAAAATCTAAACTATAAAAAAAAAGGAATTCTACGAAAAATAGAGCTCTACTTTATGTTTACATTAATGTGTTTTGTTGTAGATTTAGATTCTGAAAACATTGAAAATATGTAAGTATTGTATTTTAAAAAAATCACTTTTCAAGTCAAAATTTCAGGAACAAATTTCCTAATTAGTAATTTGTTACAGGAAATGTTAAACAGTCCTTTATGTACTAAAAAAAAGTATTTTTTGTAAATTTAGACTACCGAATGTCGTAGAGTCGGGTGGATTGTCGGTCTATGTTTTCTTGAGGTTCAGTCTGGTATGATAACTATTTATCCATGCATGTGACCAGCCACAATAAGTTAATTACCAAAAGCTTATAGTTTTGTTTGTAATCAATGTATTTAAAAACTTGCAGGTACATTAAACCCGAAAGTCCGGGGTACTTGGAGTTATTGCAGAGTTTGAGGAGTGGGACCTGCTTATGAATAGAACAAATAATTCACCTTACTCATTGATGAGAGAAATCAGGTTATATTTTTTTTCCCCTTTAGATTAAGGATTGGTCATTGACTTTTGAAATGATAATTGGTGTTTTATCCAATGAGCTATGCTCGGTTTGACTGGCAAATCTTCTCAAACATCGAACTCGAATGGTTTATACTTTATCATTGTTTCCTAGAATTTGTATTTATGAAGCCAGACAAATTCACCTTTTGGAGGATTCAAACCTCATGATTACTAAATCGTACATGATGTCGTTGAAACTATGCTTCTTTTGCTGATAGTGCCATCTTTCTAGTAACATATTTATCTACAACCATCATGGAATGGCTCAATTGATTAAAGAGGGCTTTAGGGTGCATAAGGTAATGGTTCAATCCATGGTGGCCACCTACCTAAGAATTAATTTTATACGAGTTTCCTTGGCATCCAAATGTTGTAGGGTCAAGTGGTATGTCCCGTGACATTAGTCGAGGTGCGCGAAAACTGGCCCAGACAATCACGAATATAAAAAAAAATGGAGTAAGTTAGAGGCTTGTGGTTATAAATAGATGTAGTAGAGGTGAAGGAAGGTATCAAATATATTGTAGCCATTTTGGTATTAGGGCTTGAGAGTGGTTCTTAAGGATCAGAGGTTTAAGTACCTATCAAATACTTGGTTAGTTTGTAGTCTTTTATTCTTCATATTTCAATATATTGCTCTTGAGTGCTTTGGATCCTATAAAAAACATATCAATTACCAATAGACTAAGCCAATGAAAGCAAAACTCTAACCGCATCTTGTATAACTTAGTAACAATGAGTTATAGACTCAAATCTCTCTCTCGAATTAAAAAATTACTTCTAGGCTAATCTCACTTTGGCCGTTCTATCCAATTGAACATGAAACAAACACCAAGAGAAAAACTTTGGTACATCTATTAAATGAAAATACCCTTACAAAATTACACCTGAAAGCCAATACATGCAGACAATCTTAATTTCATAAACTCCCCAGCAACTATAAACATACTAATCAACTACAGTTCACACTGACTGCCCTCGGGTTTAGAGGAGCGTAAGCTCCAAGTTCCCGAGTCATCAAAAACTACGGTTCACAATGACTTCCATTATTTACTTCCTTTTCTAATCGAAACAATAAAAAAAAATTACAGAAGGGTGGGGAATGTCAAAAGCCCAAGATCTTACCAAGAACTTCTAGCAACTCAAGGTGAGCAGTTAAGTGAGGGAAATGGCCAGTAGTATTTATAACTTGCACTGTGCAACTACCCTTAATTTTCTTCTGCATGTAGAGAGCAACCGAGGAAGGGACGACGATGTCGGTCTTAGTATGTATGATGGCGCAGGGAATGTCGACCTTTTCGAGAATATCTCTCTCGTCAACGCCGAACACAGTCTTGGCCAAGGGCAATGCAACTTCAGGCCTCATTTCATGCAAGCATTTCTGCATCCTGCTCACTGAGAGAGGATCGGCTTCGTCCACGACCAGAGAAGGGAAGTGTGTAGCCCAGTTTTCGTAGTTGAATTCAATATTTGCTATGATTTGCTCGATGTCGGATTTCTCGAAACCACCTTGGTAGTCTTCTGTGTTTATATACCTAATAACACAATTTTGGTCAACTTGTTGTTAGAAAGAGTTTAGTTTGGAGCTT
Source organism: Sicyos baderoa (assembly GCA_037832685.1). Taxonomy (NCBI): domain Eukaryota; kingdom Viridiplantae; phylum Streptophyta; class Magnoliopsida; order Cucurbitales; family Cucurbitaceae; genus Sicyos; species Sicyos baderoa. Next base: position 6,826,804 of record JBBMEF010000008.1, on the reverse strand, counting down.
CCTTTTGCTGTTTAAATTGGATCAACAGTTTTAATTTGGTAGATTAAAATTTGTATTCTGTTCAGAATCCTTTTCTAAAATAGTACTGTTCAAACAGAACAGTCTTGGTAGTTGAAACGATTTTTTATTATTATTTTTTTATTTTTTTTGGAATACTTTTGGCAATGAATTTAATACAATGAAGGCATTTTAGAAGCCCTTTTGAGTATCTAATTTTTTTTTTTAAAATTTGTTTAATATTGTCTAACATGGGTTGAGACACGTATTTTCAACCAAATGATTTGATGCTCGAATATTCACCCATATGTAATCAAATAAAAATAAATGAAAATAAAAAGTGTATAATAATGAAATTATAAAGATTAATATGACATCCTTTTCATTTAAGAGGGCAATTTTTCTTTTTCTTTTTCTTTTTTTTAAAAAATTCATTTAAGAGGGATATTTTTCCTATCAAGTTATAGCGAAATTGACAAAAGAGTAAGGATGAAAACGATTTGTCTTGGGATCAAATTCATTACTCTTATTTTTAAAATGGAGAATTTGAAATTGACAAATTTTGTCATACCTTCTCTTACGGAAGAAAGATAAAATGAGAGAAATATTGAATATAGATATAAGCCTAAGGTCTAATTGGCAATTGACAGACATATAATAGGTTTCTCCAAAAAAAAAAAAATTAATTAAAAAAAATTGACATATAATAATATTGAAATGATTTTTTAAAGTAAAATATTGTCAATTACTACGAAATTAAATCCGCTTTGACCTTAAAAAAAAAGAAAAAAATAGAAAGATGCCATGACAAATATTTATGCCGAGAGAAAAAACTACTTCATAAGTCATGTTTAGTGGGGTATGTATACATTAAAATAAGCAAAGAATACACACAGATAAAACTTATCAAAAATATTTATAAATGTTTAGTGGGGTATACTTTCTTTATTTGCTATCCTTCGATTGTAAAATATTTATAAATGTTGATTGATATAATTAAATTTAAGGGAAATTTGTATGTATATTATAATAAGGTAAAAAAATTGCGTAAATAATAAAATAATGAAAATATTTGCAAATATAGCAAAATCAGATTCATAGACTCCATCGATAGTGTCTGACAGACTCCATCAATAATATTTAATATAATCTATCAAAAAAAAATTATTATATTTGCAATATTTTTAAAAAGTTGTTATAATTCTAATGTAGAGTAGAAAATGGAAATTTAATTCAATTCATCCATTTAGATTTTTTACTTAGTATAACTAACTGGTGATTTAACATAATTCAACCGTAAACAACTAAGTTAAATTTTAGAAGCTTTCAACTCTTAACTTTTTTTATTTGATTCCAAAGCTTGTGAATCTTGACACAAACAAGAACTAATTTGACTTTGTTTTTTAAAAAAACAGACGGATTAAAGCATGGCTTGAAGTTTCTGAGTGTTCAAACCTCATAGATAAGTATTTAAATCCCTGGATTATTTAAATATATACAAATTAAACTCGATTCTAAGATCTAATTTGAATTAAGACCTCTATTCAAGATTCAAAATTAAAGTGAGTGAAGAAAATTATTTGACCACTTTATCAACACCCATGTAATAGATATAATATCATCTGGTGGACTGGTGATTTTTAGTTTTTTTTTTTCTTATAAAAATTAAATTCATGTCAATACAAAAATAAATACTTTATCAATATATTATAATTCAAAATTAATTACATTATTTCTAATGTAATTAATAATTTTATTATTTTAAAGACTAAGACGAAGCAGGTAAAAATGTTTGATTTTAAAATATAAAAATTAAATAAAAATTATGCTATCAACAAGAGAAATAGCAACCTTACAAAAAAAAAAACAAGAGAAATTGCAAAAATGTATATTATTATTATTTAGGAGTTTTGGGAGGAATGGACTAAATTGATAAAATATTTACAACACTAGGCAAATTTGAAAAAATTTAGCGGGTCAAATATATGGTATAAATTAATATTTTTTATACTGAAATAACTAATACATAATACAATACGACGAGTATTATTTATATTGTATATTTAACTATGAATGTTAAATATTTTCAAATTTGGCTAAATCTGTAATTATTTTGTAAAATTGGACTATCTGTCATTATTGCGAGAAAGCTAAAAATGTAGTTTTCCTAATTAATAATATAGAATATATATACCTGGGGGAAGAACAGAGAAGAACAAGTTGATGAAAAAGGTCAGGTCTTTTAGAGTAAGCAAGGCAGCCAATAAGGCCAGACATGGAGTGGCCAAGGAAGATGGTGGAGCTAAGCCCGAGTTCATCGAGAAGGTCGATGAGATCTTCGGCAAAGCCTGAATACGAAGAGTATTTTCGAGGGTCGAATAAGTTTGGATCTTTAACCGAACCCGAAAAGGTCCAGTCGAAGACGAGAACCCGGTAGTGCTGGGTGAGCTTTGGAAGGACCTTGTCCCATAATGACTGGTTGGCTCCGAACCCATGAGCTAAGACCATGGCTTGGTCGCCCGAACCTATGATCTTCGCGTTTACGGCCGTCGAAAACAACAACCCATTTTGAAGCTTCACAACCATGGTTGGAAGAGAAAATAATTAAATAATTTGTGAAAAAAATATGAAGAAAATGAAGAAGAAAATGGGTGTGGGATTAGGCTATGGTGTTGTGTGTGTGTCTTTATAGGGATGAGAGAAGAAGAGGGGTTGTTGAGAAGTAAACAAACAATTGCTCACTGCTTTAAATCTTTCTCATTAAATTGTGAAGCTTTTTTTTAAAAAAAATATCAAGAATGGCCAAGTCAATTTACTCACTACCTTAATTATTTACATTGAACATTCGGTCTAATTCTATAATATTTTGATGTCAACGAAATTATTTTCTAAATAGGTGGTTATCATGAATTGAATCAATTATCTCTTACTACTTAACTATAATACTCTTGACTTCATTTTAAATGGTAAGGGTTTGGTCCAAAGTTTTTGCTTCTCTTTTTTTTTACTTTTGAAAAGTTTTTTCATTTTTATTATAGGTGTCTAACCCTTGATATTCATTTTTTTAGACCATATGTAAAATGCAAAAGAATTAAGCTAGATGTAGATAAATAAATTACAAATTAAAAAATAATAATTTTAATTAGCCAGATTAATTAATGGGATTTTGCATGTATATTACAAATAAATAAATAAATAATTGCATGTATATCATAATTTTCAAACTTATTCATTTGTGACACAAAAATGATTGATAGTACTATTCAATCACTTAAAATTGATAGAAGCCTTATCACTTGAACTGATAGAAGTCTAAAGTCTATCAATTAAATTAATAGAAGTTAAAAGTCTATTAGTTGGACTGATAGAAACATAATGATGGTATAATATAAATTTTGGACAAAATATACTATGAATGAAATAATTTTTAAAAGTATTGATCTACAATTATATTGAAGAGCCAAAAATGTATTATGGAGGGCAAAATCTCATTAATTAAAACTATTGAAAATAAAGTATTAAAAACTCTAATTAAATTCTATATTTTTCTTAATTTTTTGTAAGAAAATAAGAACACAGGTGTTTTGTTAAAAGTAAATCATAAATTTTGTGTTGACTTTGAATTTTATATCCATCACAAGTAATTCAACAACATTAAGTACATCCCGTAATTTATAATCATGAATTTGAATCCCTATCATCATCTACTTATACTGGATTTTTTTGTAACATAGGGTCAAAAAAAAAAAAAAAATGGAAAATGGGGAAGTTTTCCCAAACTATTTACAAAGTGGGG
>JBBMEF010000008.1:6806564-6822911 GCA_037832685.1 Sicyos baderoa | reverse complement strand
ACAAAAATATTATTAATAATAATTGACAAAATATATTTTAAAAATATGTTAGGTGTGTAAAATGATAATAATTTTTTTTATAAACTCTATTAATAAAAGAATTTTCTGTAGCATTCAATAATGCTACATACCCGAGGTAACTCCTTACACATGTGGGGAGTTTTATTCTTATTTAAGAATTGATTAGTTCAAATCTTTAACTCTATTTGTCATTATCTAAAAAAACCTTAAAGTGTAATAAAGTACATGGTAAAACTTGTGAATGATTCATGTGCTTGAAAAATTATTAAAAATTTATAGTAAGATATTGCATCTCATTACAATTAAGAGAAATGTTTGCTCTTTCTTTTTCACAATAAAGATGGTTACATTATGTAAATGAGTTGTGATGATATGAATTTTTTATTTGTAAAGGGAGGTGTGAAATCCCTAATTACTTGCTTCTCAAAAACAAAAATCTCTAATTACTAAGGTCCCGTTTGATAACCATTTGGTTTCTTGTTTTTGGTTTTTCAAATTTAAGCCTACTTTCTCTCAAATTTTCTACAATTTGTTTCATCTTTTCTACCATGTATACATCTTTTCTTAAGAAAGTAGAGGTAGACCAACCAACTTTTAAAAACAAAAAAAAAGTAACTTCCCAAAGTTTGTTTTTGTTTTTAAGAGTTGGTTAGTATTCTCCTAATTTCTTAAAGAAATATGAATAAATGGTAGGAAGAATGGAACACGTTGTAGGAAATTTGAGAGATAATAGACTTGAATTTGAAAAATCAAAAACAAAAAACCAAATGGTTATCAAACGGGGCCTAAATTAATTATATTTCTCTTTCTCTTTTCTAAAAAAAATAATAAAAAATAAAAACTATGGTTTGTGTTCAGGTTAGAATTGGATTTCGTGGTGTATTTTTTGTGGATGAGAATCAACGAGTATTCTCAAATTATAAATGCAAGTCACCTATTTTCAAAAAGAAATAAAAATAAAGGCAAGTCACCTTCTTATTTATGAAAAAATATGGTTTGAAATGTTCATTTTTGTGTAAAAAGTCCCAATCGTGTAGGACTACGATAACCGCACAATGGCCTTAAATTGACATTCTCTTTTGTAATCTTCCTTCTTTGTATGTTTTTTTTAAGTATACATTGTCGATGCCTTATTTTGGGTCTTCGTAATTAACTGTAAATTTGTATGATAATTGGGAACTTCACACTTGCAAAATATAAAATAGATCTAGACACAGATGTGATGCGAATTACATAGCCTTTCATTCCTAATCAATTTACGACAAAGAAATTTAGGAGTTCAAATTAGTTTACATGTATCTTTTTCGTTCTAGCCATTTTATTGGCATCGCCCATTACTATTCCAAGCTCTCATTTCTTCATGAATAGTCGAACAATCGATCACGACGCCACTTTTGCCCGTGAAGAAAGTAGGTAGTGGTCACGTGGAAGGTGAGTGGGTCGAGTCACACCCTCTTATTTGAAGACGCGTACAATATAGTCTGCATCAACGTTGTTTAGACGACTCCTGGTGATGGGTATGTGGGTGGCCCTAAAATTAGGTTATCCTAATTTGACTATATATTTTATCATAATATATAAATATATTATAAAGACTTTAAACAATATTAGATTATAAAAAGTCTAAAAATAATAATTAAATAAAATAAATATACACATATATAATTATGTTATAAGTAAAAAAAAAAACTTTTATAACTAGATAATATATTATAATATATTCGGGTGAGTTGGGTTCATTTTAGGTCAACCATCAACCCAAATCATGAAAATTTAATGACTTTGAACTCAACTTAACTAAAAAATGTATTTAACCCAAATCATGAAAATTTAATGACTTTAAACTCAACTTAGCTCAAAAGTATATTTAACCCAACTCAACCTGTCAAATTGAGTTGAATTGGTTTAAGTTATTCGGGTTATTGAAACAACCCTAATTGTCTCTTATTATTATACAAAAAAAAAAAAAAACTCACATACAAACAAATTTTTTGCTAGAACTCTTAATTTCTAACTAATTCCTCAAAATAACTCTTCAAACTTAAATTCTCATCCAAGCACCGGTTAAAGCAAATTGTTTTTATAAATTAAACTAATTCAACCAAAATATTATTTAAAAAAAAGAAAGAAAGATAGAATACAAAATTCGGGCATTTGATACAGTTTAGCCCAATCTTTTCGGCCCAAAGAGTGGAAGACGAGGTCCAAATCCAAGTCAAACTTCCTTAACGGTAACAGAACAACGGCAACCAAATTCAAAAAATTCACAACGGGGAAAAGTGGATGACAGCTAACATTTGAATTTCTTTTTTTCTTTTTCTTTTTTCTTTTTCGAAATTGTAACATTTTGAATTTCAAATTTTCATTGATAAACCTACCTTTCACCTTCACATCTCTTCCCAACTCCACAGCTCCGCCATGGCTTCTCTCACTCCCGGAATCCTGTTAAAGCTCCTCCAGGCCATGAATTCCAACACCAGAGTCACCGGCGACCACCGTTCTGCTCTCCTCCAAGTCATCGGAATCGTCCCGGCCCTCGCCGGTTCCGAATTATGGCCCAATCGCGGCTTCTTCATTCAGCTCTCCGATTCCCTCAATTCCACTTACGTCTCGCTCTCCGATCGCGAAACCGATCTCATCCTCTCCAATCGACTGCACCTCAACCAGTTCGTCTACGTCGACCGCTTCGAATTTGACACCCCGGTCCCTCGCGTCTGCGGCATTCGTCCAATTCCAGGGCGGAAAGCTTCTATCGGAACACCAGAGCTTCTAATTGCGCGGATTTCGGCTTCGAAACGTGAATTTGTGATTCAACCTGTGGCGGATTCGGACCAATCGGCTGATCCGATTGCGGCATTGTCGTCGAATCAGAAATCGGAGGATTATCAAATTAAGCAATCGAAGAGTGATTCGAAGACGAATGGTAGAGGGAGGCAAGCCCTAGCTCCTCGAGATAATGTCGAAAATGTGGGAAGTACTGAAGAGAGCAAGGCTTGTTATAAGCCTCAGAGGTTTTCTTCTCCAGCGGGAGGTAAGAGACCAATGTCAGCTGGGAAGAAGAATGTAGCGATGGTTGAGCGGGATCCTTCGCCGGCGGGGAAGGGGAAGAGGTCGGCTTCTCCCGTGCCATCGAAAACTGTCGTTCCGAGTTTGGTAGCTGCTCGTGAAGAGAATCGGGTGAGCTCGAAGGAGGCCGCCATTGTTGTTCCTTCACGGTATCGGCAGCCATCTCCGAATAGGAGGAGACAGGCTTCTCCTAATGTGCGTAGGGCTTCGATTTCACCGGCAAGAAGGTTATCAGGAGGTTTAAAGGTCTCTCCTCTATTGGCAGTTGCAGATTCTGCAAGCAAGAAGAAGATGACTAACATTGCTACTGAGATTTCTAAGCGTTGGGATGACCAATCAACTGTCTCTTCTGCCTCTGAGGAGCAGAGAGATTGTGGGGTTTCTAAGACCAAGCCAGATTTACAAGCAATTCTTCGAACTCAGGTACAATTGTTATAAGTCGTTGATAACTAGAACTCGTGAACCATCGTGGAACGGCCTAGTAGTAAGTAAGAGGTGATAGATTCAATCCACCATTTAACTAGGAATTAATTTCTTTCACATCTAAATATTATAGGAGGAAACAGTCAAGTTTATAAAAAAAGTGAAAAGTACTTTTTTTAGTCCTTAGGTTTGGATCTTATTTCAATTTGGGTACCTATGTTTCAAAATTGATTACTTTTAAATGCTACATTTCAATAATTATCATTAAGGATAACAAAATAGTTACTTGCGTGGAGTAATGTTGACTAAAATGATGATTTAACTAATTATTCATGAAATAATTATTTTAGTTTTGAGGTGAATGGAATAACTAAAAGTGATAATTATTGAAATGTCAAAAGGTAAAAGTGTTTAATTTTGAAATATAAGGATCAAACTTGATCACAAACTTAGTGTCAAAATATGATTTTCCAAAAAAAAGAAAGAAAAAGGAAAAAGAGACTAGATCTCAATCAAATGGCTGTTTTTATTTTCCTTTTCCTTTTTAACATGATTTTGATGTATTATCTAGGCTGCCATTTCAAGACGATTGAGTGATGTAGATGATCATAGACCCAAAAGCAATGAGGTACAAAGAAAAGAGAAAAAGAAATCCTCCAATCCTTCTGAGTGTGAGGTTCCAGACGAGAGAAAATTTTCAGGTCTTGGAATCACTGTTCACGAAAAGAAATGGACTGATGGAAGTGTTCTAGTTGATGCAGCTCCTGCAAATCTTGTTAAACTCGCAAAGGTTCGAAATTACGAATTGATCATGTGATTTAGTGTGAATTTTTTTAATAAACAAATCTCAGCTGAAACTAGAAAAAATGTGTATTGATATTGATGTGATCAGGAGGCTATGCAAAGGAGAGATGTTGCTTCTATAGCTGCAGCTGAAGCTTTGGAAGAGGCAATTTCTACTGAATCGATTATAAGGAGCATAAGGTATTAAACAATAACTGATATAAACTAGATTGAATTGATATAAAATCCCATGGTTCACATCTGAACTGAATTGTGATATGAACTTCAATTTCATTCCAGCATGTTTTCGGAACTTTCGTCCACGCACAAGAACGGAGACCTTTTGCATGTAGTAAACCAGTTTTTCATGATCTATAACGATGTTGTGAAGTACACCGAGATTGCCGAATCAGTTTTCAGCAGCCGGAATGGCCATAAACCTAGCGTTACTAGCTCGTCGGAGCAATCGAAACCTGCCTCTCTTTGGGTTGAAGCCGCCTTAGCCACCAACCTTGAGATAGTCTCACTTCTCACCGGTCAAGACAATGGCCCTGCAACTTCTTTGGATAAAAGTGGGTCAAAAAGACAAACTATGGAGGCCTCTTCACTTTCTAATTCCAATAATGTGGTTCCATGGAGTAGAGGCCATGGAATGAAGGAGAATATAGAGCTTGCTATTGAGTTACAGTCTGAGATGAAGCTTTGGTTTCTCAAGTTTGTTGAGGATTCCCTGGATGCTGGTTCAAAGGTGTTCAGAGAAAGCTCGGGAGATGGCTTCAAAACTTCGCCTCCAATCCCGAATCGTGGCTCCATTGCATCTGTTTTATCTCAGTTAAAGCGAGTTAACGACTGGTTGGATCGAGAAGTTTCAAAGCGAGATGATCCTTTGAAAGAAAAGGTGGAGAGGTTAAAACGAAAGATTTACGGTTTTGTCATCCAGAATGTTGATTGTTGAGTCTTAACTTTGACAATAGTGTTCCCGTTGTCTTGTTTCAACAAGCTATAATTCTTTGGCAAAATCATGCTCAAGAAAATGTCTGTTTCATTTATTCGTTGTTCAATAGACATTGCATTTTGATCATTATTATGTCTCTTGTTTCTCAAAATAATTGGTTTACCTCTGTATTTTTTATTGGTCTAGAATTAAAAAGCAGATGAAGTTATAGTTGTAATTTAGTGATTAGATAAATTTGTTTAGCATATTGTTTCAATGTCATATCTTATGTTTGGATTACTAGGAAGAGAGCTAAGGGAATTGATATGAAATCAATTAGAGGGCTTAAAATCCTATCTAGATTATTGAAACTTTAATGTTCATGTTGGGAAAGTAAAAAGCACTCTATATGCAAGCCACCAAAACTGAACTTTACAATCCACCCTTAACATTTCATGGCTCCACTGTGGGTTCAAGAGCTCCATATTCCTCACATGGACATCTCAAATCACCAATAACCTTATGGTTCCAATCATGGCGGCGGGCCTTATCCCAGCGGCCTACAACGACTCCGTTTTTACCTATCTTAGCTGGATGGTGTGGTCAGAGCTAGAGTTTTCACCTTCCATTGTTTTGATTCCTTATTACCCTTTTTCAGGCTGGCTAAGAGTAACCGAAAATGGGAAGCTGAAAGTGTTTTTCAGAGCAGAACAAGAAGCTCTAATTTAGAAGCTTACTTTGAAGCATAGCAGTTCCAAATGCAGCATGTCATTGCTCGTAGCTCAAGTGACCCTTTTCAAATGTGGGGGTTTCAGCTTAGGCTCGAGGCTCAAACCCAACCAGATGACATGTCGGCTTGCTCGACCTTCGACGCCATGGCCACTCTTATTCGGATGTCGTGAACTAGTAACTTATATTCTCTAGTAGTTGAAAATTTATCTTCTTTTGGACGTATAACAAAATAAGTATCTCTAACCATGATCAAAATCGAAGACAAATGTGGTATTGATTATTTCAAACTTGGAACTTTTTGTTTGGTTTGAATTTATACGTTATTAAAATTCAGGATAAAGAAAGAAAAATGAATATGTATAGGTCATTTTCAACCTACCTTAAGGCTTAATATTCCCGTCGAATATTTATCAATAAGTTAGTTGTTGTTTTCCCCTTTCCTATGTAAGACAAGTTAGGGGAGAAAAATTCCCCAACAAATTGTTGCTCTGAAAACCGTTAAAACAGGACTCGAATCCAGTCACCCACTTTAATTCAAAATCTGATTGTTTTGTTTTGCCCATGTAAAAAAGTGAATGATATATTGAAAATTTCATCATTCTAAAATTGATAGTATTTTTATTTTATTTTTTTTGGATTAAATTTGTCTGAATTTGACGAAATGAATATAGTTTAAAGATTGACTTTGTGGTGACTTTGGAAGAAACCGACCATTTATCTCATGTCCCTACAACATTTAGATGTCAATAAAACTTCATTCTAACAAAATAAAAACTAAATAGTAAACATTTTTTATATATTAAAAAAATGATATTTGCATCATCACAATATTGCCCCTTTTTTATTTGTAAAATTGAGAGTGTGAATTGCACTCCCATTCAATATTTTAAATGATTTGGTCTTCATTCACAAAATTATCTCAAATATAAGTTTTGTTTATTATTATTTATAATTTGTTCTGATAACTTCGCTTGTAATTTATAGTTCACATCAACAATGTCTCTAGGATAAAAATGTCAACATCGATTAAATTATATTACTTTAACTTAATTGATCAAGTCTTCTACAAAAAAGTTTAATTGATCAATTCTGTTTATTATAATATATTTTAAAATTTAATTATTATTAGAGATCGATTTTTCCTATTCGGATACATTAAATTAAGAAAACGCATGATAAAAAACTAATTATTTAAAACATTAATTTTAATTGAATAAAATTTATAATTTTTGTATCTGGTTGGTTAGTTTTGATCGTGGAGAAGAGTAATTCAACAACATTAGTGTAGATGTACTAAAAAAAATAACTTATATTTAATGATAAAGGGACAAGTCGTTGAGGCTAAAGACTTTTAAGACATGTTTTTTAAAGAAATTTATAATTCGAAACCGTTAAAAAGCGTTTGAACTATAATACCATTTGAAGTATCTTGGTGTCATATCCTAAGGATGGGCTAGTGGTGGTTCGAATATAGTGGATCAAGCTCCAATTTTTCGATTTTCAAAAAAACATGATACATTCATCGAAAGAGATTAAATTTAGTTTTCAAATGAGGTAAAGATACATTTATGGCATGTTTGGCTTTGAAGGGATGAGTTCGGTTGGGTTGATATATGATGAAAAGAGAAGATAAGTGAGAATTAGTTTATGTTTGGAGGAAGGAAATAAAAGAAAAGTGATAATAAAGTTTCGTTTGATATGATGGAAAGAGAATGATTGAAGTTTTTACTTAAATAAAAAAAATGGATATTTAATAATTTTTTTAATAATAAAGTTATGTTTGATGCTATGAGAAGAGAATTATTGAAGTTTTTATTTAAATAAAAAGATATATTAAGTATTTTTTTAATATTTTAATATTTAAATAAAAACGTGGGGCCCACACATGAAGTTGAATATGAGTTGTATGAACTTATGGAAGTCCATGGGATAAACAATGAGAATAGATATAACCCTTCCCATTCCCTCTCATGTTCATGGACCAAACTGACCCTTGTTGTTTAAGTAAATATAATTTATTGTTTGAGATACTCACCTTGTGGCCACATTGAAAATGTGAGGATTCTACAACTCATTTATAAGAGATATGAGTTACTCTCCTTGTTACCAATTGATTTTAAGGTGGAACCCCATATTCTCTAATATTTATTTTATTATTATTATTTTTAAAAAGTATACTTTAACTAATATACTTGTTTTCTCAAAAGGGAAAAAAAACTAATATACTTATGTATCATCAGGTTCAAGTATCTATTTTTATAATACATGTTTAAATTATTTATATGTTCAGCATCAAAAAAGTTTGTATCAAAAAAAAAAAAAACATAAAAATAGTTTAATTCAAAATTTTCAACAAAAAAAATCTAAAAAAAAAAGTTTTTCGAAAAAAAAGGTTTAAATAATAGTCATTTCATATTTTTGAATTCAATTAATTATTCTTTTATCTAGATCCACCTCATTTTTTTATTTGATAAAACATATAAAATTGAAATACTTTTAATAAAAATGTCTCACACGGTCGATTTAATTTTTTAATGTTACCCTTTACAATTAGAGGGCGTTGACCTTCTAATTATCAATAGCTAACACAAGATAAAAAGTTAGGTAAAAAAAGAAGAAAAACAAGATAAAAAGCCCTAAATCAAGGTGATAAATTAAATTACGATTGGTGCTGAAAAAGAACGGCTCAGATTCATCGAATCTCACAATCAAATGACCGCCACGTCGTTAGATGGTCACGGACAGGTGACGATAACCCCGACCCGAATTTCGGAGCCCAGCTGACAGTGGTGCTGACCCGTCTTCGATTCTCATCTCCATCATTCTTCTCCGATCAGATTAAATCCAATTCCAATTCTTAATCGATTTTCCGATGATCATACGGATTCAATCGAACATTTTCAAGTTGTTTGCATGATCAATTCCACGGATTTCGGGTTGTGATGATTTGAGTTCATTAGGGTTTAGTTTGTTCGATTCGAAGCTGGGGGCGGATCAATCTCGGCCTCACAGAAGCCCGTCGGCGGCTACATCTGTGCAATCCGGCGCCGGATTCTGGTCCTTTCTCCGATCTAGCAATGTACCTCCAGCCCATACTCTTGCGTACCTCGCCAACGTCGAATCTGTGAACCGCCTTACCTCTGATTCTCGACCAGCTCCTTCTAGTCCCCCTTCAATGGAGCAATCCTCTCCTCATTCTTCCAACTCTGCGCCTCCCGAAGAGCCTGAGTACTTGGCGCGCTATTTGGTGATCAAGCACTCGTGGCGTGGCCGCTACAAGCGGATTCTGTGCGTTTCGGCTGCTACGATCATTACCTTGGACCCTTCCACACTGGCGGTGACGAATTCGTATGATGTTGCTAGTGATTATGAGGGTGCTGCACCGATTATTGGGCGAGATGATAATTCGAACGAGTTTAACATTAGTGTTCGCACGGATGGGCGCGGGAAGTTCAAAGGGATGAAGTTTTCTTCTAAATTCAGAGCGAGTTTACTGACGGCGTTGCATAGAATTAGGTGGAATAGGTTGGCCCCTGTGGCGGAGTTTCCAGTTCTTCATCTTCGCCGACGAACCTCGGAGTGGGTATCGTTTGTAAGTTCACTCTGCTTCCATCCTGAATTGATTGGCGAATTATTGGCTATTTGTTGAGTTCTTGAAAAAAAAAACAATTTTGTAAACGTTGTGATTGTGTCAAGGAACTCTCTCTAACCTAATGTCACCTCTTAGGCTGCAACCAATGCTGAAGATTGCTAGAAACTTTATTTTTTTATATCTGTGACTGTCTAGGCCAACTTGTGCACCTAGACTATTATCACTAGACATACCATCTCTGGTCACAAAATTTTGATATCAAAGAAACTTGTCTAGATATGGATTGAATTTATCACCTCTTAATTTAACACCCTATTGACTTCCAGGTCACACCATGATACTTCTTAAGATTACAAGAAACGGTAAGAAAGTTGTGTTTGCATTGCTTATAATCTAGGAATAGATTAGATGTTTGCGTTATCGTTATCATTTTCTATTCAAGTGAAAAGAATAAAACCAAGAGTCGATAATGAGAGTAAAACCAAGAGTCGATAATGAGAGGAGCGGAATAAAAAATGGTGAGACTATGAATGAAAGTGCCTTTGTGTATGACTTCTAGTGACTCCATTTACATGTTCAAGCGTATTGTGTTGATGAGGTTCAGTTTCTGAATGTTTTAGCATCATGCCTTCCTGCTTTTACAGAAATTAAAAGTTACTAATGTTGGAGTAGAACTTATAGACGTGAAATCTGGAGATCTTCGTTGGTGCTTGGATTTTAGAGATATGGCTTCTCCTGCAATTATAACCCTACCTGATGCTTTTGGGAAAAAAAGTGCTGAATATGGTGGTTTTGTTCTCTGCCCTTTATATGGAAGGAAATCTAAAGCCTTTCAAGCTTCTTCGGCTACTTCAAACAGTGCCATCATCTCAAATTTGGTAGGTTGGCATCCGACTGTTGCATATACTCTTAATTTCGGGATACTGCTGGAAAGCAGTTTGTGTAACTATCAATCAACCATTATGGGGTAGCTCAATTGGTCAAGTAGGGCCTTGGGGTGCATTAGGTGATGAGTTCAAATCCCATGGTGGCCACCTACCTAGGAATTAATTTCAAATTAATACCTACGGGTTTCCTTGGCATCCAAATGTTGTAGAGTCAGGCGGTATGCCCCGTGACAATAGTCGAGGTGCGCGAAAGCTGGCCCGGACAGTCACGGATATCAAAAATAAAAAAAAGAAGATGTTGTTCATCATTGGAGTAGCTTCTAGTAATTTTTTGGTTCTCTTTTTGTAACTTTTCATTCATCAATGAAAGTTTAAAAAAAAAAAGTTCATCAGGCTGAAAGGTTTGACATTTATAAGAATTTCTAATTTAAAGTGCACTTTATTGTAGACGAAAACAGCGAAGTCCATGGTAGGGTTGTCACTTTCAGTGGACAGTTCACAATCTCTCACCGTGACAGAATATATAAATAGAAGAGGTATGACATTTAGCCGTTCCCCATTTTATATATTCTTCTTCCATCATTTTTTCTCAACTCCATCTGTTTATAGTTGATCACATGTAAAAAATGTATTAAATCTAGCTAAAGAGGCTGTTGGAGCTGATGAAACACCATGTGGTGGCTGGTCTGTCACGAGACTTCGGTCTGCTGCGCATGGAACATTAAACGTTCCAGGATTGAGTTTGGGAGTTGGCCCTAAAGGAGGACTTGGGGAACATGGCGATGCTGTATCTCGTCAACTCATTCTTACAAAGGTCTCAATAGTTGAAAGACGCCCAGAAAATTATGAAGTAAGTGAACATACATTTAACTTTTTATTATTATTTATTAGTTTGCCATAAATTTGAGCTGTTCTCTACACATTTCATTTACTGTTATCTAGTTTATTTCTCGTGATTTGTCTGCTAACCTAATGAAGTTTATCAAATTCTACATTGGTTCACCATTATTATTCTTGAGTTTGCTGTGTGAAACGCCTTCTATGAAATTGTTGCTCTGGTTTTCATTGTTACCTTCACGATCATACTCACTTTGTGCAAGAAGCTCCTATGTGGTGCTACACCTCGAAAAATGTAACTTTGATACTTTATTGAGGTGTTTGAACTTTGAAGGATAGTTTCAAGATCTTGATTATGTAGAGATATGGTGAAGTTGTTTTGTTCATCATACTAAAAAATATGATGAGTTTCAATTTGTTTTCTGTTGCTATCTCTTTCATTGGTAAATGTTTTTTTACAAAAGATTTTTTCTTTGTAAAAAGGATAGTGGCTCCTATTTTTTCATATACTTTGTATTTTTTTTTTCCAGTTTAAGAGTTATATTTTTCTGATTTTTTTCTTGGGGTTTATGAACGCCAATGAGAATATGCATCAACATTATGTTGGTGTAATAAAAATAGAATCATGTTTCGAGATCCTTTGTTGCACATCTGGACGAGGGTTTTTTGCCCACGAGGAATCAAATGGATTATTATTTTCCATGTTTGAAGCGCAAGCGCTTATTTATTTTTTGTATATTAATCATATAATTTTGACGTTCATGTGTACATTCTTCATAACGGACACATAATTTTCAGTCAAATATCATAATATAATTTCTTTAGATATTGGATTTCCAACTATTCAATCCCTAGGCCTCGAATTCCTATATTCACCCAACAAAATCTCAATTGAAATGGGATTTCTTTCGATCTTATCTTACTTATTTTATGAAGAATGTGAGAGGCAAACAATTAAAAAAAGATGTGAAGTCTTGAGTGAAGGTTCCTGTGGGCAGAAATATTAAATCAACCATTCAGCGTGATTGCACATGTATCTTGCATGTTAGATGGAATTTTGTAAATCATCGAGAATTTCATGTACAGGCCGTTACAGTTCGTCCTTTATCTGCTGTCAGCTCCCTTGTGCGGTTTGCAGAGGAGCCCCAGATGTTTGCTATTGAATTCAACGATGGATGTCCTGTCCATGTGAGCTTACCTTTCAAATATTCAGTCTATAATATATGTTTTTTTATGAGCTATTAATGGAATGACATGAATAACAGGTATATGCCAGTACGTCTCGTGATAACTTACTTGCCGCCATTCGGGATGTATTGCAAACAGAAGTAGGTAGATGATGTATTTATCTTAATATTGTTTTACTATTGAGTGTCCAAAAACGGATAACTTTGTTGGAGCCAATGGTAACTTAACGTTGTGTATTTTCTGGTTCTGCTGTTTACGTTCAGGGCCAGTACCCAGTACCTGTATTACCTAGGCTAACAATGCCTGGTCATCATATCGATCCACCTTGTGGAAGAGTCCACCTACAATTTGGTCAAAAAAAAATTGTTATTGATTTGGAAAATGCGTCAATGCATTTGAAGCACTTGGCAGCTGCTGCTAGAGATGCCGTGGCTGAGAGTGGGTCAATACCTGGATCAAGAGCTAAACTTTGGCGTCGAATCAGGGAGTTTAATGCATGTATACCTTACAGTGGGGTTCCTTCCAATATTGAAGTACCAGAGGTGACCCTCATGGCCTTGATCACAATGCTTCCAGCTGCACCAAATCTTCCTCCCGAGTCCCTTCCATTGCCACCTCCTTCTCCTAAAGCAGCTGCAACTGTAATGGGCTTCATCTCATGTTTACGTCGATTATTAGCATCAACAACTGCAGCTTCACATGTGATGTCATTTCCAGCTGCTGTTGGGAGAATAATGGGGTTGCTCAGGAATGGTTCTGAAGGTGTAGCAGCTGAAGCTGCAGGCTTAATTGCAGTGCTTATTGGTGGGGGGCCTGGTGATTCAAATGTGGTGACAGATTCTAGAGGAGAGCGGCATGCTACAATCATGCATACCAAGTCAGTGTTATTTGCTCATCAAGGTTATGCGATCATTCTTGTCAACAGATTGAAGCCAATGTCTATTTCTCCTTTGCTTTCCATGGCTGTTGTTGAAGTTCTTGATGCAATGATATGTGAACCACACGGTGAAACAACCCAATACCCAGTTTTTGTTGAATTATTACGCCAAGTGGCCGGCCTTAAACGTCGCTTGTTTGCACTCTTTGGACATCCTGCTGTTAGTGTAAGAGAAACTGTGGCTGTTATAATGCGCACAATAGCGGAAGAAGATGCAATTGCTGCAGAGTCAATGCGTGATGCTGCTTTACGAGATGGTGCTATGCTAAGGCATTTATCTCATGCATTTTTTCTTCCTGCTGGTGAGAGACGTGAAGTTAGTCGGCAGCTGGTTGCTCTTTGGGCTGACTCCTACCAACCAGCTTTAGATTTATTATCGAGAGTTCTGCCTCCTGGACTTGTTGCATATTTACACACACGATCTGATGGAGTTTTGCATGAGGATTCAAATCAGGAAGAATCATTTAGTAGACAACAAAGACGCTTACTCCAGAGGAGAGGTCGTACAGGTAGAGTGACGACAGCTCAAGATCAAAATTTGCCACATAATAATTTTGAGATTGGTGATCCCTCAAGGCAGATAAGTGCTGGTCCAGTTTCAACTGTTCAAACATCTGTTGCTCATCCTAGTGACAGTGTTATCGGTGAAGTTACTGGGTTAGTCCAACATGATCAATCTGGTGTTACTTCTTTGAATGATGTTTCAATTACTAACACAAATGATACATCAGAACCAAATCTTGACTTTTCTGACTCTAATCAAGAGTCTGGACTTCCAGCTCCGGCTCAGGTTGTTGTGGAGAATACTCCTGTTGGATCTGGCAGGCTACTCTGTAATTGGCCTGAATTTTGGCGAGCTTTTAGCCTTGATCATAATCGTGCTGATTTGATTTGGAATGAGCGTACAAGACAAGAACTACGAGAGGCATTGCAAGCCGAGGTTCATAAATTAGATGTTGAAAAAGAACGGTCTGAAGACATTGTTCCTGGAGTCACTCCTGTTGGAGAAAGTATGACTGGTCAAGATAGCATGCCAAAAATTTCTTGGAACTATTCTGAGTTTTTAGTTAGCTATCATAGTTTATCTAAAGAAGTTTGTGTAGGTCAGTATTATTTGCGATTGTTGCTTGAAAGCAACAGTACTGGCAGGGTTCAGGATTTTCCTCTTCGTGACCCAGTTGCTTTCTTTAGAGCGCTTTATCATAGGTTTTTATGTGATGCGGACACGGGACTCACAGTAGATGGTACCATTCCTGATGAATTGGGTGCATCTGATGATTGGTGTGATATGGGAAGACTCGATGGTTTTGGAGGAGGTGGAGGCTCTTCTGTTAGAGAGCTATGTGCAAGAGCTATGTCAGTTGTCTATGAACAGCATCATCAAACAATTGGACCATTTGAAGGCACTGCTCATATAACAGTTCTCTTGGATCGAACAGATGATAGAGCTTTGAGGCATCGCCTTCTTCTTCTTTTGAAGGTGCACAAATGCTCAAACCCCTTCCCTCTTTGTGATATACTTCTTTACAAAGGCCTTAGTTCATATTGAGAGAAAAAAACTCCATTTTGTTAGTTTGTACAGTTTTTTTGCTCCCTTTTACAAATATTATGGAATTGACCATTACAAATCCTGGGACTAAGCTAGCACAGAGCAATTAATAGCATCTTTAGATTTTATAAAGATATTTTTTATCAGTTATTTTAACTCTGCATGCAGGCATTAATGAAGGTATTATCCAATGTAGAAGCATGTGTTTTAGTTGGAGGATGTGTATTAGCCGTAGATTTGCTGACAGTGGTTCATGAAGCCTCAGAGAGGACCGCTATTCCTTTAGAATCTAATTTGCTTGCCGCCACTGCTTTTATGGAACCTCTCAAAGAGTGGATGTTTATTGACAAAGAGAATGCAAAAGTTGGGCCATTGGAGAAGGATGCCATTAGAAGGTTGTGGTCAAAGAAAGCTATTGATTGGACAACACGATGCCGGGCCTCTGGAATGTTGGACTGGAAGAGACTGCGTGATATACGTGAACTACGATGGGCGTTAGCTGTTCGAGTTCCTGTTCTCACACCAGCTCAGGTAGAGATATGTATCCATATTTATTTGTCTACATATATGTTTATTAAAGCTAAGATGTGGCACTGGCCATCATTCCTGGTTAAGAATCCATTTCGGATTCATGTAATTTATCTAGTGTGTTAGTGATTATTTTATAAAAATTATACACGCGGCCACGCCAACTAAGTATACAGTGTATTTTGCAACCTCTCCCTTTCTCTCCACTGGTATCTGATATAACGAGTTTTTTTTGGTCTAGATTGGTGAGATGGCATTGTCCATTTTACATAGCATGGTATCTGCTCATTCAGACTTGGATGATGCTGGAGAGATAGTCACCCCAACCCCTAGAGTAAAACGAATCTTGTCCAGTCCAAGGTGCCTTCCACACATTGCTCAGGTGAGATCTGTTACTCTTTTCCTGTCTTTCACAGATGACTTGAAACTAGAGGAGGAACCCCTGGTTTATCCTTACCTAGAAAAGATGGTCTTGTTAGGATAAATGCATTACTTTTTCTATGCGTCCAATGGTGTTAAATTGTAAGTCCTAATATCATACAAAACCATAGGGAAAATCACAGGGAAATTTGCAGTTGAGTTTCATACTTTACTTTGTAATAACAAAATCATAGGGAAAATTATTTCTAGTGAAAAATGATTCTTAAGTAATATTAACAATTATGATGATACGTGTAATGAAATTGACTTGTAGTAACTCAAATTCAAATTTAAGTAAAGAGAATTTAGGGTTTAGGGTTTAGGGTTGTGTTTGTGCCACCAAGAATAAGGAGGAGAATGAGAATGAGGATGATGATAGAACTCAAAGGTTCGAGTCTATCGTATGGGGCTCCTTACCAAAAGTATTGAGTCGAAACACAAGAAATGGGC
>JBBMEF010000008.1:6758252-6785458 GCA_037832685.1 Sicyos baderoa | reverse complement strand
GGTGTTTAATTATATGGTCCTATTGCAATTTTCTTCTGCTGTAAAGAACAGTTTGTATATTGAGGTTCATTTACCCAATTAGAGGTGATTTTGTGTGAATAATAGGTGGTACTATTTCTAATGTGCTGATTTCGTTGTCATTTTTTGGACAAATTTCAAAGAAAATATTCGAATACAGAATATGTTCCAAGCAATAATTGGATTGGACAGTGTAATAGGTTCTTAGTGTTGGAGGAACCTTACTTTTCTTTAAATCGAATTCTCGTTTTTAATGTTTGCTCATAGAAAATTCTTATGGTTTGTTCGAATCATCTCGGATCAACTTTGAAATGCTTCCTTCGCTTCAGATATGAACGTTGGCAAATCAAAATGGAATTTTGAGAAAGCAGCAGCTTGTATTGTCTGTTCTTATTATTACTTTTTATTCATAGAAAAACTTTGTTAAAATACAATTTTGGTCATTGTAATTCTTTTTAGTAGTATATTTTTAAATATCTAATTTTAGTTCCTTTACTTTTTATTTCGAATATAATGATTAACTTCGAATATAAGAATCGAATGGGCTAGTGGCGCAATGATTTCATTATTTGGTTGCAAATCAGTTCAACACCAATGTCACGGATTCGATCCCTAAAATCGGTATTTGTGATTCCCTCCCCCAACTTGTACTTCAAAAAAAAAAAAAAAACAAACTTGAATATAAGAAAGTTTTTTTTTTTTTTTCTTAAAGAGAATTTATAACCTATTAGTTACTAAGTATAATGCACTGGAGCTGTCACTTTTGTCTAAAATAAAAAAGCTATTACTTCTGGCAACGTAGGAAAGTTAAGACCTTGTTTGGTTTGTGGATTGGGATCAAGATTCTTCGAAATTCAGTATTGTAATCAAATTTCCCGAAATTTTAATTATGGTGTTTGGTTTGTTGTATTAATAACCCAAAATAAGAAGAATGTTGTTTTCAATCTTCGGATTCTAAACTCTCGGAATCAAATTCTCCGGAATCTTTATATTTATTAAACAACTGATTCTAAACCCCCGTATTCCAAATCCAATCTGTGGATTCCAAACGGCAAACCAAACAAGGCCTAAAAGTATATGATTAAAATAGATCAATATTATAGAAAAATTAATAACAGAGAAGAAGGGAATTTGAGATAAATCTGAGACAACTCTAGACTTTGCAAAAAACTATAGTTAATTGAAGAACACCTTGCATTATGATTTTACATTTAGCAATATATAGCCAAATTAAAATCCCCTTACAGAAATTATCCCACGTAAAAACAATTAAATAGGCCTTAATGCCACTACTCTTAACTGACCTAAAACTAGGACAACAATAATAATTAATTAATTAATAATTTGATAAATATAAATCATAATTAATAAACCAATATTTCAACATCCTCTCTTACTTATGATTTAGAATAATCTTCACGCCAAATAGATCTCTTAATTTGACGAAGACATCGATCTTCAACGACTTAAAATATCTGCAATCTTCAATGGGTTAAAAATATCTGCAATATTCCATGCAATTTTCCATTGCTTTTGTGCGGTCAAAATAATTATTAATCTCACGGTTTCAATTGCCATCAATTCTTTGTTCATAACCTTTTGCCAGTTGGGAATTTGAATGACATCTTCAATTCCAACAGATTCTGAATCTACAAAAAAAGCAAAATGAACTAATTCTTCATCATTATCAACTTCATGTTGAACTACATGTGTTTCTTCATTGACTCTATCTATTGTATTTGTATCCTCATTCAAAACATAGATGTAATGTTTTGTTGAGTCTATGTCACCTGTTGTATTCCAATCCCAAACCTTGTCTTCTACAAACGTAACATCACGACTTACTATCACCTTCTTTGTCATTGAATTGTACAATTCGTACCCTCCGTGCTTATATCCTATGAAAATTGTCTTCACTGCCCTATCATCCAACTTGGATTTTTTTGCCTTAAGGACATGAGCATAAGCAACAGATCCAAATATCTTTAAGTGTTGGACATTGGGTTTGAATCCACTCCATTCGTCAATAGGAGCTGTGTTGGGAAGACTTCTGCTAGGTGATCTATTCAACAAATATACTGCACATGATACAACTTCAACCCAAAAATAATTTGGCATACCTTTCGCTTTAAGCATGCTCCTGGCCATATCCATAATTGTTCTATTCTTTCTCTCTGCTACTCTGTTGTGTTGGGGAACATGAATGTTATGTTGCAACCCAAGTTCCTAACGATGATTTTTGAAATCATTGGACTTGTACTCACCTCATCCATCACTAAGCATCATCTTGATCAATTTTTCACTCTGTCTTTCCACAAATGCTTTAAATATTTTAAAGCAGTAAAATACCTCATCTTTGCTTTTCATAAAATAAATCCAAGTTTTCTTGAAAAATCATCGATAAATGTTAGAAAATATTTGTTTCCTCCAATTGATGATATGTTCATTGGGCCACAAACATCTGTATGGACTAACTCCAAAGGAAATTTTGCACGCCAAGGCTTTTTAACAAAAGTTGTCCTGTGATTCTTTAAAAAAATACAAGACTCACATAATTGATCAGGGTGTTGAATATTAGGTAAACCTTTCACTAAATTCTGTTTTGAAAGATTTTCCAAACTCTGAAAATTTAAGTGGCCAAAACGTAAGTGTCATAACCATGATTCATCATTCACCATCGCATTCGAGCACTTGAAATCACACATATTAAAATCTACTGCAAACATACGATTTTTTTATAAAAAGGTTTCAAGGACATATTACCTTCTTTATCAAAAATTGTGAATTGATTTCCAGAGACGTGCATCACATAACCCCTTATCAGCCAACTGTCTCATACTCAACAAATTACTTTTTATATCGGGTACGTAAAAAACATTTAAAATGTACCTGTGATCACCATTTTTCAATGTGATAAGAATTCGCCATTTTCCAGTCACCGGAACGAATCTTCCATCACCAAATTTCACTCTTGTGCAAAACGATTCATCAAGATCTGCAAACAACTCTTTATGGCCACATATGTGATTCGTGCAACCAGTATCCAAATACCAAGTCTGGTAGTTTGGAGTTTCATTTGATGTGGCTACCATTAATAATGCATGATCCTCCTCGTCATAATCCTCTTCTTGAGCACAATTGGTAGTTTGATTGTCATATTTTGATCTGCACTCATTTGCATAATGGCCCAGCTTGTGGCAATTATAACATTCTATATTTGATTTATTATACCTGCCTCTATATCCTCCGCGACCACGTCCTCCTTGCCAAGAGGAATTTGAATTTGAATTCTTACTAGAACCAATATTATTTTGGCCAATATCTTCATGATTCTGGTCATCACGACCTTTGTTAGAATAGCTACGACCCCGTCTACGACCTCTGCCTCGCGAACTTGAGCTATTAATTGAGGCTTGTGCTTGTAAAACCTGTTCAATTGGCTTTCCAATTTTACTATTATTCATCCGCTGCTCATGCGCTCGTAGGGAACTAGACAATAACCTTACTGTCATTTTTGACCGATCATTAGCCTCTTCAATTGCAGCAACAACATGTTCAAATCTGGGAGTTAAAGACCTCAAAATCTTCTCCACTTTTGTTTGCTATGAATGTATTTCACCATGGGTCTTCATTTGGTTTGTCAGGGCAAGAAACCTATTGATGTAGTCATCAACAGTTTCTGGTGTCTCCATCTGCAACAACTCATATTGACGTCTTAGGGTTTGAAGACGCACCCTTTTGATCTTGTCATCACCTTTATAAGAGGTTGACAAAATGGTTCAGGCCTCACTTGAGGTCGTTGCTCCTTCGATCTGCTTCTCATCATTCATCCCTTGGTGGATGAAATACAATCCCTTTTTGTCCTTCTTCTTCTATTCGCGATGCGCTACTCATTGCACATCAGTTGCATTTTCAGCTAATGCAGAAACTCCATTTTCACAATATCACATAACTCATGGTAATCGAACATAACTTTCATATGTACAGACCACCGATTATAATTCTTCACATCAAGAATAGAGACCGACAATTGAGTAGAATTATTCATGATAATAGAGAACTTGCTCTGATACCACTTGTACGAAGAAGGGAATTTGAGATAAATTTGAGACAACTCTAGATTATGCATAAAACTATATTTAATTGGAGAACACCTTGCATTTACATTTAGCAATATATAACCAAATTAAAATCCCGCCTACAGAAATCATCTCACTCTACAAACAATTAAATAGGTGTTAATGTCACTACTCTTAATTGACCTAAAAACTAGGACAACCAATAATAATTAATTAAATAATAATTTGATAAATATAAATCATAATTAATAAATCAATATTTCAACAAATATCACCTTCAAAAAAAGTAATAATAATAAGAGAACAAAATCTGAAATTAACGAAGATGGTATTTTTACCGAAAAACTAGGTTGGCAAAGTTGGGAGAAGTCGTTTTGGTTTAAATGCGACACGCTGATTTTTCAAATTTCGAACTTAGTTTTAATGCCCCAGGCGGCTTGATTCTATACTTGTGCTGTATTTTTAAAAAGTTACTCAAAAAATATAAAAGAATTTTAAGTTGTATTTTGATTTCTTATAAAGCGGGTTTGTTTAAATAATTATTCAATTTTGTTTGATTCCAAAATATAATCTCGAGATGACTAAAGTTGAGGTTAGACGAATCTTGATGTTTATCATGTATTCTAAAACATAGATTTTTTTTTATTGAGTTCCCATAGTATCTATTTTTACTTTCAATTAAAACAGCCCTTTAAAGTTCAATCAAAATATAATCTATCTAATTCGTTAAAATAGTATAACTACCGTGACATTGTAGACGACCTAATAATCAGTTTACCGTTGCAAATTCTCTCCCCGTTGAATTTCAAATTAAAATCGTCCAATTCCACATACAATGAGACTAATTATTTGTAGGGAAAAGTTCAATTTCTTTTTGTTCCTTATTTATGATATAATTAACAAAATAAGTGTGATAGAGTAATTAATAACAATTTGAAAATGTAATTAGCGGGGTCTTTTTGTGGCAGGACGTTAAAACTTAAATGTAGGCTAACGGCATTTCCAACACTACAAAATTGGTGCTATAAGAAGGCATTAATTACGAGATTGCCATTTACAACTAGGTGACACGTGTCAAGCTGACGTGGGTTTTTAAACCTAAGAAATATTCCAGCAGCTTCTGAGCTGTTTCTGTGAAGGAAATAAGGAAAGAAAGCACATCAAAAAGACCAAATGAGCTTTTGCTTCTTTAATACCCCATTTTGTTTGGTCACCTATCTACTTTCTATTCTATTTTCTAATTTCTCTATACATATTTTTATGAGAAATATTTAGGTCGAAAAATGATTTAAAAAATAATGTCTATTCATGTGGTTCAACATCCTATTTTTCTTTATTATCTTTTATGTTTAAATTGAAATAAGATACGACTTGTATTGAGCTACATAGGTGAGTATTATTTTTTAGGTCATATCCTAGCATAACCTAAATATTCCTTTATTTTTATATATATCAATTCAACCTCTTAATTTTTCAAAAGTCAATAGTAATTTATAAATGTATTAAATCACAAAAATTAGTTTGGGATATGATGGCAAATTATTTGTATCTCACCACAATTCAAATAAAAAAATTAATAAAATTCAAAGAATGCAAGTGCAGTTGAGCTACCCATTGTTTAAATTAGTTAATCTATTTATTTCTCCTTTTTGATGAGGATAGATATTGGTCAATTTATTGTTGCGAACAATAAAGTGGCACTAATTGGCTCAAAAAGAAAAGTCAAATTTAACTATTAATTCCCATAACTCTGGGTTGCTTCCCATTAATGTAACTAAATTAGTTTTCTTTCATTTGTTTTATTTACTCAAATTATTGCATGTTCTTATCTTCAATGACAATTTTTTATGTGTTCCAAAATTTGATAAACCTTTACATATTGTTTAGTTGCTTCATACTTTATAATTAAACACAGTCATAGTGATTATTATTAATAATAGTATTTTTTTAAATATAAATTTAATTTAATTGAAGAGTGGAACAATGTATAGGAAAAACAACTCCATTCCAGATCCTATGCTAATATCAGTAAAATTGCGGTAAAAATAAAACAACAAATAACAATCCATGCAACTTTCACACCGTGAATGTTGTTTTTTTGTTTTATATGTTGTAAGAATTAAAGTTTTAATATCTTATTTTTTACAATTCAATAATCATAACTCACGCCCCGTTTGATAATTTCTTATTTTTGTTTTTCAGATTTAAGTCTATTCTCTCTCAAATTTATTACAATGTGCTCCATCATTTCGAACATTTATCCATATTTCTTTACAAAAGTAGAAGAATACTAACAAACTTTTAAAAATAAAAACAAACTATTTTTTTTTGTTTTTAAAAGTTGGTTGGTCTTTACCTACTTTTTTAAAGAAATATGTATATATGGTAGAAATGATGAAATAAATTGTAAAAATTTAAGAGAAAATAGGCTTAAATTTAAAAAATTAAAAACAATAAATCAAATTGGTTATCAAACGGAGTCTTACAAATTCAAATTTTTTTATTTTTAATTTGAATATTTCAAGCTAAAGAATGACACACAACAATAAGCCAACGCAACAAGATTAAAGATAAATGCTTAGAATCCTTATTATCCTCCACGATACCCACCTTAATGATATTATCATTTTAGCATGTAAGCCAAATCAATATGCCATTTTCATGCATTCAATTAACTGATTATATTCAACACTATCTCATCAATATCAAAATTATAATAGCTCAATCAACATTAAATAGACCTTTTTAATTTCACCAATTTAAATCTTCACTTAAGTTAAACTATTTCAACTTATTGAGTAATCTGGACTACCCAACTTAAAGCATCTTAAGACACTCTTTAATCACTTGCCCATTTTATGATGGTTGAGTTATGTTATGATTTTCTTTGTGTTCGATTGTATTATAATTTTTAAATTTTTGTTAGATTGAATCAATTCTCATATTGATCGATTTTTGTTCAGTTGTGGTTCGCATATTGTGCGTGTGTCTCATGCTATATATGCAATATAAGATAGGTGAGTTTATGTATAGTTTCATGCCTTTTCTCTCTACTTTTTGCATATTTGGGGCCAATGAAAATTGAGTTTTAAACAAATAATAATAATAATAATAAATATTAATCTAAAATTATATGAGTTGAGTTGGTCAAATATAATCCATTTAATGGATTATTTTAAGAACTCGAAATTTTTGACTAATCTAAATTTTTTTTTTAACTCAATCCAACACAAATAGAAATGTTCATTTTCTTTACGGAAGGAAGGAGTAAATCCCCATTTACTCGAGAAAAAAAAATCTCCACAAAACAAATAGGGTCAGAAACGAAGAATGTGTATTCTCTATCCTTGACTTATTTACATTTTATTTTAAAAATTATTTTTTTCCTCTTTTCTTGAATACATATCAAGAAATTAATACTAATTATCGGGCTTTTTTCCCTTTTTTTATCATTTTAATCTTTAGATATATTTTTCATGGTAAAAATATTTATTGAAATGATCTTTTTGGTTTAATAATTAACTCTATAATTAAAAATTAATTTAATTTTTTCATGAATAATTAATTAACTATTTGAAAATATTATTGATAAAAATTAAGATTTGAAAAAATAAATAAATAGAAAAGCAAATTTCCACCCATTTTTTACACAAAATCTCGATCTTCGAGAAAAAAGAACAATAAATTTTGTGGGACAATGATTGTATTTAGTGGTGAGACGTAAAAAGTAATTTCCAATCCCACTCCATGAATATCTCTAAAGCCTTGAATTTAGTTTGTTGTTTGGAATTTGAGGGTTTGAATTTTGAATCCGAGGGATTGGAAACTATTGTTAAATAAATGTAAAATGTGTGTAATTTGATTATCAGAAGATTTTGAACAATGGAAATAGATTTCACCGGTTTCAAGAAAAAAAACACCTTAAATAATAGATTCCAAAGATTTTTTTTTCTTTTTTTTTTTTGAGAAGATTCTAAAGAATTTATTTACGATAATGGATTAGGAAGAATCATGATTCCAACCCGCAAATCAAACAATTTATACCCTTACACATATATAATAATAATAACAACAATAAATAAAATTAGAAATTAAAGTTGTAATTTAGGATAAAAAAGAATAAAAGGTGATTCTCCAATGGAGTGTGGATTCGATAGCGCACAAAGAGGCAGGTGTCCGCTGGAAACATCTTATTTATTAAATTATTAAATGCCAACAAAAAATAAAAAAGGCTATAAAATTATAAATTATGATGAAGCGAAGCCTGTAAACACAAATCCTCCTCACCACTAAACGCCTTTCCCTTCCATTTTCAAAACAAACAAACAAATCCCAAGAACTATCATCAATCTAACCCTACACTTTTCGCGCCGAATTACCAGGGATCTGCACTCTCCTCCTTCCTCTCTTCGCCGCCGCTGGATTTCTTCCTGCTCCGGCGACGCTCAGGTAAGGATGCCGGACTTCTCTTCTCTTCTTGTTTTTCTTTGGATCTGTATGTTCCGAGAATCACAGCTCTTTCTGCGTCTTGATTTGACTGATTCATCAAGTTTGAGATCTGCATTTTCAGATTTTGTATTTGACGTGCTTTTTGTTTTAGCTTGTTTTCGTTCTGTTCTGTGCTTCTACGTTTGGAACAAGATCTGTGTTCTCCTTTACTCTAGATTTAGGACGGGTTTCTTCTCATCTTCTTATGAGCTTGCTACTCGATGATTCATTCTCTTTTCAGCTTAAGCATTTCTTGATTTTTTCGTGCGTTTTTTTCTTGAGAAATTTGCTATCATTTGTTGTAGCTTGTCTCTCCATGATCTTGTATCAGATTTTTGTTTTGTTCATTCATTCTGTTCTATGCTTCACGATTTTCCTTTTTGGATCTCTTATGTTGAAATTTTGTTTGATTTAGTACGTAAATCAGGTTTTATATTGTTTTGCGAAACACTGTTTTGAAATGGCTTGCGAATTTGATCGTGTTAGTTTCAACCTTTTGATGTGTACAGATTTCTTCTTTGGATACTCCTTTGTCTTTCCTTCTATGATTTTCACCGAATTTTACCTCGTACACTATTTTCTTCTCTTTCGTAATTATTTTGAGTAGGAAAATTTTAGATTGTTTTTTTATGCGTGTAGAGATAGAGAAAGAGAAAGATCGTAACTTGTATGTATGATCAAATATTGATGGTTCAATATTCATATATCAACTTCGACAAGCTTTCTTAATCGATGTATACTAAGTTTCATATAGGTGCGTGTAGGTGACTGATGGCTATTTCCCCAAGAATTCGGCCATCTTTCTTTTTTCTTTTTTTCTTTTTTTTATAAAAAAATTATCTTCTTTCAGTATCTACTGGGATTCGAAAGGATCAAACTGAAATTGAGTTCATCCTCTTAGCCATCAAGCTTCGATGCCATTCAGTAATTCGGTCATCTTTCATGTTCGTAGGCTTCTACTAATAGACGGCAATTTTGTTGGAACAGGTCTCTGGTTGGTGTATTGACCGTTTTTCTGGTAGAAAGTTCGTCATGGTTGCCACTGCAGCCACTTCTGCCTTTTTTCCTGCTATTTCTCCATCTTCAGACTCCGGGGCGCAGTCAACCAAGTTTGGTAGTGGTTCTATCAATCCTGGAGGAAGCAAGCCAAAATCGTCTTCCCGTGGTTTGAAAGTTAAGGCGAACGTCCACACTCCTCCGAAGATAAATGGTACTTCTGTTGGATTGGAGGGTGTCAAGCTTGACAATGACTTGATATCACCTCCCCCAAGGACTTTCATTAACGTACTACCTGACTGGAGTATGCTTCTTGCTGCTATCACTACCATCTTCCTCGCTGCCGAGAAGCAGTGGATGATGATTGACTGGAAACCTAGGCGGGCCGATATGCTTATTGATCCGTTTGGTTTGGGAAAAATTGTTCAGGATGGCCTTGTGTTCCGGCAGAATTTTTCAATTAGATCGTACGAAATTGGTGCAGATCGGACTGCATCTATAGAAACGTCAATGAATCACTTACAGGTACATGATCAATCATGCCATTTTTCCTGTGCGATATTAGTTCTCTTATGATGTTTATCTGTGGTAAATTTGATTTTTTTTAGTTGCAGGTTTAATGCATAATAGGTTTTTAATACTTCCATTCCTTCATTTGTTGGAAACAGTAAGATGATATCTTGTTTGTTTGTTTGTTTGTTTGTTTTTTTTTATAGGAAACTGCACTTAATCATGTAAAAACTGCTGGACTACTTGGTGATGGATTTGGTTCCACGCCAGAAATGTGTAAAAAGAACTTGATATGGGTAGTTGCCAAGATGCAGGTTGTGGTTGATAGGTACTCTACTTGGTAAGTCACTTTATTTTTATATATGCATTGTGAGAGGCAAAATAATTTGTAATTGCTGACATTTATTCATATGTACATTAGCTTTATCATATTTTCAAGATATGTAGTCAATAGTCAGTTCATGCCTTCTAGGTTGTCTATTTTAAATATGCTTCTGTAGTTTTAACATGAAATATGATCTGCTATCTGGAATATTCCACCTTCCATGGTTATGGTCTTATCTGTGTAGTTAAATATAGTTCATGAGCATTTTGTTTTTGTCTTCTTGGCAGGGGTGATGTTGTTCAAGTAGACACTTGGGTCTGTGCATCTGGGAAGAACGGCATGCGGCGAGATTGGCTTGTTCGTGATTGTAAAACTGGCGAAATTCTTACTAGGGCCTCAAGGTACAGGTTTCCTAGCCAGCAAGTACTCCTTTCCTTTCTTCTTCTTCTTCTTCTTCTTTTTTCCTATAAAAAAAAAGTACTCCTTTCTTTTTCTTTCCCGCTCTCAATTCGGCAGGCAACTATTCTACCATTTAAGTCATTACTGCAACTATAATAACTGGGATTGTTTTCATTTTCCCATCTAATGGCAGTATCTGGGTGATGATGAATAAGCAGACAAGAAAACTATCAAAGATTCCTGGTGAAGTTAGAGGTGAAATAGAACCTTATTTTGCAAATTCACCTCCCATAGTGGAAGAAGATGGTAGAAAGCTTCCTAAACTTGATGATGCTAGTGCTGATTATATACGTACCGGTTTGACGGTAAGTTAATACTCCCTTTTGGTTCAATAAATTTACTGGTACAAGGCTTCCACGTTTCACTCTAGTGAATGACATGTAATTTCGAATCGCAATCGCAGCCTAGATGGAGCGATTTAGACATAAACCAGCATGTTAATAACGTGAAGTACATCGGCTGGATACTCGAGGTAGTTCTCTTTTCAAAACTGTTCTTGGTCCATCCTTTTTTTCAAAATATCAAACTTGAAAATCTGACCAAAAGATTTGGTAATCGCAGAGTGCACCTCTGCCAATCCTGGAGAGTCATGAACTCTCATCCTTGACTTTGGAATACAGGAGAGAATGTGGAAGGGACAGTGTGCTGCAGTCCCTTACTTCTGTATCTGGTGCTGGTATCAGCAATTTGGCCGATGCTGGTCGCATCGAGTGCCAGCATCTGCTTCGGCTCGAAAATGGAGCTGAAATTGTTAGAGGAAGAACCGAGTGGAGGCCAAAACATGCCACAAACTTCGGAATGGTGGGTCAGATTCCAGCCGGAAATACCTAAAAGAGACCATCAATTCCAGAAGATTGGCCCACCTTTGTGCATTCACTGCTTGTGTTTTAGTAGAGTCTTTCTTCTTGGATTTGAAAAAAATCCCCACATAAATATATATATATAAATTTGTAGTCCTTCCCTAATCTATCTGTTTTCCTTGGGAAGAAACAAGAAGTAAAAGAAAAAAACATGGCAGCCCCATTGTAATTAGTCATTCATTCTTTTATTGTCCTCTCAATTGTTGTCCCAATGGAAAGGTAAAATATTGGTAACACCTCTCTAATGTTTTGTTCTTAGGTTCAACTCTCTGCTGACTGTATGTATGTATGTATTTACCTGGGTTTTGCTTATTTGTGATTGAATTAGAGACTTGAAATGTGATTCATTTTTATTTTGTACTGATTGATCTTTAATTTTTTGGCCTAGCCTGGTTGGTTTGTAATTGAATAAAAGATGAATATTGTGCAATAGATGCTCTATGACATCTGGTTTTATTGTTGTATTTTGCAGCCTGGCTTCTGAGCTGGACCAACCAACTCCAGCTTGGCCATTACTCTTCACGTTCTATATTGGGTCCTACCTTTGTCTCTTTCTTGTTTTTGGAAAGCAATTAACGGGAAATAACCTTAGATTAATGATTAATAATTCAGAAAATGGCTGCTTATTTCAAGTAATACAAGAATGTAGAGTATACATGGTCTAAGTTAACCATCATGAGGTAGCCCAATTGGTCATAAAAGGTCTTGGGATGTATAAGGTGATGAGTTCAAATCTCATGGTGGCCACCTACCTAGGAATTAATACCTACGGGTTTTCTTGGCATCCAAATGTTGTAGGGTCAGGCGGTATGTCCCGTGACATTAGTCGAGGTGCGCTTGTGCACGCAAGCTGACCCGGACAGTCACGGACATCAAAAAAAAAAAAAAAAGGTCTAAGTTGACTTATGGGATTCTTTTCGACTAATCCAAATTTTTGGGTCCGTGACGGCGAATCCAATAATGTTATCAAACTTTATGCGGTAGAGCAACTTATTCAACCCATCCATATATTTTTATTTTTAGTAATGGGACTGTGAACTTTTTTTTTCGAAGTACGAGCTTATTACATAAAACTGTATAAAAATGAAGAAACATGGCCTGTCTTGAACTAGCTGCTTATATTGTTAGTAGACTTTTCTACCACAATGCCAAGAACCTATCTTTCTAGTTTTTTTTTCTTTTTTTTCTTTTTTGAGTTCTAAAATTGAGGGGTAAACGTGGAAAAGTCGTGGCTGTTCACTGTCATTGAATCCTGATTGTTGAAGATGACATATGGACATGAGAAGGAAAAGGAAAAGGAGTTTGAAGATGCCCTCTCGCTCTTGCTAGGTTTTCTCGGTGTGACCTAAGTCATAGGTCCTTATTGATAATTAATTTCAAAATCCGATCTTATATTAATTCCACCCCAAAAACGGGTCATTCGTACAAAAGTCCATGTCAAATTACTTCAATGGTTATTATTATTATCTGAATCAATTATAAATCTGATCTCTATGATAAAATCTATAAAATATTTGTTGTCGTTTGTAATTATTGATGAATTAAATATGTGAAATGTTAATTATTTAGGTATCAATATTGATGGTGTAAGTAAGTAATTGATTAGCCAATAAGAACATAACTCTACGTCTTGTACAATCTAGTAACCTCCATGAAATTACAAGTTCGAATTTCCTTTATATAAAAAAAAAAAAAAGTAAATGATTAAATAAAAAAAAAAAAAAATTTAGTACAAATTAAGGAAAGAGAAATTACAAGGATCAAACCCGAGATTGTGGAGTGTAAATGGATATTACAAAACTAGTTAACCAATCGCGCCACCCACCTATTCGATATGAAAAAAATAATAATAAATAAAAACATATTTTACATATACATTTTCAGTCACAATCACGCGACATACCATCATTCCTTCAGGCTCAAATTTCTCTCTATAAAAGTAAATTTGAAGAAATTTCTTAAGCTGTCTAATCCAATTTTAAAATATTGCTTCTAATTTTTGTTTAATACAGATTTAAAGGTACATTTACTATTTTGAAAAATTGAAAATTCTCATGAATAATAAAAAAGAAGAAACAATTATATAGATGTAAAATTTTTCATGAATAGTAAAACTAATTATCTTTAATCAATTCCCTTGATTTGAAAGCAATATTTTCTTAGGTATGAAATATTTTTTAAAAACTGTTGAAATTAAAACAAGGATACCTGAATTTTCTCTACAACCAATTTCCTTTTTCCCTCATCCTGAATAAGAAAAAAGAAAAACTATTTTTTAAAACAATTATAGTATAACTTTGTATAACAATGAATAACATGAGTCTAAGAGATATCACAAGATTTGTGGTTCGAACTCTCCGACTACCAAGAACTAAAAAAACAATCAATAATATCATTATGTTTAAAACAATAAAAGTAATAATAATATCAGTGATTTAAGTAAGGAAATGAATATCTTCACTTGCAAGAGATTGTATCAAACAATTCAAAGGCGCACATAACAAAAACTGTTGTATGGTTAATATTGTTATTTACATGATGCAACCTCAATGGATACCTTCTATCTATGTCCTTACAGAAACATTACTTTTGGCTTTAGTTAGTCATAATCTAAAACAAGCAAACTAATTATAAACAACAACAAAAGCAACTGAGATGTATGGTATGGCTATCAGCATCAGAAAAAATTAAGGTTATATTTTGGTTGAAGAAGAGAGCTCGTCGATTTCGTTACTGCCAGAGCTTGACACAGTTGTCGTGACTGCCCGAA
This sequence comes from Sicyos baderoa, assembly GCA_037832685.1. NCBI lineage: Eukaryota > Viridiplantae > Streptophyta > Magnoliopsida > Cucurbitales > Cucurbitaceae > Sicyos > Sicyos baderoa. Next base: position 6,770,953 of record JBBMEF010000008.1, on the reverse strand, counting down.
GCGACTAAACCAGTGACATTTGATGCAGCTAAGGCTGATACCAGCTTGTCATGAGCAAGCAGTGTCCTTGTCTTGTTTTCTCCCATGTCCCAAAGCTCCAGTGACTGGAAACCAACAATTCCATTCAAAACAGAACAAACTTAAATGAAAATAGCTACATTTAGTTGGCTCAGTTTAAAATCTTTGATGCTAAATCAGAAAGAGTATAAAAGCAATGGATTTACATTAAGTTATTTTATAATGACATCATGGCATGTTTCTGTCTGCCCAGTTGGATTCAGTAATTGCAACAACACATAAAAAAATTTCAACTTAAACATAGAGACCTGTTTGGGGCACCAGTTGGACTTTTTTTTTTAAAACCGGAAAATCGTAGCTTCGCTCCACTATACCCGAGGTAACCACGCCCGTCCCTAGGCTAGGTACCGGGAGACATCGAAGGAGTGAAGACACGGGAGGTGTCTACAAATTAATGTCACAAGTGAGTTTCGAACCTGGGACCTTGAGAGGAGCATACCTTCAAACCCAAGTCTTCAACCACTTGTGTCACCCCTCAGGGACCAGTTAAACTATTATAAACTGCATTTGAAATGCAGATTATTACCACAGGGAAGAGGAAATGATTATGTAAGATGAAGCATGAGTTATATGAAATGGCGGCTTGAGTTTGGACTTAAACGGCCCCAAACGCGGATCAAGTTATGCAGAATTCCCATATTTTTCATGTGCATATAAGAGAGTAAAACAAAGCATCTTGGAATGGCTCTAAAAAACAAATGCATTGAAGATCATATCACATATTATTTTCTTCCAGAGGAAATTTCCAAATTTTAGCTAAAATAGTGGCAACTTACCTTATGAGAGCCAATGATCAAAAGAGAAGTATTGGTGGGATGAAAAACACAGCTATGAAAAGAGTCACCATTGCAGTTCAACTCATGAATGCAATCTCCTTTGCTACCAGAACAGAATTTCCATACATTAGCTACGTCGTCACTTGTAGATGCTAGATATTCGCCAGAAGGATCCCAACACAACGAATGAATTTGGCTTTTGTGACCCTGAAATGGCAAACCAGAAATTTCAAAACATTATAAACTGAATTGAGATATATATATTATGCATAACCTTGTTACTCCCTCAAGCAAGCAGGGTGGCCGTAAATATCAAGACAAAACAACATAGGAAATAATCATTCAAGCTTTCATTTCAATATTTTGAAGATCCTCCTAAACAATCGATCAATGAACAAGTATACATGTGGAGAACTTTCTTTCTTTAAATTATAAATTTAATAATGAGTAAACATCCCATGAAAGGTGGAATTTACTTGTTACTTTTCTTTTTATATCCGTGAATGTCCAGACCAACTTAACACGCACCTCGACTATTCTCACGAGAAAGACCGTCAATCCAAAATTTGGTTGTCATGAGAACCCGTAAGAAATTAATTCTTAAATAGGTTGGCACTAAGGATTGAACCCATAACATTTTGGTTCCTCGAACTCCTCTTGGCCAATAGTTGGAATTTACTTGTTGTGTTACTAATGTACATATCTAAAATTTGAGTAACGTTTGCATCCACAAACCTGTAATTTAAGCCTGCAAACTTGGGTTTCGATGTCAATTATGGAAACAACATTCCCCACTGCAGCGGCAAGAACTCTTCCATCATTAGGTTGAAACCTTAACTTCGTAGCACCGCCCTGATTTAGTTGTCAAACATATTACTATGCTATGCAGGAGTTGATGTTTTTATAATTATATACAAGGTACAGCTTAATACGAAGCAATCAGAGTTTAAGTATGAGTTTGAATCTATACCTTAAAAATGCCAACACATCTACCATTTTTCATGCTCCAGTATCGAATCTCGCTACTAACATCAGAAGAGCAAATTAGATCTTCTTTACTAGGGTGAAAGTCCAGTGATGTGACTCCAGTAGAATGTCCAGTAAAAGTCCAAAGCGATTGGCCCTGCTGTAAAAGGTAATTACATCCGCTCATCATTACGGGTTGAAAGTCGGACTACAATCATTGGGATCAATCGTATCACAGACACGACCCCTTGAGGCCGTGAGCAAAATTATAGCGCAAGATTTCTGAGCGTGTGTGTGCATATCATTTAGTGATAAAAGATTGTCTCAAAACCCAAGTAAAAAGAGTCATTATCCTTGCAAGCTTGCCTGGGTAAAATTACTGTTCTGTACTTAAAACTTGAGAATATGCAGGCAGTTGTCAGACTAAAACAATACAATATATAATGGATTAAATCCATCTAAATAAGAAAGCAGGTTCACTAACATTATCAACATCCCAAACTTTGACGGTCCTGTCACCTGATGATGTTGCAATCTTTAACGTCCTAGGACTAAAGCGAACATCAGTTATCCGTTGCGAATGTTCATCAAGTGTAGACCTTACTGTAAAGGATTTTGTGCACCACAATGTAGCCTGCACCATAAAATTGTTCAGATATGTCCTAAAAACTAAGACATGCATGCTTACATATATTGATAAAGTAGCATTCTTAACAAGTCATAAAGAACATTAAATGTCAGACCTGTACAAGTTTGTACAATTTTTGATAAAAAAAAAAATTGACAAGCCAGTTTTGATAAGCCACTTAATAAACATATTTCACCTTTTTGTCACGTCCACCACTAGCAAGTAGTTTTCCATCAGATGAAAAGCAACAACATTCAACTTCATTTCTACTTGCAGGAATGAGACAAATTTCCTTCAGTTTGGATTCTTCAATTACATGAATAATTTAGAAAAGGAAGAAAAATATTAGACTGCATTTCCTTGATCAAATTAAAAATACAATCTCTTGAAATAGCCTCAGGCCATTCTCAAATTTTTTATCATAACTCATACCTTCGATAGCATCAGAAAACGAACCTACTTCATCAATTTCGTCTGATTTGTCGGGAGATAGGAAAGACTCCACATCATCTAATACTCCACCATCCATGAGACAATCCACATCAGCCTGCCATGACTTAACTCATTATTTAACTGCCAATTTGAACATTATTATTCTCGTTTCATTTGTGTTTATGCTCATTAGATTCATCAGAAGTAATAATGAGAAAATACTCAAATCTGCAACCAGAGGATTTCTAGGTGGCTTAAGTAGAAAAGGAAAAGAAATTAGATTCAAATGGAAAACCTCCTTTATGAATCAACATGATACCTTTCCTAGAAAAACTTTTCATTATAAACTACTACTTAAATAATAGGTATAATTTTAATTGAGAAAAATAATAGAGAGAGATAGAGATATGCATTCAGCACTGCAGTGCAGAAGTCCAAAGAGCATATATATTTAATCAGCAAGAGGGGAATGGCAATATCATTTGGAAACACAAATGATGGTTTGTCAACCTGATTATTAGCCTGAAAGTTATTGGACATATAGTCATCAGCACTTGTGATCCCTGAACTTGTTAATTTATCTTGCCGCGGAATTGAGTGATTTGAATTTTGCGAATGTTGACTCGAAACTGGATTCTCCAAGAATTGTTGCGGCTTCTGGTTATCAATCTTGAGTTGTTGCTCCTGTAACTGATAAATGATGTTAACCACTAATTTTTTTTAAGGGGAAAAAGAAAGAAGAAGAAAAATTCAACTCTTAGCATACAAATATAGAAGGCCAAGTTTGATAACATTTAGATATATATATTTATTTATTTTTTTTGGAAACTGATAACATTTAGATTTCAGTTTACTGTATTTATAAATTAAGCCCGTTTACTACAAAATTTCTTTTTATACTTTATATAAACATTTTTTAAATCTTGGGCATAATATTAGAAAATTAAGTAACAAAATAATTCTTTTTAGTTTCGAAGCCCTGGCTAGTTTATTATAAACGTCATAAAAAAGTAGATTATAAATAAATAAAACACGAGTTAAGAAACTTAGTTTAAAAAAACAGACAATTAAAAACACATCAAACAGAGCATTGAAAATAAATTAAATGATAAAATGTGACGAGAAGCAAGATTTTCCTCCAATCACATTAAAAAAATATACATAGAAAAAACAACCTTGATCAGCATGTCTGCATTTACATATGGCAAAACATGATGACATGACTGATGTTGATTCACTGGCACCAGTTTGTCATCATCGGACATGTCGATAAAACATGATTGTTTATCCTTTCCTGCATTCATATTTTGACTTAGAGGCACTCTCGATCTTAGGCATGCCATATTGGCAGAAGGAACTCCCAAGCTTCGAGTTGTCTGATTCATAGGTGGATACTGCAACTGAAATTGATTAGAAGTATGAGGCAATTGGATGAATGACTCGGGTTCTTGAAGATGCCCAAAGCTAAGAGGATCCAATACCTAAAAGAGGTCAAATGTAACAGAAAGAACACAAATCAAATCTCCCCAGCATATTAATTTATGAACAATGCTTCTTTCTTAACTAGTCCGCTAAATTTTTTATTGTTATTTATTCTTTTTGAAAAAAAGCAAAGATATCTCTTTTCTCCCCTCCTTTATACATTGCTCTCTCTTCCTAGTAAAAATAGGCCGACCACTTAATAGGCAAGTAGTATCCTTAAATTTATAACCTTAAGAATTATAAGATCAGAAAATGTGACTATGGTAAAATAAGAATTAAGTTGTTGCAAACAACCACCTAAGATAAGATACCTCAGGTGGTCAGCAAGAAGTTTTCCCATATTAGCCTCATCTTCATTTTCAAGAGGTAAAATCAGACAGGTGGAAGAACCTTGAAATTTGGGAGATTTATTTGATGAGTCTTGTTAAATTACGAATCATAGGTTGAGGTAAATTTAATTATGCTCACATGTTAAAAGCATCAATCAACCCAAAAGCTTAAACTGATAGGTTGAGATAAATTTTATTTATATCAACCAATACTATTGCTCACATGTTAAAGTCCCATATTCTAAACGAAAAAAATTGAAAAAAAAGTTAATATTTATCCCCTGTGAACATCAGTGAGTAAAGTTCTCAAGGCTCTTTATTGTTTACATGACGGACTAAGTATATACTTCTTTACCGGACTTACACCTCTCAACCCTTAATCAGTTAATCCAATATTTTATTTGAAAGAAAAAAACACACGAATGTTGACCTCTCTATAGCTTACATTCTACAGTACCCATCAATACTACAGCCACAGGTTCTTTAAATTATATCAGAGAGTACAACACGACAATTGGTACAAGGAGAATGCATGTAATTCATGAGTTGAGTTTAAATCCTTACAGTGGAAGGCCATCCTTTCAAATTCATATGGCCAGTGCCCTGATTTGATCCTGAAAGAACCCAAAAAACATCAGGATGAATTGATAAATAGTTTCATTTAAAAATTTATTTACAAAACACTTGGGTACCACTTCAAGCCAAAAGTACTATATAACCTGGAAAGTACCAAAACGACTATCTGAACTAACCGTCAAACACCATCAAAATTCTAACAAATGATATTATTTAAAGCCTTTACCATTTGCATTTTTTTGGTGATTGTAATTCAAACCACTCCCGAACTTAGATCCTAAATCCTTTGACACCAACTGTCAAAGGATACATGTCATTGGTTTTCTCATTTTTTAATTCTTTATTATTTTTTTTATTCGTGAGTGTCCTAGCCAACATACACGAACTTCAATTTGAAACAATAACACTTCCATTGGTAAACAAATGGAGACAAGGTGGCCCAAACAATGAGCCTTACAAAGAGAAAACAAGGAGAGAAGTAGGAAAAAACTATTGCGGGAAATGCAAGAGAAGCCTATAGACAAAACTGAAAAGGAGTCCATCAATAGATAAACAGAAACTATCTAATCCTACTACTTGGTTCCCAACAAACTTATAGAAAATAAATTTATAGAAAGGTAATCACCATGGATTGAAATAATTAATATTTCTTTTTTGGATGTGGGGGTGGGGGGGTGAAGGAACTACCAATAATTCCCTACGAATACTGTTAAGAAAAGGAGTACCAGCAATTCCTTCTGTCGTGCCAGCTCTGGAATTTAAAACTGAATTCATCTGACCATTCCAATTCTGTTTCAAGAAAGGTGGTCATGGTATAAAAAAAAGTTACATCCGAGAATATGGGATAAAGAGAAAGCAACAAATTATCTTCATTGTTTAGTGATGATGATTACTCTGGACCCTGGAAGTCGTTGAATCTTATTTTGAGTATCTGAATTGTTCCATAGTGTTTGGCTCTGGCTATAAATCCAATGTTCAAGCACATTAAACATGAAACAATTAAAAGTAGCAAGTATATCTGTCAAAATAAAACATAACAATAGCAGGACTGAAAATGTGATGAGAGGCACCTGAGAGGCTGGGCATCAAATATTGAGGCTGAATTCTGGCTTACATGATTGAAGAACCTTTTCTGCAAGATTGTTGTCTTAATACACAGAATAAAAAATGACAAAATTTATATTACATTGAGATCACAAGAGTACCTGTGGAAGCACATTGGCCAATGAATTTTCCTCATACATTTTTGCAGCCAATCTATTTGCAACTGAAGGGTTCTGTATGTTGAGTGAATTGCTCATAACAAGCCTATTAGAAGTTGTCGGATTCTGCAAATAATATTGTTGCTGTAGCTGCAAATCTCCAGCCTTCATTAACTGAGACTGTTGAATCCAAAATAAATCAAAATTTCAAGAAATACTTATCCGATTTCTCATATGATATCATGCAATTTATTCCTGATATCAAGATACATTATAGCAACATAGTTATGTTGGTTTCCCCAATTTCCTTAGAACACCTGGAGGAGGAACTAGTTCAGCTAAAGTATCAAATAAACATAAACCTTGATGTAAGAATCAGCGGCTTCTGAGTGCTGCGGATTTATGCGGGAAATGAATATGTCCCAGAACACAGACCACCATTCAAAAAGAAAACCACCAGGAGCATCAAAAACTGCATAATGGGATTCAAAAGAAAATGTAAATTTAGCTGCATAAGTATGTGAGTCTGTAGCTACATTAAGTTCAAATTGCAATTTGCAGTGCTCCATTACACATTCATACCCACTGGATCCATAGAAACTTTTCGTTCAGCCAGAAAAGACCTTGCAGAAACATATAGTTTTCTCTTCAAAAGGTAATCGTAGATATAAGCATCCAACCTACATCCAAAAGAACGAGAAAAAACCCCACTCAGACAGATGTAGAAAGATTACAAAAAACTTATATCAACAAGTTCAAAAAAAAAAAAAAATCTAGCAGAGCATGAGAATAAAAACAAAATAGAACTCTCAAGTTGAATAACAGAATATACTCACCATTGTCACAGACTCACAGTTGTTTGGTTTGCGGGTTGGGATCCATTACCGTAATCAAATTCTCCGGAATCTTGATTACGGTGTTTGGTTTGTTGTATTGATAATCCAAAATAAAAAGAATATTGTTTGGTTTGTTGAAAAGATTAAGTTTTCAAATCTTCAGATTCTAAACCCCTAGAATCCTTACATTTACTAAATAACTGATTCCAAACCCCCGGATTCCAAATGACAAACCAAACAAGGCCTAGAAGGGAACAATCAATAGCTAACGGCCTTCCACACCTCTGTTTATATCTTATTCTATTTTATATATTCATTATTATACTACATTATAGAGTTGCAAATCAATATTTCTACAAAATCATAGATGAGAAATCAAACAGTTATTCATCTCACACAGCAAAATGAAAAGACTGGGTACTGTTACTAGCCTTTTAATCTCCTGGTCTAAACAGTATTAGACATGGAAGAAAAATAAGCAAATAAAAAAAATGTACAGATGCCTATGAGCCTTCAAGCCCTAAAAAGGTACCCACCATCCAAACAAACAAACAAACAAACAAACAAAACCAAAAACCCAGCAAAAGCAATGAAAGCACTGACATCAAGAACAAGAAAACAGCAAACCCAGTGGAAAAATCAAGTGTTCAAGAAGTCAACAAAAGAAGGGAAAACAAAGAAAAATGAAGAGTACCCATTAAAGAAGGGTAACAAATAAACAAATATTCAAAAAAACATAGGGCAAATGAGGCAAATGAAGCAAAATACGACATCAAAAGGGCAAGAAGAACGATAAATCAGCAAAAAAAAAAAAACCCCATGACGAAAAAATGGAAATAAAATGAAAAGATCATACTCTTGAAGAAAACAACACTGAAAGTGAAAATCTGAAACAAACCCAGATGCAAAAAGAGTAGAAAAAAGAAATGAAAGAAACATTGTATTGCATGGGCACTTGCATTTGAGCGGCATCGTCCCACACAGGTTGGGGCATGATGATTACACTATGATTTAATTTGTGTTTCCCACCGAAACAGAGAGGAATCGAATGATGAAAAAGCTTGTTGTCGAGCCAAAATACCCAGAAAATCTGTCTTGGTTTTCGAGAGAAGGGGGCAAGAAAAGTGCTTTTGGAGGAAGGTAAGAAATGCAAAACGGCTTCTGTCTTTTTTGAATTTCCTTTTCTTTTATCTTTTTTGCTCTGCGCCCATTGACACGCGTAATTGCCCTGTGAAATTGACCCACCTTTTTTTTTTTTTTTTTTTTTCTGGACATTGAGTTTTGCTTGTCGTCTTCCTCTTCTCCGTTAACGTACTAAAGCTTGCTGCATAAGTTTCTTAACTTTATGCTGTGGCTGTGGCTGTGGTTGTGGGGTTAATTTTTTAATTAAGGGTGTGGTTGGCCCCGTTTATGTAAATGGCTGGGTTGATTTAATGATCTAACTCAAGTTTGTCTCACCGTTTATTAGAGTTGGTTTATTATAATAACTTATCTCTCAAACACTATTTATAATAACCTACTATTTATCATAATCTTTGGTCTATCATAATCAAATTGGTGCCTTAAACACATAACCCTAAGAGTCCTACCATTTTAATGATTCTGTTTGTTTTGGTTTAATTTTTTTTTTTAATACAAGCTTGGTCTCTAAGAACATGTTTGTTGGTTGAATTCTACTATTAGAAAATAGGGATTTAGAATTATTAATTATTATAACTATTTTTAAATTTAACTTTTCATTTATAATTACTCACTCATTTCTTAACTATTCAAAATAATTCTTCATTTTTAATAACTTATTTCTAATTATTCATTACTAAGTATTTAAAATAACTTATTATTAGTTCATAATCATTCATTTTTAACTACTCAAAATAAATTAAATAATATCAAGCCTCTTCATATCACTATTACATACTCATTCAATTTATCAACAAAAATAATAATTCAATCTATGTAAGTGTTTTTATGATATAGAAGTTATGAGTTTAAATTTTAACATCTTCATTGTTGAATTAGGAAATATAAAAATAAATAAATCCATCTAACTCTTTACCTTCCCCAACTCTCATTCAAAGCCTGCCAACTCCTCTCCTTAAAAGAGCATGGCTTAATGACATTTTGACAATAAACACTCCAGATATGGTATGAAATTGTTTATTTTGGGAATAGCCTTCATGTCTTTAATTTTGTTTTCACTAAGTCTCATGAAGATATTATCATTTATTTATAAATATGTACATAATCTTCTCCTTTCCCAAATTGAGTAAGACTTTAGGTTGCATTTCTAATCAACTCTTTCAGTATAATTAATATGAGGTATAAAGATTTAGGAGGTGTTTGGACGATGAGTTAATTTGTAGAGTTATTTTGAGTAGTTAGAAATTGAGAGTTGCAGTCAAAAATTCGTTTGGATGTGACATTTTTTGTAGAGTTGTTAGAGACATTAGCTTGTTTGGATGTGAGTTTGAAATGAGTAGTTAAATACTAATGATTAGAAATGAGAAGTTAAAAATGAGTTATTTTGAGTAGTTAGAGATGAAGGATAATGAAGAATTATAAATGAATAAATATTTTGAATAGTTAGAAATTGATGATTAGAAATGAGTGACAAGAAATGAAAAGTTATTTTTAAAAGTAAAAATGAGCTGTTGTTTTGAGTTATTACAATAACTCATTTGGATATGTTTTTTAGGAATAATTAGTAAATACTTATTTTAAATACTCCCTAAATTCAACAAACAAAACACCCCCTTAAATTTTGAGATAAAACAGTTTTTACAGAGAAACAGATGAAAATAAAAGCATTCTCATAGCATACAAAGATGGAAAATGTATTATCACAACTATAACACAAATACATTGTCCATGGCACTGACTAAATCCATAAACTATGTCATAACCTTGTCATCATATTCAAACAAATCAATAGAACCAATGTAAAAAAAGCTATTGAAGATCTAGAGCTTGAACTAGTTCCTCTTCTTTTGTTTTCATTCTTCGAAATCATCTTTGTCGTCGGCCGGAATTGGCATGTTCCTCCACATGACTGCAAGAGCACTGCCACCAAGCTGTTGGGATGATAGGGAATGAGCAACATAAATGTTCATACACAAGTTTCTCAACAAATGAATTCATGTGGTGAGGAAGAAAACAAAGATCAGGGCAAATGAACAGAGAAGAAACTCTTACCGCCATACAAACGACACTAACTGCAGATGGAACAGCGACGAGGGGGTTCGTAAAATGCTTTTGAGCAAGTAAGAACCCGAGTGCAGAGCTCTACAAATACAGACATAGTAAATAACATTCTTATTCTGAGTGATTTCATACTGATTCCTGGTAAGTAAACGAGGTAGTATTAAACAAACTATATGATCTCTTTAGATAAGAGCCAAGTATTTTTGGATAAAGATTATAGTGTTTGGAATGATTGCGAAGTATTCACGATAGCATTTAAGGCGAACTAAGAACCTTTCGGACTACTATAGGATTGATATCTGTACACATGTGTCTGTTTGACGGCATGACGCATGTTATATGATTTCTTGTGAATCTAGTATGTGATACGATCTGGCCCGAGGAATTTAGGAATAGTTTATTAATTATTAGTTATTAACTGTTATTTAATTGTTATTTGAATTAGAATAGTATTTTATCATGTAATAGGATTTATTATCAATTAGGGTTTCTCTTAGGATTAGGAAATAGATTATTAATTAAGGATTTCTTTTAGGATTAGGAAAAAGATAAGTCTATAAATAGGATGGGTTAGGTCATTGTTTAAGCATCCAAGAACTTGAGGCTTTGCTCTGGTTCTTGGGAAGAAACTATTCAATAAAATATTCATTATTCAATCAAATCTGTGTTAGTTCGTAACATTTTGGTATCAGAGCCGTTTTTCAATTCGGGAATGGTTGTTGAAACCAGGATGGAATCAAGGTTGCAGGAATGCGAAGAATGGATCAAGGAGATAATGGCGAAGCAGGAGGAAGACGAAATTTGGAGGGCGGGGGTTGATCGGGGGATGGCGCAGATCAATGCTACCTTGCAAAAGTTGTTGGAGCGGACGCCGAGAAAGTGCGGGGAGGAGACAGCGACAGCGAGCGGCATCGGCGGCGGGGACCGCGCAGGGACGAGCGGCAGCGGCGGCGATTTGCGCTTGGGTTCTCGAGAGATCGGCTGGCGCGAAGGAGGCGGCAGGGGAGACCTCGCTGGCGCGAGCAGCGTGGGGCGAGTTCGCGGGGCGCGACGAGAGCAGCGGCGACGAAGGATCGTCGGGCAGCGGTGCGCGCGGGGGCGCGAGCAGCAATTGGCGCACGGGTCCGCGAAGGCTTGGCTGGCGCGAGGGCAGCGACAGCGACAGCGACAGCGAAGGGTTGTCGGGCGCGGGCGCGAGCGACGATCGGCGATGGAGGTTGCGGGAGTTCGTGGGGCGCGAAGAGAGCAGCGGCGGCGAGGGAGCGTGGGGCACGGACGGCGGTGCACGGGTCGGAGGTGCGCGGCCAGTGTGGGACGCACGGGAGTCGAGGGGTGGTCAGTCGGGCGTGAATGGCCAGGACACGGGCGATGAGGGCGCGTGGGGCGACGGTCCGGGCCGAGCGGGCGCGGGGTCGGGTCGAGCAGGTCGAGGTGGGCTGGCTGGGCCGGGGCGGTCTTGGACAGTCGGGTTGGATCGAAGAGATGTGACATGGGAGCAGAGTGAGAGGGATGGACCGGGATTCGCAGACTGGGGACTCGGGGGGCAAGAGGTTCGGAGGGTGCGTCAGGGGGATGTCAGACCTCTGGCGCATGACGGTTGGAACAATCAGGGTTGGGGGACCTATGCACGCAGTAGTGACCGGAGCGAAGGGAGAAAGTGGGAGAACCGGTACGAATGGGGTGGGCCGAGAACAGGAGATCGGGAGGGGCTTTGGGACGACAGAAGGATGCGGGAGCGAAAAATGTCGGTTTTCAAAGGATTGTTGGAAGAGGACCCGGAAGGGTGGTTGTGTCAAATCGAGCGGTATTTCTGCGCTAACCTACTGGGGGGACATGAACTGGTTGACACAACGACAGTTTGTTTGGAGGGTGAGACTTTGGAGTGGCTCCTGTATAAGGAGGATCGATTTCCGATTGATTCCTGGGAGGAATTCAGAGAGCTCTTATTACACCAGTTCCAACCGACTGCTCATGACAACGGGTATTCCAAGCTAATGAGTGTGAGGCAGGAGGGCACGGTCAAGGAAAATCGACATCTGTTCGGGAAGTACGACAAGGGTATGCGAGAAGTCAGTGGTAGTGCCTTCGAGGGAAAAGGGGAGAGCAGGTTGAGAGAGAAAATAAGAAGTGAGATGCAGATACTACAGCCAGTTGAGAGTCGAGAGAGAAAACGGGTGACCCAACTGATTGCGGAT
>JBBMEF010000008.1:6707555-6741052 GCA_037832685.1 Sicyos baderoa | reverse complement strand
TAAAATCCTTGATTAATTACATAATTTACAACCAAAACAAGAGTCTCATAACGATCCGAAAACCCGGGTCGTTACACCTATACAAAGTGGTATAATGTCGTACTTTAAAACCTATGTAGTCTGTATTGCGAATCATATACCGTGTGGTATAAATGTATTGTGGCAAATATACAATGAGGTATAATTGTGTATTTTAAAATTGGAATGCTTGATGAGATGGTTTACATAGTATGAACATGATAACTAGCATACTTAGATAGAATACAGTACGGTGGTTCTAAAATACTAGATGATAATGTATATCTAAAATTAGACAGTATTGTCAATTTGTGAAGGAAAATGAACATACCATAATATGGAAACATGATTAAGTAGAAAGAAATGTTCTACATATGACATGCAACACACTGGAATATAAATGAAAAAAAATTGTATATCAATGACAGAACATGAATTGATCAAACCATATTGAATAATCTTAGACATCTCGAGGAACGATTAATAGGGAATGAACAGTAACCCTCAGACGATGATACAACAAAAAGGAACATCGAAATGAAAAAAACAGAGGAGAACTAGAGATTTGTGTAGAAAAAGACTGAAATTGACGGAATATACAGTCTTGTCGAAATGGACTGATCGACGAATTTATGTGGTGATCGAGAAGAGAAAAGAGAGAACGAAATCCAGAAAATAATAAGAAATGTCGAATTGGAGGAAGGATGAGAAGACATGAAACATAAAAGGAAAATAATAAAGAAGAGAGATAAATTTGCAATTAAAATGGTTGACATTTAAAAAACAAAAGTGTTTTAATGGATGGAAGGTATTAATAATGATATAGAAAATTTGAAAATATTGCATACAAGATTTAAAAAGACGAAAACAAAAAAACTTTCCTTAATCGTCTTCCCACCATTCGGTTTTGTCCAAAAAAATCGCCCCAAAATTTCGGTAATAACTATGGAATGTGGACGGTTTTCAACTTTTCATGATAAAATGAAACTACCAAATGAAGCGTTAAATGTGTAATGTGCTGTTTTCATTAATTTAAATTAATTATAAAAAAAAATACTATTGCAAATACTTTCATAAATGCCTAACGTTCCATTTAGTTTTCTAATTTGGTCTCATTATGCTAAACACTTAAAAAAAAATCATAACTTCAAAATATTTGTTTTTTTCTTTCCTTTGCCTAACTATATTAAATTTTATTTCTCTATTTTATCTTTTTAATATTAACGGCTTAAAAAGATGAATAACTGTAATGTCATTTTATCTTACGTATTTTCAATTTTATTTTATTTTGATTATTTTACTTTTAAATGCTAAACTTTAATCTTTATAACGATGATAGAGCTAAAATTTAATATTTATCGTAAATTTATTACTATATTTCATTTGTAAATTTGTTCTTAATAGTTTTCATAATTTTATAAATCTGTTTACATTAAACTTTTTATTTTAAAAAATGAGATTTTTTATTATTAATTGATAAATTTGTATGAAATAATTCATTTTAAGATTGAATCTTTGAATATATATTTAAATTGGATTAAAATCAATCAAGTTAACATGTTATTAGCTTTTTCGATAGAGTTAAAGTTATTTTTAAAAATAAATATTTGAATATTTATGTTAACCAAGATTAAAAGATAAGTTTAATTAAATTTGATCAAATGATTTTTTATTTTTTTTAAATAACATTTGACAGAGGATTTAATGATTGATTTTTTTTTTTGAAACAATTAATGATTGATTAAAGAATAGTTAAATAATGGTTGTTTTTTTTTTCTTTTTTTTAAAGCATAAATAATGGTTGCTTACTACAACAAAATAAACGAAGGATTGTTGAGGAGTGAGTACTCCTCACGTCCAAAAAAAAAAAAAAAAACATACCCATATTTTTTAATGTGAATGATTAAATATGTGACCTTTAAGTAAAAAGTATGATACTTGACCTATAAACCAAAATTTTCTGAAAATCTTTTTTTTTTTTTAGTACTTTTCTGAAAAACAATTCAAACCTTCGGTTTGTTGGACTTTTACTTTTATTACAAATATGCAGATATAAATAACCAACTAAGAATGTCCCGTTTATCTTCTTTAAAAAATGTCCCAATTATAAATGAAGCCATTAATAGCTTGTCTTTTTACAAATTATAAAGGCCTTTTTTAGTACAAATTATAAAGGGTTTTAGTCGATGAATGGGGGTAAGTGGAAACTTTTAACCATAAGTTGAGTTAGTGGTAAAAAGTGATTTTGAAAATGAAAGGATGATAATCATGGAGTAGCCCAATTAATCACGGAGGGTTTTAGGGTGTATAAGAATGTGTTCAAATCGGATTACTTTGGCATCCAAATGTTGTAGGGTCAGACGGTAGCGCGTGAAGTCGAGATGCGTTTGTGCATGCAAGCTGGCCCGGACAGTCACAGATCATTTATCTAGAAATAATTATCTACAATTTTTTTTAACATCCAAATTTCATAGAATTAAATGGTATATTATGTAAAAAGATTTTTTTTTTTTTTTAGTGGTACAATAACAATACTTCAAGTTGAGGAGCTTGAACTTTGCGACCCCTAAATGGAAGATATGTATCCATTATCGTTAAGCTCAACTTAATTTGACGCGATAAATAAATATGCTAATTATGACTAGAGTTC
Source organism: Sicyos baderoa (assembly GCA_037832685.1). NCBI lineage: Eukaryota > Viridiplantae > Streptophyta > Magnoliopsida > Cucurbitales > Cucurbitaceae > Sicyos > Sicyos baderoa. Next base: position 6,738,384 of record JBBMEF010000008.1, on the reverse strand, counting down.
ATTTATGTTGATTGGTAAAGTATAGGGTTCAGATTCTTACTTTTGATGCTTAAATTGTAATAATAAGAAGAAAACATACTTGTATAAAGTTTAATCAATATAAAATTAAGTTTTTAAAAATATTTTTTATGGCTAAATTCTCGATCAATTTAAATTTGTTATTTATAACCTGACCAATTTAAACTTTTTATTAAGAGAATTATTAAGTTTCGAATTAATTATACCAAATTTATACTACGAAATTTTAAGTTTCATTATACAAAAGCTTTATTTAATTTTTTAATGTTAATTAGTTTACAACTAAATAATGAAACTATTGCAGTGTCTCATTCAGTCAAAAACTCCTCTTTTTTCCTTATATATTTGTAGTTGAAATTTTTTAACCTAAGATCGAAAATATTTGTAATTGAAAAATCTTAGATCGAAAATATATGATTGATCTAATTCGAACAGACACTTAATTTCACATTACTCAATTAAATATTAGGATTATAGTACCACGCAAAACACTAATTAAAAAGGAGCTGAATTCTTCTTGTTCGTTCTTTTTTTATGAAAAACTTTTGAGTAATTAACTTCAAACCCCTCGAAGTTGGGACATTTGTAAATGTACCGTTGGGTTCAAATAATATATATAAAGTTAGTGTGTTTGGTTTTGTTTAGGTCACAAAAAGTGTTGAGAATCCACAATCCACACGTAGGTGGACTACTCTTCTCATTACCAATTAGTTTTGAGATGGATGTCCACATTATTTCACATGGTATCATAACCTATTAAGCTCAAACGGATATTCGGTCCAATAAAAATGAAATTGAGAATCAAGATTGATATCCAAAACGACGTCGGTTTATTTACAGAGTGCCTAATGGCTATTTTAGCCACTCTCATTGACAAAAAGCAACAAAACGGGCGGTTTTGCCAGCGGAGGAGCGTCAGAATTATAAAGCTCACGCCGAAGAGATTGGGTTTCATTTTGTTAATTTCTTATTGAGGGAAGATGAACTGGAAAGGTAGTGGAAATAAAATACACAAAACTTTGTGTGATTAATTATAATATGTTACAATTACATTACATTACAGACATAATATCATATATAGAAGCCTTTTTCACTGCAAAATGCTTCTAATTATTGGCTTTTTCTGTAACTGCTTTTGCTTTTGCAGGCCACTCCTTCGTGACAGAGCTGCATTTCCAGCTGGATTTTATATGCAATTTCATGAAACTCTTGCCTATCCATTTGTCGAGCTCTTCTCTTTTTTTTTTCTTTTTTTTTTTTGAAAAAGTCGAGCTCATTATTTAAGCCAAAAGGGTATTAATAGCTTTTGTTTTTGTTTTTGGGGAGATGATCACAAAAGTTTAAACTCAGTTTGATTACATGAATGGATTCGAAAATTAATAGCTTTTCTTTAGTTTTGAAGTTTAAGTGTTCAAACTTATGACATTTTAATCGTAAAATACATGTATGTATATTGGTTGAGTAATTGTTCTTATTAGAAAAGTTCAAGATTTAAATCTTAGGCCATCAAACGTAGTAGAACCATAAAAAAAAAAAAGAAAAAAAACTGACTTTGATGATCAACTCAATGATAGTTTAATAGATAAGATTAATAGATAAGATGGTGATTATAATCTTAAAAATCAATTATTCAATCTCTTACTCCTCTAAATTTTAAATTTTCTTTTTGTTAATATGTGTGAATTATATTCAATATATGTCTATAATTTTATAATATTTGGATCACACAATTTTGTTTACAAGAATTAACCATTTACTTATCATTGTAATTAAGTTTTTAAAAATATACATCGTTAATGTAATTTTTCTCTGACATCTTATCATTTTGTACCATGCATGTTATTTATATTTCATTGAAAGTATACATGAATACTTTTTTCAACAAGTTATAAACAAAACAGAAAGACCATATTTATTAAATTCAGGTGCAATTTGATGAAATTGAAAAATAAAGATAAGTTTGTATAAGTAGACAATTTTAGAGCATGTTTTGAGAATGATTTTGTAACAATTCAAAAAACTTTTTTAATGTTTAGAATTAAATCTAAAAAACTGTAAAAAAAAAAGTACTCTAATATTTTGGAATATAATTTTTGTAATAATTAGAACCATTTTGTTTTTTCAAATATTTAAAATGAAATATTAAGTATTGAAGGAATAGTTTGCATTTTCTGATTTGGTGAGCTGGCGGTACAACTCAGCCGACCAAGTCAAAGCCTTGGAAAAGTAGTGAAATTTTTGTAGTGAAATTTTTAAGTAGTGAAAAGTAGTGAAATTTTTGTGGTACCCAATGACATTGACCATGTACCCTAAAGGTAGGATTCCCCTACATATGCATGTGTAGAAGAGTTTTACTCGTTTTTGTTTTTTAAAATTATTCTTTTGCTAAAAATAAATTATAATATAACCATATCATTAATTTATTGAGTTTAAAATATGTCTAGTTAATTAATATTTCGTTAATTCTCTAAAGTCTTGTTTCGTTTACGAGTTGAAATTCAAATTTCGAGAATCGAGTATGATTGATATTTCGAAATAAATATTAATATAATATTTAAAATAATGTTATACTTTGATTATAGTCTATTTTAATTTTGCAACTAATTTTTTATATATAAAGAAAAGATGATCTCATAATTTTAATTAAATAAAAAATATATTCTATGTCCTAAAATTTTGAAAACAAAACAATTATGAAATAACATTTTTTTAATTTAAATATTGAATCATATAAAATAAATAACATAAGAAATGAGATAATTTATCATTATTTATTTTTTTAAAATTTTTTTTTTCAAACGGTATAAAAAAGTGTTTTAAAAAAATATTTTCATATTTTAAAATCACTTTTGTATTTTTATTTAAATTATAAATAAAATATATATTTAATAAATTAGAAGATAAATGTAAAAAAAAAAATTAATTAACTTTAAATAATTTTTTTTAAAAGTAAATAGATAAATATAATAAATTTTTGTAGAACTATGATTTATTTGTTTAATTTAATTTATAAAAGTTTTTTGAATTTTTGACAAAATTTGCACTCTATTTTTTATTTTATACGAGAGAGGAACAAATATGACAAAGAGAACTTTCAAATGACTTAATTCTTTAAAATTGTATGGTTCAAAATCTTGGAATCAAAATTCTCAAAATCAAATTCAAAAAATATTTCTTACATTTACAAACAATAATTTATAAATCTCCGAATTCAAAACCGCAAATCAAACCAAACCTAAAATGGAGTATTATTTAAAAAGTAAGAACTAAAAAAAAAAAAAAAAAAAGTATATTTTTAAAATAAATAAAATGTAGGGAAAATAGAGTTGAGAATATAAGCGTAGGCAGTGGAGCCCAAATAAGGCGCGTCCAGCAGCATTGGGCGGCTAGGTGGGTCCCGCCTTCTCTTGCTTGCCTATCACACTTCGTGCTCTTCGATCTAATCGCTTCTCACGCGCCAAAATTATGATTATTTTTTTAAAAAAATGTTTTTTAGTCCACATAATTCAATTGGAAAACCGAAGCTTATTAAGACAGGCATTTATGTTCATTTCACAATTCCCATGAGTTTTGTTCCACAATTATTTTTGGAGTTCAATCAGTCTCATACTTGAATTTTCTCTTCCAACAGAACATTAAATTGTTTTAAGTATTTTATACTTTTTAGAGTTTTAAATGGTTTCAATAATTATGTACGGTTTAGATCAATAACTATTTTTATATTTTTTTTCTAATAAATATTTAATGGAATGAACCTATAATTTGTAGATTATTAGATAGAGTAAAAAAAAGAATTTATTAAAATGTATTAAAAAATTTGTGACACCCAATAATGACACATACCCTACAGGTAGACTATCCTACCCATACATAGATAAGGAAGTTTTACTCTATTAGATATACACCAATTTACCTAAAACAAAAGTAATATATATATATATATATATATATATATATATATATATTACTTTTGTTTTCTTCAAAATAGATGTTAGTTGCTACTAGGGGTACACAATAATCCTAAAATCAACCCAACCCAACCTGACCCGACCAACCCGAATTTATCAATTAGTTTAAAAAATATATATTTTTACCAATATAATAATTATTATGTTATTTAATTATTTATATTATATGAATATGTATATTTATTTTATTTTATTATTATTCTTAAACTTTTTATTTTTTAAGGTTTAGGGTTTAGGTAGACTTGAATTTTGCATTTGTAATAACAATATACTTATGTTAATGTTTGTCCTAAGTTTATAGGAATCGAAAAAATAACATTAGTTGCAAATTTATGAACCCGATAACTCAACCCAACCCAAAAATAAATGGTTGAGTTGGGTTGGAGAATTGACCAAGCCGAATTTTTGGGTTAGGTTGAAAATCACTCCAACCTAACCCAATCCAATCCATGTTCACCCCTGATGGCTACATTATTATTTTGTATCAACAAAATACACCAACTTTAACACATATGCTCTTACCTTTGATAACTTAGATAATTTAAATATATATTGTTTTTGAAAAATAAAGCACCTTTATCGCATTAGAACGGATACATACACTTATTGCTTATGACGACTCTGTTTGAATAAAAAAAAAGTTCATTTTATTTATTATTTTTTGTTTGAAAAATAAAAGTTCATTTTATTCGATTCATTAATTAACTGAAAAAAAAGAGACATTAGTGCACATTTAAATAACCTTATAGATTTGTTGGATGTAAGATAAACATAATGCTAAAAAATAATTAAGTTTATTTTCATGTCTAGCATTTAAATCAAACAATTTAAAAATCTCAAACCCAAATTGGGAAAAAATTGAAAACTCAAACCAAAAACATGCTTGAGAGTTGAATATTCAAAATAGAACAATTTAAAAAACCAAGTAAATATTCTCTCTGAAAAGATGACGTCATAAAAAAACTCGGCCGGCTTCCCCTTTCTTCACACTCTCACTCTCTATAATTTGAAGAAATCTCCACCGTTTCTCCCATTTTGCTAAATGGCCCTTCGCCGGAATCTAGGTTTTGTCTCACCTCGCCGTCGCCAATCACCGATGAAAACCAATCTCATATAGAAGACAAACGAAAACAGCCTCCCCTGTTTGTCTAATCTCTCTGTTTTCTAATGGCTTCTGTTTTCTTCATTTCACTTCCCCTGTTTCTTCTTCTTCTTCCTTATGCTGTTCAATCGGAGCCTTCTTCCGACAAGGAAGCTCTTCTCGATTTCTTGAACAAAACCCCACATGGGAATCGCCTTCGATGGAATGCTTCAGCCTCTGCTTGTTCTTGGGTTGGAGTTTCCTGCGATTCCGATCAGTCCTCTGTTTTCGCTCTCCGGTTGCCTGCCGTTGGCCTCGTCGGTCCGATTCCGGTCAACACTCTCGGCCGGTTGAATCACCTTCGGGTTCTCAGTCTCCGGTCCAATCGAATTTCCGGCGCCTTGCCGGCGGATTTTTCTAATTTGACGTTTCTTCGGAGTCTGTATCTTCAGGACAATGTCCTCTCCGGTGGGTTTCCGGCGAGTGTGACTCACTTGACTCGGTTGACTCGTCTCGACCTTTCCTCGAACAATTTTTCCGGTTCTATTCCGTTTTCTGTCAATAATTTGACCCAATTGACTGGGTTGTTTCTCGAAAACAATGGGTTTTCGGGTTCTTTACCGAGTATTCCTTCAATTAGTTTAACGAGCTTCAACGTCTCGAATAATCAACTCAATGGATCCATTCCCAAAACCCTTTCGAAATTCCCCGCTTCATCATTCGCCGGAAATTTAGCTCTCTGCGGTGGTCCATTACCGCCGTGCATCCCATTTTTCCCCTCCCCTGTTTCGCCGCCGACGCCGGCAGAAAACCCACCAGAAATCCCCGTCGAGAAAACCCGAAAAAAGCTCTCCGTTGCCGCCATTGTCGGAATAGTCGTCGGCGCTGCTTTCATTCTATTCATACTACTTCTCCTCCTCCTAATTTGCCTCCGAAATCGCCGTGCTCGGCGGCCGGCGAAGCCGCCGAGCACGGTGGCGGCGGCGGCCAGATCTGTACCGGCGGAAGGCGGCACGTCGTCGTCGAAAGACGACATCACCGGCGGATCAATGGAGGCGGAGAAAAACCGATTGGTGTTCTTCGAAGGTGGGATTTACAGCTTCGATCTGGAGGATCTGCTGAGGGCTTCGGCGGAGGTGTTGGGGAAAGGGAGCGTCGGAACGTCGTACAAGGCGGTGCTGGAAGAAGGATCCACCGTCGTGGTTAAGAGATTGAAGGATGTTGAAATGGCGAAGAAGGATTTCGAGGCGTTAATGGAGGTTTTGGGAAATGTTAAGCATCAAAATGTGGTTTCTCTCAGAGCATTTTACTTTTCCAGAGATGAGAAATTGCTTGTTTCCGATTACATCGACGCCGGCAGCCTCTCCGCTTCACTTCACGGTATGGTTTTGAATCTCATTTTATTTGAACAATTTTTTAATTCTGAATTAAATTCTATTTTGAAGTCATTATTGATTTTTGTGGGTTCTCTTGGTCGTTTTTCTGGAAAATTCTGTTCTTGAAAAGTCTATTGTTCATAATTGCATTTCTCTGTTTTTCAAGCATTTATGTTTATGATTTTAAAATCTCTCTTGTTCTTTAAAGAAAAAGTGATATTTATTTATTTATTATTTTTTTTTTCAATTGGGCACAAAGTAAAAGCAATGGAATATGGACAATTGGGTGTTTTTTTCTGATATTAATTCTGATTTACTTTCGTTACTTTTAAGAAAAAGCCTTCTCTTCTGAGTCCTGTCTCGTTGGTGGCGATAGTTACTAGAAATGAAAAATAAAAAAGTCAAAATATAATTTTTGTGCCTCTATTTCGAATGTAACATTTTAGTCCATATAAAATGATTATCATAGCTGAATGAAATGAATAATCGTCAAAATAACCGTGAGTCTGAATAAGAAACTTATATTTACATTTGATCCGAAAACAAAATAGTGAGTAATTGAAAATGAAAATTAATTATAGGTAATAAATATTGATTATGAACATTCAAAAAAAGAAAGAAAGAATAAAATAATAATAATGGAGAATGATGGCAGGTGACCTAACATAGTAGATAATCTAATATCAAAAGAGTTGGTATTTGTTTTATGTTAATTCAGCTAAGCTCTATTTCTGTCAAAAAAAAAAAAAAAAAAAAGAAAAAGAAAAGAGAGGTCACAGCTGAGCTCTATTTCTGTTAATTCAGCTGAAAATGATGTAAAAAAGAGCATAGTTCAACCGCATTTGTGTATACCTTTTTAAATGTAATTGAGTTTATTAATAATGAGGTATTAATGATAGTACACTATACAAATTCGAATTAAAATTTTAGTAGTATGATGTTGATCATGTATTTTTGTTTTTCCTTAATAAATCGTGCTTTATTTCTACTATTGACTAATTAATTCAATGTTAGTGAACCACGTAAGATTTATGTGCTATTTTTCTTTCTCGTTTTTTCTTATTTTCGATTTATTGGTTGATTGCCGTTCCTAACCTATAAAACTTGCTAGAACCTTTTATTTAATTTAATTTAATTTATTTCTATCTAGTACACCATAGACCAAATGGCATTCATGAAAAAAGAGGGTCTAAACTATTACAAATTGTGTTAACCTAAACAGCCGGTGATTTTACAGGAAGCAGAGGATCAGGCCGAACGCCACTAGACTGGGACAACCGGTTAAAAATCGCATTAAACGCAGCAAAAGGATTAGCTCACCTCCACGTGTCGGGAAAACTGGTCCACGGCAACATCAAATCGTCAAACATCCTCCTCCGCCCCAACCACGAAGCCGCCGTCTCCGACTACGGCCTCAATTCTCTCTTCGCCGCCTCTGCCCCGCTGAATCGGATCGCCGGCTACCGCGCGCCCGAGGTTGTCGAAACCCGGAAGGTCACATTCCAATCCGACGTGTACAGTTTTGGCGTCTTGCTGTTGGAGCTTTTGACCGGGAAATCACCGAACCAGGCGTCGTTGGGCGAAGAAGGGATCGATCTTCCCCGGTGGGTCCAGTCGGTTGTCCGGGAAGAATGGACGGCGGAGGTTTTTGATGTGGAGTTGATGAGGTATCATAATATTGAAGAAGAGATGGTTCAGTTGTTGCAAATTGCAATGGCTTGTGTCGTCATTGTGCCGGACCAGCGGCCGTCGATGACGGAGGTCGTTCGTATGATTGAGGATTTGAATCGTGTCGAGACGGACGATGGGTTACGGCCGTCGTCTGATGACCCGTCGAAAGGATCGGAGGGCCACACGCCGCCGCAGGAGGCCGGTGAAGCACCGTAGGTATTGGTTTTGTTCTTTTTTGTAAGCCCTAGATTAGTGCACAGTTCGTAAATAAACCGGCGGTGGCGGCGGCGGTTTTCCGTTTTTGAATATGTTGTTAGTTCATTTGAATATTTTTTTGGATTTTTTTTACAGGTGGAGGAGAATTTGAATTGTTCATTGGGTGAGTGGAGTGGAAAGGTTCCATGGTCATATTGAATTTGACCATATTATTTTCTCACTTTTTTTTTTTCCTTAAACAAAAACAAGTATTTTCGTATAATATTCATAGATCATGGATTGTTTGTCGTTTTACTGTTGTCGTAGCTTAGAATATTTTTGTAATTGAAGGCCTTAATAATCGTGTGTTCAAACCTTTGATATCAATGTTATTTTTTCCTTCTTTGTTTGTTTCTTTTTGAACAAATAATTTTTAAACAAAATTTGGGAGATTATGTTTTGAGTTCGACTGTTTATTTATTTATTTTAATAAAAACATTCAAACTATTTATGAAATATCGTAAATAAGTTAAATGACAAGTTTAGTCTTGAATCTATTCAATCATTGAAATATAAAAAATGTAAGATAGATTTTTTGAATCGATCTATTTTAGTCTCTAAACTTTAATCATAATCACAGTTTAATATGATATTTATTGTAATTATTAATACAATATTATATATTAATATATATCATTTATACCGTATTAGTATTAATATTCATAACTATGATAGATATATATATATTTCTTAAAGTGATCATATTTATAATTATTTTTTGAATTTGAGTTTTCTTACAAATTTAGAAATCATCATGATAATGAGTTCAATTTATGATGGCCATCTACCTAGAATCAAAAATTGGCTTGAACAGTCCGTCCATGAACATTAAAAAAAAAAAAAAAAAAAAAAATTCAGACAAAAAATTAAGTAAACCTTCTTTTGATTCTTTTGATTTAGCAAAAAAACAAAAAGAAGTCACAAGCTCATAGATGAAAAAATAGACACCACATGTGTAGTGGACACATGTGAAAGAAATATCTTGGAAGAGGCGTGGCTGCATAGTGTACCTCCATCCAATCAGAAGCCGACACGTGTACATGTCTTGATGAGTTGGCAAGTTGTCGTTTGTGTGGGAGCTGTTGTGGCGTACCAAACGAGGCACGCGCCAAATTTCATTCCTGGCCGTCCGATGAAATTAACTCATTTCTCTATTATATTATATATATATTTTTGTGTCGGGATTAACTAACACATAGAATAAATATCAATCTCAAAATTAATTGATTATAAGAAGAGTAGTCAACCTATCATATGAACGGTTATTGAATTATCCATTTTTTCAATGTAGAACAACTGTGAGATCCTAACAACACACAACTCAAGTAAATCCTAAGAATACACAACTCAAATATTTTCACAAGATATATCGTCAAACTCCACACTATTTAAATGTTAAAGAAAACACTTAAAAAACAATTTTAAGTTCATGAACACCAAACACACATTGGTTTCTTAAACCTTTTTTACCACCAAATTATCCGTCATTGTGGAAAACAACTCATGACTTTGTTTTTTCAAAAAAAATGTTAAATAGTCCTGAGTTTCATTCTATTTTAAATCACACCTTTATAATGCTTAAATTTAATCTTTATTTAAATTTTCGATATATCTTAAAATTAGTTTTTTTTTGTTGAGAAAATCTTAAAATTAGTCTTAATAATTTAATAAAAAAAGGACAATAGTAGTTATATTAATTATTTCCCAAATAGCCGAAAGATTTGGCCCATACACCATTCCCATGAGCAATAATTTCAATGAGTGAAGTCACCAAAAACTGAGTTGAAAAAAGTTATAAAATTGTTAAGAGATGAGAATGTTAGAAGGTAATAAAATAAGGAGCAGGGCAACCAACTACTAGTTGGTGGGGATTTGATTGCACTTTTTTGTTAATGGAAAATCCATGCAAAGCCTTAATGATGCCTCTTAATACACCCTTTTCCTCTAGGTTACTTTTGCCTTCCTTAATCCATATATTTTTTTGGTATTCTACTATTTTCTCTTTCCAGGAACTTAAGAGGACTAATAATTTGATTAAACCTGATAAATTCCTATTTATGAACTAGCATAATGGCACAGCCCTTTGTTACTGTTCATCATCTAACATTTTGTATTCACACTGATTAAAAATTAACAGCAAACAGTCAAATAGCTATTCAACTTTTACACGGTTTAAGAGAGTTCGGAGCATATCTTAACTCTTAATTGCGTTTAAATAAAGGTTATGCATCCATCCCTGACCGTTTTTTTTTTTTTTTTTTAATATATATTCAGAAGTGTCCGAGTCTACTTAAGCAAAATATGACTATTCTTATAAAAAAATCAGCATGATCTTACAATATTTGGAATAAAGTTTCTAATTAAATAGTCAACATGAATTAAACTCGTAACATCTTAATTCTTCCACCAACATGTGGATGAAACTTTCTAATGGGATGGTAATCACGGATTAATTTGGATGAAATTATCATGGAGTGGCTCTTGAACAAAGAGAGTCTTAGGATGCATAAGATAATGAGTTCAATCTATGGTGACCACCTACTTAGGAATTAATTTTCTACAAATTTCCTTGGCATCCAAATGTTGTAGGGTTTCTCATGACAATAGTCGATGCGCAAAAACTGGCCCGGACAGTCACGAATATAAAAAATAATAATAATAAAAACTCCATCTTTTAATTCCCTAAGCCTATAAATAACATGACTTTAACTTTATGCAACGAAATCAATGGGCATGTGAAAGTAGAAAAGATGAAAGAAAGAATCCCACAGATTTACTACTTCAATGAAAGCAAGAGAGAGAGAGACACATACCGACGAAAGCAAGGAATGTCTTTCTCTAAAGTAGCACGGTCTCCCAATCTCTGCTGTCAAACAAAACAAGGTGTGGACAATAATTATAATAACTCCTTGAAACCCACCAAACAAATAATATATATAAAATTCATAGAAAAAAAAAGTCATTTCTTCATCATTCCACTTTCCTTGGATAGTACGAATCACCAAAAATAGAGAAAAGGGTATGTTTTTTTAATTGATCGTGACTCGTTACAGCATAGGATGCTTCACTAATGATATCAAATCCAAAACTTGGAGGTGTATTCATGATATCAAATCCAAAACAGAATTAACCTACACATGTTCCAGGACCACTTCTTCAATTTTATGCAAGAAATTCTTGTAAGAATATAAAGATTACAGCAAAGCTAAGCAGCATCTCTGTGTTTATGTTCATGTAAAGATGTGCAAACTTCAATGTACAGAAGAGGTGAAGGAGAGAACTTGTACAAGTGTGTCTTGGAATGATTTGATTACAGATATGAAAACTTGGCCGTTCCCACAACTTGAGTGTGGTAAATTGACTTGGAATAGTTGAACTGGGAACAAGAAAATGAGAAACAAATAACGGACGTTCACAAGTACTAACCTGACAACACCAAGAAGACTTGAAACTTTCATAACGCCAGATCCTGCAATCTGTCAGAGCATGATGACAATTCTTTTTTTGAAACAAGGTCGGAAAATGTCTACAAATTAATGTCATAGGTAAGTCTCGAACCTGGGACCTTGAGGAGAGCACACCTTCAAACCCCAAGTTTTCAACCAACTGCGCCACTCCTCGGGGATGATGATGACACTTCTGGAACTGAAAGTTTGCCCCCTATCTTTTTTTAAGATTGGAAGCAAAACTTTCATTGATGAATGAAAAGTTATCGCCTATCGAAACAAATGAAAAGTTATCGCCTATCGAAACAATTATAATAAACTATGCCACTGAGCACTTAACTATCATAGCTAAAAAAAGGATAGAGTGACACCAATACAAGACCATGTAATTATAAAATTGATAAGGGATTCTTTGTGGATGTAATCGTCATTGAAGAGTCTGTTGTTTCTTTCCTTCCATGTGATCAAGAAAAAAACATAGATAATGTTAAGCCATACAGATTCATTATCCCCTTTGTCTCACTTGTCACAAACCATACGGCATACAATCAAGCCCGATGACGAGCATCATCTTGGCTTCTTCAAAGGAAGATAAAAACTTCAAAATACTGTGCATGGTATATGAAAGTTAGCAATCTTCAGTAATCCTTTTCAAAAAAAAAAAAAAAAAAAAACTCTTCATCAATTAAACACAAGAAGTGCAAGCATTTTAGGGCAGAGTTAACTGTTTTATTAAAAGATTTTGATGTGCAAATCTTGACGAGAATAATCTCCACACCACATAGAAGTTATGCAGAAAGTAAGTTTTGGACATTATGTTAGAACACCAATAATCTTAACAAACACAAGATAGAACTAACACAAAAAATAATTAACACGAGAACTATAGTGATATAACAGATAGATTACAATAACATAGCCATTCGAGAGGGCTAGACTCTCCCCACTTGTTGAGCAAGACAACAATACTAAAAATGCATGCCCCACAAACAACCTTAACTACTCTATTTAAACTAAAACACTATTGACTAATTACTATTGTTCATTATACATATTATATTAATATACCAAAACAGGGGTCTAACACATTCTATCTCATGTGCTTGGGTATATTCATAGTAGAGACCAAGCAAAGTTGGTGTGTTTCTAGTGTAGACAGTTCAATTGGTAAGAGGAACTGAATGATAAACAGTAAAAGAATCAAATCATCTACAGGCTTTACAAAAGAGACCAAAAACCAGGCAATTCGTACAGCTTACACAATCCTGCACACCACCGGTTCTCTACATTGCAGTTCAATATAGACAATGATAAATGGACTTCTTGAGCATTTTATCATGATATTTATGAATTCCATACTTTGCTTGACAGCTCAAATTTAGTAAATGAAGGACTCAGACGCGAATTGGTTTATCTACTTGTTCCTAGATTCCTGCCATAGCTAAAAACAAACCAAAAGGTCTCAGTTGCTCAAAAGAGGAGCTGCTATAGTGCAGTACTCTAATCATATTAGTGGATTCCCTAAGCTAGGTAGCATTTCTAGCCGTTCAAAAGGAATGATATTCCAAAACCACTCAGTTTTTCAGAGAATTCAAATGCTCAGAGTATACTTTTTCAAGCCATGCCACAGACTCACAGGTCGTCAAGAGTTGCTGCAGCCTGCAAGTCCAGGGTAAATGACGTTTTGCAGCTGTCTTCGAGTCCGTGAGGCCTTAGCATACTCGGAGAAGAAAACTAATCATTTAAACCATCACTATTTTCTCCATGTGTTTACTTCGAAAAGCACATGTATCAACCTGTACAGATACGAGTACATGATATCCTCTCTCTCAAGAATGGAAATGGAAGATAAGAGCTTAACTAATCACAGGCACACATCTTGTGAATTGCATTTCCATTCTAAGGAGTGCCAACATCATGTAAATTTCCTCTGTCTTGGAGTGTGATTTATCGCCAGCGAAAAATACATGTGTTTCATTTCCAATCTGAATCAAGCTATGCCCAGGGGTCTTCATTAGGCCCCTTTCTTTCATCAGATCTCTCACTTTTGATGCTTCGCCCCACATTCCAGAAGCAGCATATGCATTTGATAAGGCTACATAATTTCCTGAATTATCTGGCTCCAATTTCAACAAGTGTTCGAACAAACGTTCTTTGAGTTCAACGTCAGGATGCTCTCTGCATGCAGCGAGTAAAGATCCAAATATAAATGCATCGGGCTCAAAAGGCATCGCTAGAATAAGTCTTACAACTTCATCCAAGTTATGACACCTAGACAGAATACTAACAAGACAGCCATAATGCTCTGCTTGTGCTACTATTTTGTGATTAGAAACCATATCAATGAAAAGCTCCAAACCTTCTGTTACAAGTCCAGCATGACTGCATGCAGAAAGAGTACTCGTAAAAGTTATTTCATCTGGTTTTATGCATTCCTCCTCTTTTAAACGTCTAAAGAGTGAAAGAGCTTCCATTGCTTGACCATGTAATGCATAGCCAGAGATCATTGCATTATAGACGGGCAATTCCTTTTTCAATATCATATCAAACACCCTCTGTGCTTGATTTATACTGCCACATTTGGCATACATGTTCACTAAAGAGCATAATACTGGCGTAGATAGTGAAAGTTCATGTCTTGTGATGTAACAATGAATCGCCCTTCCATATCGTAGTGATGCCATACTCGTGCAAGCTGAAAGTAACGAGCTGATACTCAAACTGTTGGGTTTAATGCCAGCTTCTTCCATTGATTGGAATGTCAGGAATGCTTCATCACCAAGACCGTTCTGAGCGAGTCCAGATATAAGAGTGGTCCAAGTAATTAAATTAGGGCAGACACCGAAAGACTGCATCTCTAAGAACATATCTTTAGCCTTATCAACTTCACCATTATTCAAAAGACCCAAAATCGCAGAGTTCCAGGATATCACATTTGGTGGAAGACCTTCTAACTGCATCTGAAAAAACAATTTTAATGTTTCACCACTCTGACCATGATCTGCATAGGCAGCCAACAGAGTATTCCACATTATAAGATCTCTCTTTATAGTTGAGTTGAAAACTAGTCTTGCACATTCCAATTTTTTACATTTGGCATACATATCTATTATGCTGCTTGCAATAGCAACATCAGATTCTAGGTTATTTCTAACACAAAAAGAATGCCCTTCCCTACCTAGTTTCAAATTTCTCGAGTCAGCAGCAGCAGCCATCATTGAAGCAAGAGTCACAGAATCAAACCTCAAATTTTCCGATCGCATTATGCGACATAAATCAAGCGCCTGAGCAACCAGCCCATTATGCACATAACCAGAGACCAACAAATTCCATGTTACTACATCTTTCTCCAACATTTTACTAAAAACCAGTTCAGCATCCTCAACCAAGCCAACCTTGGAATAAAAATTTATAAGCGAACTACCCAATATGTTGGTTAGTTCCAGTCCAGACAACACTGCAAGGGCGTGCCCTTGTCTACCCTCATTGATCACACTTGAATTAGCTGAAGCTGAAAGAAAGCTCGATAGAGTCACTTGAGTAGGTTCAACACCTTCCACCCGCATGTCGTAAAACGTATCAATTGCTTCCTCATTCAATCCATTCCGAGTAAAATTAACAATCATCGAATTCCAAGCAACTACATTCTTCTCAGGAATTTTATCAAACACCTTCCTTGCATACCCACATAACCCACATTTACCATACATATCAAGAAGACTACTAGCAACAAAGACACAACCACCTAGACCCATCTTAACTACATAGCCATGAACTGATTTCCCAAACCCAATCCACTGCAGAGACCCACAAGCCTTCAAAGCAATTGGAACAACAAAATTGTCCAGGAGCAACCCGGTTTCATGCATCTCACATAAACCCACTAAAGCTTCTTCGTTAAACCCGATTCTACATTTCAATCCCATAATAGCAGCCCAAGAAAACTGGTTCTGTACCTGAAGCTTGCGAAACAAACGGGTGGCAGTCTCCGACTCGTCACATTTCGAATAGAAAATCACCAATTTGGTCTCGATGTACTCGTTGTTTGCAATGAACGCACCGTTCTTGAGAATTCGACCGTGGATTTGCCGGCCCAGTGGAAGAGCTCTCGCGTAAACGCAGCCTTGAAGGATTTCTCCATATACGTCGGGTCCGATCGTGATGTCTTCTGATTCCAAATGTGCAACCAAGTCCACCGCCGCTCGAAGGTCGCCTTCTTTGCAGAGAGATGAAATGTGGTTCAAGCAAGATTTGTAGGAGATTTGAATGCTCGCAGCATTGTCATTCGATTTCGCGAAATGGGTCGGCGAGTTCTGGAGTTTTCTGGTGGTGTGGAGAGAAGCGAGGGGATTAGTGGGAGCGGCGAAAGGAAGAGCAGCCATTCATGGAGGAGGAGAAGATAAAGAAGATGAATCTGTAATATATGAATTTTTATTTTACTTTATATCGTTCATCCATTAAATTTAAATATTAATATATTTTAGTAATTTATATAAGTTTTTCATGTATAACAAAAATGGACTAAAAAATTGCATATGTAGCACAAAATTGAAAATAATTGCAGCTATAGCACACAATTGAAAGTAATCAAGTGATTAAGTTCAATCAGTATTAATTGATTAATTCAATCGAATAAAGGTGATGAAGGTTAATCACTTAACAAATTGATTGAATACAATCAATATTGTTGATTGAGTTCAATCACTCGGAATTTTGCTATAAACCATTTTTTTATAAAAATGTGCTATAATTATAATAGAGGATCCTAAAGTTACTATAGAATACAAATTCTCATATATACATATGTGACTGTCCAAGACAGCGGTAGGGAACCATCATGAATTGAATTCATCACCTATTAAGTGCTCTTTACCACTAGTCATTCCATGATGGTTTAGTAATTTATGTATTCAATTAGTTTGATTCGATTTGATTTATATTGATTATTTCATCAAGAATCATAACCAAACCAATATATTTCAATTTTTAAAAATATCAAATGAATGATCCAATATTATTTTTAAAAAATTGACTCGATCGATGGATCGGTTAGTTCGATTTCATCGGTTTTCGATATTTCCGTAACCAATCTCTAATAATGAACGTACATTCATTAGTTGAATCTTAAGAAGATATTGGACAACATTGAAGTACTATGGAATGTGAACAAATAAATAATTTTTGCAGTTTTGATGTAATGAAAACATATGAACAATAGGAGGAACTGTGTGTTATCATCTTCTCTGAAAGTTCAAGGACCTGGTTGAGTAAACAAACACCAAAACAAAGAGTGAAGTGAAGCTAATAAGAACAACTGAAACCACCCACAAAAGCTCATATCTAAACCCATAATATTGCTCAATAAACTCAGCCACTGTCTCTCCTGTGTCAAGCTTAGTTTGAATATCTGCATATTGGGAAGTGACCATTCCATACAAACTCCAAGAAACTGGGCAGATCCAAGTATACCATCTCCACCACACAGAAATTCTCTGCACTCAACCAGCAAAATCTCTCAGTTGAATCATGAATTTAAGAAAAAGGATATAATGTAATGAGCAATTTAGATTTACCGTTCGGGGGATGACGAAACCGGTGAAAAGGTTCCACACGGAGTAAAAGAACCCGCAAAGTACCGAGGCAGTTGCTTGATTAGGACTCACGGATACCACCATCATACCGTAGAATATGAAGTATAGAACTGTGATGAACATGAAGAAGAAGTTGAGGAAGAACTTGATGGCTGTCCATTCATATCCCATCATTGCATAGACTATAACCGCATATAAGGCTACTTGAACCAGGGTGTAAGGGATTTCAATTGCAACCTGACATAATACCAAAAAACCTTAGCAATGCATGTAGCTGTAATCAAATAGTCATCTTTGCATTATCTTGGGTGTCTCTTTCTTGTGTATGAATTAGCTCACATTAAAAAATTTTAGTTCAAACATGTTATGGTGACATTTTTCAATCAATTGAGCAGTCATGGGAATACCTGAGCAAATGCATGAGGCAAAGCAGAATACATTCCAGCAGCCCGCTCCCTATAGTAAACAGTTCGCTCGGTGATGATCACGGGTTGCACTGTAAGAGCGCCTTGTGTCCCCATGAAGTTAATTGCAATGTACATAGCACCTATGCTATTGAAAATGTCTTGCTTTGTGCTCCTGCATTATAAAGATCTTACATTTGTATCACAAATTCAAGTAGTGTATATACCGCACGTTTTTTCTTATGTACCTCTTGCTCCCAAGCCCTAAAAAAACAGCTCCAAACAGAATTCCCATTGAAACACTAAAAAGCATCCGAACGGAATTGTATGCGGTGTTCCTGGAATATGATTTGTGTTGTTTCCATAGGCAGGCTTTGAACTGAGTCAGGTAGGAATGTGGGTACTTGGAGGGAAAATAAAGGTCTTGAGAATCTGGAAGAGGTGTGCTCAATTCACTAATCATAGCTTTATTTCTTCTGCATTAATATTAGCACGAGATTATCATCTAGAGCAGCAGTTAAAGATGCAATATTTCTTCAGTTGATTAAACTAGTACAACTTGAATGTATCAGTTGACTGACCTAAAAAGATCAGATTTCTTGTATATATCCGCAAATTTAATGCCCCGAACCTCTTCTTGTGCTGTTGTTGTCATATCCAAAACCCATGCTGCTGGATTATATCCATCCTTTATGTGTTCCCCGAGAATTTCCTTAAACACCACGAAGTGAAAAACAGAAGACAACACTCAATATTATAAATTACATGAGGAAAGAAAGTTGTGATAATGATGGACATACCTCAAAATACTTGATTAAAAAGCAAGATTGTGTCCCCAAAGGACCAACATATATTTCTTCACCTCCCCTTGCTAATAAAAAAAGCTGTAGTTGGAAATTGGAGAGATATTATAATTCATTTGAGCATTGGACATATTAAGAAGTTTGTAATATTGTGTCTATTTTTAGTCTTAGTGGTACCTCATCAAATGATTCAAATATATCAATACTTGGCTGGTGAATTGTGCATACTACAGTTCTTCCTGTATCAACTGTATTTCTCACAGTTCTCATTACGATGGCAGCTGCTCGAGCATCTAGACCCGAGGTTGGCTCATCCAAGAATATTATTGAAGGGTTAGCAACAAGCTCAACAGCAATGGTTAACCTTTTGCGCTGCTCAATGGATAATCCATTCACATTTGGAATTCCAACCAATGAATGTCTTAATGGTGTTAATTCAATAAGCTCCATGATTTCTTCAACAAAAAGCTGCACTTGATGAGTTTTGGAAATTAAGGTCAAAACGAGAATTCAGAGAAAGGCCTAACTACAATTCAGAATCATATAATTATATTCACAAACCTCTAAAGTCTCTGAGTCAACTTCTGAAGGCAACCTAAGCCATGCTGAATATATGAGGGACTCATATACGGTTACAAATGGTGAATGAATGTCATTTTGTTCAACGTAGCCGGAAACTCGAGCAAAAGTTTCCTGTTTTTTAGGAAAGCCTGAGATTCTGATGTTTCCTTCAATGTAACCACTGTTTTTTCTTCCAGCCAATACATCTAAGAGTGTTGTTTTTCCTGCACCACTAACACCCATTAGAGCTGTTAGAATTCCAGGCCTAAAAGCTCCATTGATTCCCTTTAGAAGTTCCAACCGACCCCCAGATGCACCTTGAACTTTCATTCCCTGCAAATTTCAAGATTATGGATCTTAAGCTATGATGTAAATAAGAAATGATAGAACATTAACTTTTTACACCACCATAATTACCTTTGGTATATCTACAGAATATTTTACACCCTCAAACGTTATGGAGAGAGGCGTGAATGGAAGAAGCTTCTTTTGATCGTTATGCCTGTCTACTCTAGAATCTGTGAATGGCCTAGTGACTTAGTGAGCACATCACAAAAGATAAAATTTTAGCCAACAAGAACTGTAGTAGCCGAATGACTTACTTTTCGACAACTTCTCAGTATTACTTCTGATTGAACGTGGTTTAGTGTCCTCGGATACGTGGCCTCCTTCCTTTCCGATCATGTCAAAGTGTTCCTTCTTCTTAGTCTTTTGGTAGGGGAGAACTGTTTGTGATTTTCCATATTCTGCAAAGTTCAAATGAAAATAGTTCAGAGTTGTATCATTCTTTAACTATGATTATACTTGTAGAATGAAATTTGTTTGAATGAATAGAAAGTCTTACCATTAAGAAATGCTAGTGACAATGCAGAAATTACATTGAAGAAGACAATGAATCCTACCAATGCAGCAAGACTAATCCAATACCACTTTGGATCAATGAACAACCCACGTGATTTCAGGACCGAAACCCCCACAGACTCTTTTGATCCTGTAGGAACCTACAATTTGGTCTCCACATTTAGAATTTTTAGCATTTAGCCATGCTACGTTTTTATAAGTAATATCAACATGGAAAGGAAGAGTCATCTGGAAAGATCTCTTTCTGCTTTGACATGGTACTTACATGATTCCATGTATTGCTAAGAAATTCATTCGCCGAAAGTGCAGTTTGTGCATACATCAGTGGCGAGGTCCAGTAACCCCAAGCCAACCACCTTTGCATATTATCTAAGTAAAAGAATTCAAGTATTGGTTATATAGACTACAGACTCCAGTGAGTAATCTGGCCATGTCACTTTCTAGATTGAATCATACCATGAGATAAAATGAATCCTCCAAATACTAGAAGCCATAATACAACAAGGCATCCTCCTGTGTTTGCGACAACATTACTCCTGGCCAATGCTCCAAGGCATCTGAATAGTGCATATGACATTTGTCCACTCAATGTGTAAACCAAAAATTGTTTGAGCAACCTGAAGAGACTCAACAAAGGGTTAGTTTTCGACCCGAACGCAATAAAACTGAAAAATACAAGAAGTTGTGATTGGCTTAAGACCTTGTGAAGCTAGGATCAAATCCTATAACATAATATGTTGTGACAACCCAGAAAGCAACTTCAATTATAGACATGGGAATTCCAAGGATGGATGATGGCAGAGAGAATGCCCAAGATGGATAAAAGAGGAGGTCCCTTTGCTTGTAAAATACAGGGAGTTTTTCAATTGTCAATGGAAGTTCGAAAAATCCAGTAAACGTCATTGTGTTGAGTCCAAAATAGAGGGCCCCCAAGTGGATAATTCCATCTTGAATACTATCATGCTGCTTTCTGGCTTGAGCAAACACGGTTGCTACGACTATAGCAGAAAATTCAAGCTGAAGGAAATGGTTTAATGTCATAGTTTGAAGTGTAAAAAGTAGGTTACAGAAAAGTAAACAAATATTTAAAACTAACTTGAATCATCTTGAAAATGTGCAAGGATGCACTCCTCTTCAATAATGTAACTTCCCTAGATAGGCACGCCTTCATTAATTCTTTCTTGGAAGCTCCATATTTAGTTCTTGTCAAAGCTGCAGGATGGCTGTTGGACTTCTGAAATGGGATAGCAAGTTCATCTTGTATGGCCCTGCCTATTCGAAATGATTTGAAAGCCTCTGCAAACTCGTCAACAGAAATATAGTGATGTAGTATATCATGATTCCACCAGTATTGTCTTTGATCCTTTCTTGAGGTAACCTAAATGCAACAGATGACAGAATCTCATGCCATAAGATGTCAAGTTTTGTTACTTGTTTTTTAATTTTGTTTTTTGTTTCATAAGTTGAGGTAGAAGAAAGGAAGCTTTAGAAATTTAGTAGTGTATATAGATCATGGAAGCCATGGGGGAAAATTAGTATATAGACTTACTTCCTGCAGGTAATCAGCTACACCCTTCCTCTCAGGACATCTGAATCCCATGGATTCAAAAAACTCCAGAACGTGTTCTCGTGGGCCATTGTACACAATACGACCTTCTGATAGAAGAATGATATCATCAAATAGCTCAAATGTTTCGGGTGGGGGTTGAAGAAGAGAGATCACAGCAGTCTTGTTGAAAATGTGAATTGATTGACGGATTGAGTTCACGATTTGGAATGTAGTTGAACTGTCAAGACCAGTAGATATATTGTCCATGAAAAGAGCATTGACAGGACCAACCAGCATCTCTCCTTTGGGAAAAAAAGTTTTTGAAAATTCAGTAATTTATTCAGCTGAAATATAGATTACTCTACTTGAAGGTCAGTTAGACCATATATAATCTACCTGTGGTCACTCTCTTCTTTTGTCCTCCAGAAATACCCCTTGACATCTCATTTCCTATAATGGTATCAGCACAAACATCCAGACCCAATATCTGAGGGCTAAAAGGTTAGAAATTAAAAGAACCTTTTCTTTGGTTATATTCAATGATAGGTATTACACATTGGGATCCACAACATAACATACCTTGAGTATATACTCTGTAACAACATATTCCTTCTGTCCCTTCATTACTGATGCCTATATAAACATTATCATATTCTGAGCCAAAGTAGTATTCAACTTTATTTAGATAATATTCATTTATTTACCTTCATCAATGCATCAATATAAGGATCTGGCTGAATATTCAGCTCCTTTTCCTTCCTCAAAAGCTCAGTAAGCATGTCTATATTATTGATGAAATTGGTTTCAAAATACAAAAAACTAAAAAATTTGTGAAGACTGATTTAAAATGAAAATCAAAACATGGGGTTTCAAACCATAGCCAGAGCCAACTCCTTGACATCTTGCCGAGAACGCTAAGGTTTCCCTTACTGTCATCAAAGGTACATGGATGTCATACTGGCTGATATAAGCCGCGGTCCTCTGAGGGACAAATTCCTTCATTTCATGGCCATTATAAGTTACTGTCCCAGAAAACTATCATAGAACAAGAATCTAAGTTAGTTTGCATGACAAAAGGTAAATTTTTTTCTATACAATTCATGAAAAGCTGGATATGCATGTAACCTGCAGCTGTGGTTCAAGTTTCCCAGACATGGCTTTTAGCAAAGTTGTCTTGCCAGAACCTGGTGGTCCAAGAAGTAAAGTCATTCTGCAGAGAACTTGAAGTGTTAGTGTTTTAGTTATGAACTTAAAAACACTTGGACATGGAGTTTATTATGTAAACTAATGTACTGTTAGATCAGTTGAATTAGTTGGTTGTTAGAAGTTAGTTTGAAAACTTCTTCATATAATTTTTTCTTTTTTTGACATCTATGACTGTTTGGGCCAGCTTTCGCGCACATCGACTAATGTCATGGGACATACCGCCTAACCCTACAACATTTGGATGCCAAGGAAACCCGTAGGAAATTAATTCCTAAGTAGGTGGCCACAGTGGATTGAACTCATCACCTTATGCACCTCAAGGCCCTCTTTGACCAATTGAGTCATTCCATGATGGTTAACTTCTTCATATAAATTGAACATTGGTTCTCATTGGAAACCATTCATGAATGTTTTAATATCCACATTTGATTTGAGTAAAGTTATCAGAGTTAAGCAAAGAAGGAAAAATAAATGTTACATGGACAAAAATTACCTTACCTTCCTGGTTTGATAATTCCACTCGCATCACGAAGGATTGAAAACTGCTGCTTTTGGCTCGAACATAAATGAACGCAGTTTGCTGCATTCTATGAGAATAGATATTCCAACATAAATATGACAATAGAGAAAGAAAATAGTAAATAATAAGATTTTAGAAATGTCATCAAAGGATAATATAGGTGGGATTATAAGTAGAACAAAAGCACACTTGGTCAACCAGAGCATAGCTCTAGTAGCCTTTTGTAGATTGCTCTAGTAGCATATTGTATAATCTAGTGACCACGAGGTTACAGATTCAGCCTAAATGTATTCTTACCAGAAAACTGCGTGTATTTATGGATTTAGTTTGGGTAGAATTTGAGACAATTTAGTAATATTTATTTATTTTAGACTAAATGTACTTTTAAACTGCATGTATTGGATCGTCTGAGTACAAAAGTTAGTAAGTTAATACAGATTTTAAACTATGTAATCTAACTTTTACAAAGGAAAGTTCAATGACTAAATAGATATTAATACAGTCAAAATGCATTTTTTCAACCAGAAACAAAATGAAGAAAGAATTCTTGATAAACAAGAGTACTTGCTCTGGTGTATTATACATTTAAAGCATATGAATAAATAAGAATATTAATACACAGTGGTTCCTCTTTGTTATCTCTACATTAATATGATATTATACGGTATTCGTAGTTCTATCTAAACCTGCACAATTTTGCTTTTAAATCTAGTAAAAGAACTTTGCATCAGTTGAAATATTTTCTTTACTTATATACACAAGAATTTCTCACATAGTTCCAAGCAATGTGGAACATTCAAAGCATTCGAAATTTACCTTTGCAAGGGTTAGAAAGTAGTTAAAGATGGTGGGCAAAGCTCTTCCCTCCAAATACGCTTCAGCATCAACGTTAAGATTCTCGAATCGCACTTCGATTGTGGGCAAACGAAGCGAAACTCTGACCAAACATAAACTCCAATGATGAATAAAATACACCAAACCGAATCAATTTGAAAAACTACCGTTATGAAATCGAGACAACAATCAAGATAAAACAGAAAGAATATGTAGAAAGTAGATTACTTAGTTCACTAGTGTGTTATCTACGTCCACATGCATAAAAGAACAGATTCATTAATCTTGAAGCTATAAAATACCGAATGATCTATTCCTTCGGTATCTCCCGATACCTGGCCTAGAGATGTGCCAAATATGAAAACATAAACATAATTACATATTTCGTCTAGGTTTCCGGATGTTGTCCCTGAAAGACCTCCGACTAAGTAATCGTGAGACATCATAGTTCAAAGGCCACTAACTAAATAGAACAATGAAATAGCGGGTTCCGAACCTGTCGATTCGATTCTTGAGTTTTTGAAGAAACTGCTCATTACTTTCAGCATTTTTGACCAATTTGTTCAAAAGCTGTTTGGTGTCGTGAGCATCAAGCTTGTGCAGATCGATTTCCTTCAACTCCCCTGCAACAACATTGCAAAATGGAAGTTTAGAGAGAAATGAAGATTAATTAAAAGAAAATGTATGTAATTAATTAATGATTAGCTTTAATTTTTGACCTGCAAAACCATGCAAAAGAGCTTTTCGTGCCCTTTTATAGGTCGGAAGCCTTTGCAGAATCGCCCATTTGAGAGCAGCTTCTTCTTCTCCCGCCATTGCCTACTCTTCTCTGTAAATCAATCGCTCATTTAAGGCCCATATATATATGGTATTTCAAAAATTAAGAATGAGAAGAATTTAATGGGTAAAATGTAAGAAGTTTATTTTATAAATAAAAAATATATAATTGTTTGTCTAATACCCGATAGTAGCCAATTTGACTGGTTGGGTTGAGTTGAGTTCAATGTTATGAAATTTTATGGGTTGAGTTGGGTTAATGGTTGACCTAAAATTAATCCAACCCAAATTTAGTTAAAAAAATATTTTATGTATCTGCAACATAATTATTATCGTTAACACTTTTTATTTTGTTAATATGTTTTAAAAAAAAATTCAAACATTTATAACGATCGTGACAAAAAAAAAAAAAATATATATATATATATATATATTAAATTATGTCATCTATTTTTATTAGTTTTAATTATTTATTTGTTTTAAGAAGTCAAACTAAATCATCTATTTTTGTTGTTTTGATTATCAATTTGGTTTATGTTATATAGTTGAGATATTGTGTATGAACTATGATAATAGTGAATGGCTTTTGATTGAATGTTTTGTATATTTAATATTTATATTATTTCATTAACTTGATATAATAATGATTAAATATTGTATTTTGTTTATATATAAAAGTATGACTAATTTAATAAAAAAAAAAAAAAAATACATATATACATATATTTGTAATGATTTGATGATCTTGATGACTTAACTCAACTCAACCCAAAAATATAGGATTAGCTTGGGTTGAGTTAAAAAAATGAGTAACTCTAAAATTTGGGTTGGATTGAAAACCTTCCCAATTTAATCCAACTAAATCCAACTCAACTCATGTTCATTCCTACCAAATAGTATTACATGGGTAAAATGTACGAGTTAATATGAAATTAAGAAATTTATATTCCGTAACCTATAACATTGTGAGTTACATTCTTATTAATTTACAGCTAGTTAGAGATCAAATCGAGGCTGGTACTAATTATAATAATTTGTTGTGTTCTTCTATGGTTAGAATCTAATTAACCCAAAGATTTAACTTCATAATTATTTCTTATTTTAGGTTACGGAAATATGCTGTCCTTACACCTTTCATTCCATGCATGCAAAGTTGCATGGCATTTTGCTGGGTTGTTCGAAAACGTTAAATTTTGAGATTCATGTGTTTTTGGCGTGACATTAATCGACATTTACATGCACATGTTGGTTATTATTCTATGGTTTTTATTGATTTTAGGCCAGTTTTTTGGGATGAGTGACACATCATTATTTGTCCATTTCTTAAAATATGGTTTTTTTTTTAATGTTAAAATACTTTCCATATCGATTCTCAGAAAAAAAAAAGAAAAAAGAAATAAATAAAAACTTTCCATATCCCGTTGAAATCGTACATGTGTCGCGTATGCAATTTTGTATTTTAGAAACCCGACATGCATTTTTTCAAACATGGCTGATAATCTGGTTTCTTTGTTTGTTTGTTTTTTTTTTTTTTAATAATTATTTTTAATTTGGAATTTCTCTTGTTAGTTTATTCATTTTCAATTTTATTGTTTGAATTTTTTTCCTTTTAGAAGATACTACTTTATGATGAGGAATTGAATTTGGACATAATATCTATAACAAAATATGATATATACATTTACAAGATACTAAGTATTTGGTACGACTTATAATTAAAAAGTCAATAAAATAATTAATAGAATTGAAATGAATAAATATCAAACAATATAATTAACTATGTCTTTGACCCTCTTATTCTTTTTCTTAATTAATTCTAAAAGTTTACAATTAAGTTCTAAGTTTTTAATATTTTACTATTATAATTTTGTGTTAGTAAATGTTATAAATTAATTGTTTGTTTTAAATATGTTATAAATTTGGGGATTTTTTATATATAATAAAAATGGGCTAAAAAATTGTATCTATAACACAAAACTGAAAATAATTGCAGCTATAACACAAAATTGAAAGTAATCAAGTGATTGAGTTCAATCACTGTTAATTGATTGATGAGTCCAATAACTTAACAAACTGATTGAATACAATCAAACATTGCTGATTGAGTTCAATCACTCATAATTTTGCTATAAATTAATTTTTGATAAAAATGTAAATTGCTATACGGTACAAATTTTCTATAAATTTAGTTAACAACGCGCTTTATAATATTATGTCTATTATTTAAAAGAAAAATAATAATGTTTATAACAGTTTTCTTATATTATCAATTAGTTAATGACAAGTTCATGCACCATACAAAAAGGAGATGCATCATAATTCTCCATCATTTATAGGAGTCAATCCTAGTATAGTATTGATTTAGTACAATAATAAATTAGAGGATTTGAATTTATCCTTTTTAAATTAAAAATAATCCATATCAGTTAATGTTGGGTTCAATGTACTTTAACTAACTTCCATGCCATGTAAACAAATTTATTGATTTCATTTTTTCAACAAAAAACAATTTAAAAATATCAATCTCTAGGTTTAGAAGTAATTGGATTGCCTCTACCCTATATATTGTAAAAATAAATAATAAAAAAAAATAAGAAAAAAGTGTGTGCCTAGCTGGCTATTGAAATTGAAAAAGAAAAATAATTAGGATAGGG
Source organism: Sicyos baderoa (assembly GCA_037832685.1). Lineage (NCBI taxonomy): Eukaryota > Viridiplantae > Streptophyta > Magnoliopsida > Cucurbitales > Cucurbitaceae > Sicyos > Sicyos baderoa. The sequence continues at coordinate 6,710,809 of JBBMEF010000008.1, read as the reverse complement.
GACAAACTCATGATCTTTTTTACTAGGAACAGACACTTGATTTGATTTTAATTACACACTCAAATTTGATTTTAATTTGTTTTTGTATTTCAACAATGAAATGCGAAATTATTCTATATTCAACCAATGAGTATTTGATATATAATAAATACTATTTGAGTACTCCTATTTTTTATAGTCTTAGTGTGTTTTGATAGACTTGAACATATGTAGGGGAAGAGATTCCTCCATGGCATCAATTAATGTTATATATATTCGTGTTTGGTAGATATGATATAACCTAACCACTACCCTCTACAATGAGGACTTCCAGCTAATGATATCACCCAATAGAGTGAATGCATAAATAGTGATGGATCTTCTTAATTTTATCCAAATGCGTAATTGGTTCATCTATTTTGCTTCATTTTTCATACAATTAACAATTAATCCTCTACTTTCTTGGATTACTCATGAAGTGACTAGAGACACATCCATATCAAATATCTTAGATTTCGTCTAGAGCTTATCATAGCATACATTATATATGCTGCCATAAGATTGATTATAGGAATAATCATATTGTGTGATGGAGAAAGCGTTATTGTCAATGTTTTTGTTCAACTCCATCCCTAAAAATCCGCTAATTTAGCCTCCGTTTGATAATCATTTGATGTTTTTGAAATTTAAACCTATTCTCATCCAAAATTACTATCATGTCTTCCACAATTTCTATAATTTATCCATTTTTCCTTAAGAAAAGTAGGAGAATATTAACCAATTTTTAAAAATAAAAACAAACTTTTGAACCTACTTTTTTTTTTTTTTTTAAAAAAAAAGTTAGTTGGTATTCTCATACTCTCTTAACGAAAGATGGATATATTGTAGGAAGGTGGAAGACATTATAGTAAATTTGAGTGAAAATAGACTTAAATTTCAAAAACAAAAAACAAAAACCAAATGATTATCAAACGGGGCCTTAACAATCTCTAAACCCTTCATCTCAAATTCATTACTCAATTCACATTTATTGCATGCTTTCTATTTCTTCTAGTTTATTCGAATAAATCAGTTTGTTGTCAAGATATATAAGAGTAATAAAATAAATAATACAAATTTTGATTGTAGCCTTTTGAGAATATCGGATCATGATTAAGACCAAGTAACGATTAAAGCTCCTTGTAACAAAATGTGGGTGAACCAAAAGATGTAACATTCTCAAACATCTTAAATATGATTTAGGGTTTAGGGTTTAGGGTTTATGGAAGTTACAATTTACGGATGTAGGCATATATAAATAAAAAAGAACTGCGTCATGGTTCAAACAACTTTGTTTTCGTAATAAAAATCATGTCAAGTTTTACAAATATATATTTGTAAAAATAATACAAAAAAAAAAAAAAAAGACAGAAAAGAAAACACGTGTGGTGTTAACAACGTAAGGAAAGGCAATTTGATTCTGTGTTGAAGAGTATTGTTTAAAAATTATTCTTAACTTCACCAACACTCAACATGTGACCCTCTTTTCTTTTTAGTGTAATAAGTTCATCTTTAGCTAAGAGGCCGACCATCATTTTTTATTCCATCATTCTCCACTCTTTCACACCCTTCTTCTTCAAGCTTTTATCCTTCCACATTATTTCTTTTTACAAAAATTAAAAAAAACAAACAAACAATTATATGATCCATCTCTATAATCTAACTAATTACCTAGAGATCAGACTATATTAGTATGATCTAAATGTTCGTATTTTCGATTTTAATGGTGAGTTAAGTTGGATTCGTATTATAAATTTATGTAACATATATAATATTATTGGAATGTAGATTTGTAATACTAAAAAGGTTGGTGGTGTGTTTGTGACAATTCAATTTAACATTACGTATAAGGTTTAGAAATTTGAGAAATACCTTATAAGTGAAATTTAGTTTTAATTGAGGAGGAAACGATTTGATAGATATTCGAACTCAAAAACTTCTACCCTGATACCATGTTAATTATGTTAAACCACTCATCAACCCAAAAACTTAAACTTATGGGTCAGAGTAAAATTAATTATATATATTAACTAATGGCTTTCATGCAACAGTCTAGATGTAGATTGCTTAATGTTAAGTAAAGTTTGGATTTTTTTTTAAAAAATTCTTCCATTAATAGTGAAATCAATTTTTTTTTTATTTAAAAAATTATATATAAAAAAAAGTTGTTTTCTCGAAAAAAAAAAATATTTGTTAATGCTATCTATTATACCAACATAAACATAGCTTAAATGATATTATATACCATCTTACTTAATTAATAGATTATAGATTCGAGTCTTCCTACTTAAAATGTTGATTATAAAAAATCAAAATTTAATTAAAAAAAAACAGACGGCATAGAAAACAAATAAACAAATGTTTAATCATTCAAATCAAATATATAGAAGTATAATTTTCTTTGTAGCAGTTTTATGGATAATGTTTGAGGAGACAAATGAATTAGTATAAAACAAAAGGTCTTATCAATTGTTCACTAAATATTTGGGTTGAGAATTTTGTTTACAGTTGACAAAGCAAAAGTTTGATAAAAAATAATAAAATTAATAAGCATCTAAAAAAACTATATATTATAAAAAAAAAAAAGTATGGTAGATGCGAAACCACGCATGAAAAATAATTAAAAATTCAAATTCAGATGCCAATTAAAAGGTGTGAAAATATTCTCTATCTTAAGTTAAGTGCATTAAGGAATTTGGTAGAACCATTCGTTTCCTCTCGTGTATATATTCCTGATTATACTTTTGGATTACTCTTTATTGGATATATTCCTGATTATACTTTAAAACAAACAAAGTTCTAGAATTTTTATATATCACACAATAGTCTTCAGTTTTTTATTTTATTTTATTATATTATTATTTTTCTTTTTTCTTTTTTTTCTTCTTTATGCATAAAAAATGGAACTCTTTAAATCGCATATCATAAATTTGCTATCAAATACCATTTTCGTTTAGGTTGTTTGGGGTTTTTTTATGTACTTTTAAAAATGCCAATTTCAGTATTTGTACTATCAAAAAAGAAATTAATTAGTTTCTGTTGTAAAAATAGTGATCACACAGAGCGAAGCGAACAAGAAGGTTAGGTGAATCAATGGTGTGCAACTTCGTCGTAGACGAAGTTGAGTGGGTGCGTCTCGTGTGAAACTAAATACAAAGTGTGCAAGTATACACGTTCGTGTAGCAAGTTTAATAAATGTAAGTCCAAGTCGAATCCTCAGGGAACTTCGTTATAAG